>JZKD02S0866632.1:399467-414189 GCA_000966675.3 Picea glauca
CTCTTGTTTCGAGCAGTAATGTTTGCCCTGTCCTCTGAGGTTAAGGGCTTAGCAACTTTAGTCACAACCATAGGCGAATCCACAATTGAGTCAGGCTTAGGTTTAGGAAGTAAAATACTGTAGGGTATAGGAATAGATTTACTCTCAGATACCACAGGCTTATCGATTGGAGAAGGGTTTGATTCCTCAAAACCATTGCGGTTGAGGAAATCGGGCCATGAATCTCGACGTAAACCAAGTTCATAAACAACCAGCATTTTAATTAACCCAACATGGAACAGGCTAGTATCAGTCTGACTTTTCTTATACTTCTTAGCCATTTTAAATAGGCTTCGATGTAGATAATGTGGCAAGCTTAACTCAAAACCCATAAACACCATCAGCAAACATAGATGAAACAGGAAAACAAATCCATACCTGCCTTCACACATTACAAACTGCTTGAGGATCATCAATAGGTTATGCTAGCGGGGTTTCAACATACTCGCAAGTAGTCCTCTGTTGCATGACCTCACTGTCCGAGAGAGAAACAACAAAGTCCATGGGACGTCATTTACTTTAAAGCTTTTGGACCACTTTTCTCCTTTAACAAGTAGATCAGTTGCCAGGGTGAGAGAGTGTTCGGTGACTTCGAGCTGGAGGTCTCTGATTTTGGCTCGACAACCGTCAAATGACAATGCGAATTGCCGAGCAACAGAGATGTTGAAACCATCAAAATTCCGTATAAATTAAAGCCACCCAAATTCTTCGAGGTCGGCATATGCACCATCGAAAGTTAACAGCGCTTGGTTGCCATTAGGTTCGGCCCTCACAACAAGAGCCATAGCCTCTGCTCATAGCAGGGTTTCATACCGAATGCAAAGAGTGGATAGGGAGGGTTTCCATAGTTTGAATGCGCGCCGAGACCGATTACTACTCCATGCGTGCGAAGGTGGTGGGATTACCACCGCCACGCATAGCGTTAATTACCTGTTCAGAGCTGTTAAACCATAATCATTTAAACAAATGCATCGACCAGCGAATGGGTGAATCACCACTTCTATGTGCCATTCATCTGAGTTAGCACCAACACCTCATATGACAATAACGCGCCAAGTGTTAAGTTTAAAACCAACACAGTACCAGCATTAACTAACGATTCGACGTGCTAATTCCAACGTTTAATCAACCGCTTAATCACAGGGTTTACTGCTAATACATAGCTCGGGATCATATAACAATCAATGTATAATATGCTTGCAAACATTGTACCAAGTATCGATTTTTAAAATCATATATAATTAACTCATGCGCCTTGACACCATTGCTATCAAACCTTATTACTTGCCAATGTATTTGGTGTATATTGTATTCCAAAGTCTTAGAATCATACAATCGAAGTTTCTTCATATAATAATCAAGTGATAGTTCAAAGCGAGGATAAAAGCAATATGACCAAATCCATTACACAATATTCATAAGATCAGAACAAGACTAATAACTCCCATGTCAAAAGTTTAAATAGTGAAATCTATCCAAATGTGAAATCAAGAATGCTCAAGAACATAAGTCTGATACAACATTAGCAATCAGATGATAAACCAGTGATCAAGTATCAATCAAAGATGACGACAATCTAATCAACGAAAGAAGTGTTTTCACACTTTCAGTTGTGAAAACTGAATCGAAATTGAATTGGAATTGTCGCAAAAATAAGATGAATGTCCGTTAGCATAATGCGACAATACCTTTGTCGTAATACGACAAGGGGTGTAGGCAGCTTTTTGAGAGTAATAAAAAAAAAATGGATTGGCTGCCAACAAAGATCTAATTCTTTGGGGTTGTGGGTTGATGATAGGAGGTGAGAGTGGGATGGTATGAATGGGATTGACTAGAGGATTTTGGCCCAGCCTACTTGCTATGGGGGAGGGTGTGATGACAATGGGTGTAAGGAGGGAATCATGTGAGACATTGAGTAGGGTATCATGTGAGACATTGAGTAGGGTATCATGTGAGACATTGAGTAGGGTATCATATTAACAACAAAGGGGATGAATCATGGTGAAGAGTCAGGAAGATCTTGGTGTAGGGGCATAGGGAGTGGTTTTGAGAAGAAAAATTGTTCATAAAGCTAGGGGTTACGAAGTTGCAACTGTTGAGGACAGGGGGTGGGAAAATGATGATCGAGTAGGGGTTGAAATACTAACCACCTCTTACATTATTGTAGGAAATCATCTTGGGTTGTTCAATCAAACTGGTGATAAAAAAATATAGATAACTTGCTAAGCCATGCCATGATAGGGGAGCAGGAGAATCACACTGAGATGAAAAAGGAAATCACGAGAGGAGATGGTAGATAATTACCCTAGTTGGTAATCAGGGGTGTGAAATATATAGTTAGGAGATGGTGTGGATGGGGAGGAAGGAGGGTGCAACAATGCAAAGGAAAGGATGGATTGAAGGGAAAGAAGGAAGTGATAGTAACTTGTAGAGGATGGGAAGATCGATATTGTAGATCGGTCATACTAGAGAGGATTATCAAAGAATGTAATACTAGAACCAAATGTGTACTTGTGGCATGTGTGAATTACTTGAACGTGATTATTTTCCCTTTTTGTAGCTAAAGCTTCAATAACTTCACTAGTCCCCACGTGACATGTTCATAAAGAACACCCTATACTTGTTGGAAAAACTTAGTTGTACTTGGAAATCTCGATGATCAACACCATATGTCACTTGATGGATACCTCCTAAGTGATGGAGATGAATTTTTTCACTTTCAAAATGTAAATTATACTGATTATAAGATATTCTAAATACTGTAAACCTATGATAATATTACTATATCAATACATGAAGCTGACATAATATTAAATGGTGTTTGACCCTTGAGGGCCATAGTACACCTTCAACCTGATACCATTGATGAGACCTTTGAGTGGTTTTCCTTGTAGGGTTTCCATATTTGCAACATCTTCTTCACTAATGTAGAATAGCCGAAATGGACCATGCCAATGCATGTCTAGCTTACTAGGATGCTATAAATATTTTTTGTCATACAAAAAAACTAGAGATCCTGGATGAAGGATACTCTGGTGGATGTTACGATCGTGCCAGGAATTTTGTCAATATTTTTCCACCACTTGGCTGGAGCCTTTCATTATCTGGTCTTCCTCAAGTTTCATCAACTCATCCAACATGTGCTATAGTGATTGGTGATCAATCATTTTAGTTGCGAGGGAGACCTAGATGCTAGGGAGAGAAAATTCTAACAACATGACCACTTCCTTTCCATATACAAATAAAAACAATGTGCACTTAGTCATCCTTTTTCATGTGGTTTGGTAAGCCCATAATGTTGTGGGGAGACATTAATCCTAGAAATTATGTTGCACATTACAAAATTTGGTTAAGGCATGTTCTAAAATTTTATTGAAAGCTTCAACTATACCATTAGCTTGAGGGTGATGAGTGCTCTTATGGTGATGGATCATGAACTCCTGAGTGAGTTTTTGGATGGTATAGTTTAGAAAATGTGAGCCATGGTCACTCATAAATACCCTTGGACATATGAATTTGGTGATAATGTTGTCAAAAATGAAGCGCTCCACAGTCTCACCTATACAATCCTTGACTGGCACTGCTTCAACCCATACTGTTAGATATTTTGTTGCAGTAATAATGTATCGTTCCCTGGTGCGACATGCGACAATATTGATGGGCCCAACAAAGTCTATTTCCCATTTTTCAAAGGGATCAAGTACAGTTATTAGGAAGAGTGGGAGATCATCTCTGTAGCAGGGATTTCCCATGTGTTGACATACATCACAACACTTGTAGTAGTATTTAGAATCTACAAAGAGAGAGGGCCACAAAATACCTGCATGTAGAACCTTGTGCATGGTCTCCTTACCAAAATTATGAACTACAACAATAAATTCATTAACCTCATATAGGAGGGAGATCCATTCATGTTCCAAAGCATAGAAATGTAGGATTTCATCCACACTGAACTTGTACAATTGTCCAATAGTCAATTGATAAACAACACTGGGGGTCACTAGTTGACAACATTGCACAGGAGTATATGTTGTGGGAGATTGTTCGATGATGAGGAATTCTTCTTTTCAGCCAATTGGTCTGGGATGGCTTCCACTCCAAAGAGTTGCGCATCTGAAATTTCATCATTGAGACGCTGAGTAGCTTCCCTAGTTCGAATTCATGACAAATGATCTGAGCCCACATTATGTTTTCCTGGTTTAACAACAAATTTGAAGTTAAATTCTTGAAATAGTAGAAACCACTAGCAGATGTGTCCACCCAACACAAGTTTTTTAACTAAATACTTGAGGGTAGAATGATCAGTAAAAAACTTGAAAGTGGACCCAAACAAGTAGTAGTGGAATGTTTGCAAGGCATATACAATAGCTAGGCCCTCGTGCTCGGTTGTAGTAGAATTCCTTTCAACATTAGATAAATTTCGACTTGAAAAGTATACCATATGATCGATATCACCTTCCCCTAGTTATGCTAGAAAATTATCCAGCGCTATGGACGAAGAATTGACATGGACATGGAAGATCTTGGACCAATCGAGAAAGATCAAAATGGGGGAATTAACTAGTTTTTCTTTCAGGGTATTGAAGGCTTGTTATCATTCCGATGTCCATTCATATTTAATATTCTTGTGCAATATCCTTTCCAATGGGGCTGTAATTTGAGGATAGTTCTATATGAACCTCCTCTAGTATCCAGTATGTCCCAAGGTTTTGTACATTCTGCGAGCTGAAGTAGGGTCCACCATATCCAAGATGGCGACAATATTAGTTGGGTCCATAAGCGAGTCATCTTTACACATGACATGGAAAAATAGTATACCAAAGGTTATACAAAAGATGCATTTCTTCAAATTCAAAGAGATATGTAGCTAGTGGTATTGATCCAACATTAGTCAAAGGGATTGAATGTGCTCCTTTAGAAGACTGAACACATTCCAGTCGTCCAAGTATACCTCAAGGAACTTATGGATAAATTCCTTGAATGTTGTGACCATTATTCAAGAAAAAAATACGGGGGAATTATTTAAAACAAAGGGCATGAAAATGTATGCAAATGAACCCCATTCCATCGCAAAGGTGGTTTTATCCTGATCTTTCTCTGTGATCCAAACTCGATGATATCTGGAGAAACCATCCATGAATGAGTAGGCTTCCCTGCCACCAACATTTTCGATCACCTTGTCCATGAAGGGTGTTGAGAAAGGATCATGGAAACATGTTGTGTTCAAAATTCTTGGATCGACACATATATAAATTTACTTAGTCATTTTAGGTTGCATGAACATGGGGCTAACCCAATCATATGCCTCCACAAAGAAAATGATCTTGACATCCAACATTCAATCTAGTTCTTTCGAGACCTTTTCTTTGTACTTAGGATTTAGGTGGTAGAGTATTCTATTGAATGGCTTAGAATCAGGTTTGATTTAGATATTCATAGCTCCCAAGGATCCCATAATTCCTTTCATCTCAAAAAATCTTCCAGAAACAAGTCCTCATATTATTTAAGGATGTTAACAACCTGAGTGATTGTCTACTTATTCTAGTAATCTCCAATAATACCCATTTTGGGTGATTCTTATGTACCAATATTGTGCTTCTTAGTCTTCATGTGGCCATTATAGTCTAGTGTGGTCATCTATTTATCCTTCCCCTTTAGTGTGCATTCTCCTTCCCATTTAGTGTGCATTCTCCTTCCATTTATATGATCTAGATGTCGCGTTGGTCTTCGTCATAAATATTTTCTGCATCAATATTCCAACAATGTACTACTTATTTTAGTTTTTCCATCGGATGATGATATGAGCAGACTACCATGGGGCCAGGGGCCTTTGGATACTAATGAAAAATGAATTCCATAACCCGACAGAGCACCTCACTAATATTCATATATTCTGCAGTGAACCGGAAGGTGGACGGAAACTGGGAACTCATATGGGCCCACTCAATTGTTTTCCTCCTAACTCTTTCATGTACCAACTTCTATGAATCATATCCATGGTATGGAAAAACCGATGGACCCATTGGGCCTGAGGGATGTTTTAAGTGGTGCAACCTTGTTCACATAATGATATGTGTTCCTGAAAGTCCCCAGTTCCCTTATATCAGTGTGCTAGTTCAAATTTGGTGATAGGTTGGTATAAAAATTTTATAAACTCGACAACCTTCTCCCAAATATGAATATATGGGTGGTGGGTTTACCACAACCTTGTAGGGGTCCCTCAAACCATGGAATCCATGGGTTGAAGTCTCTTCTTTGGGGGGACATTTTTCTCCATATGTACTAGGAATGTATCCACCGACCCAAGGTCATCAAACCGTGAGACATCAGAAAGTTCAAACTTGATCCATCGCACTGCTTTCATGATTTGCACGCATATGTGTGTGGAAAATTTGTAGATATTTTTCTTCCATCTATCCAAGGAATATTTAGAATATTTTTCATAATATGACACTTCTCCAACTGAATTCTCCATATACGGTGGGGTTGATGTATTCCTCCCTACACACCGTGACCTTGTAAATATTTTCAATGCCCAAGCTCCACGCATCCTCATCTATGGGCTCATTGTAGAAGTCACTCTTGTATGGGTCTAGTGGCACGACCATGCACAGGGTGTCATTTTCAAATGGAATTTGCCTATTCTTCAAGTTTAACACTGCATTATTGTCAAAGTCTCAGTCAATTCCCAAAAATGTAGAGTAGTGATCAGACTCATCCACGATCTCGATGACTTAAAAATTGGCCTTTGTTTTCACTCCTTCAATGTTTACTTCTAATTTCTCCAACCGATCTATGGGATAGATATTGTATTGATTATCTAACCATAACTGGATTGGTGACCAAGACAACTTAGGCTTACCCATCACTTCCGAAGACTCCTTATGTAAAATTTTCACATCGGATCCTAGGTCCAACATGGATCCATCCATGTCATACCGACCAAGCTCTAGTGTCATATTAATATCTTGACCAGTGCACGTTTTCTTGTTGACCTGAAATACATCCATTTCCGACATCAGAGATGATATGATGGTATCCTCTCCATGTTCTTAAATGCAAGCAATTAACATCTAGGTAAACTTCCTTGTAGCTTCTATCTCATTAAGCAGGCACAAACAACAATGTAAGAAGGTATTAAATTGATCTTTGACTTCTTCCATGTGACCTAGGTTGCATAAGGATTATGTGTGCATTGTGCATTGCAACTCTTCCTGGCATTGTTCTTCATAATAATTTTACACAACATAGCACATCATAGTCTATATGCATGCTTGTTCTATCGATCTTTGGGTTTCATGCTAGATTTCCTCATGCATGTGAGCCTCCTCCAAAGATCTTTGCGTCATGCACTATAATTATTCATTCTCACAAGCTTCTTCCAACGAATTTTGTATCTCCCACTGCACCTCTTCTCAATTGCGTGATTCTCCTAGTGATATTTTTGTCACCCTCTACACTTCCTCTCATATATGTGCCTCTTCAAGAGACCTATGAGTCGCACGTTGAAGCTCCTCGAGTGCTCTTTATTCTTCAAGAGATATTATAGTGCTAGGGTACCTTCCTAATATTCTCATCTAGTTGTTGGGTCGAGCCTTCACCATGCTCAAAGTATACCCTTGTCTTTGCCCCTTCATGGGTTACTACTTGGACGTTTTCTTCCCCATTCTTCTTATTGTTTTTGCACAACTAGACATGCACCATGTTACAGTTGGTCTTCTTGTCCTCCCACTTATTCAATAAGTGGAGATAATACTTGGTTACATGTTCATGACTATAAAAATATGCAGATAGCACGTGTTGTTTAGTGAAAAATAATGAGACATAACCAATCTCACCAAAATTGAAACATGTGGGGGGTCTACTTCCTCCTCCACCATATTTGTGGTTGCAACCATGCCCATATCCACCTCAGGGTTATCCTTGATATCTTCCTATGTAGGAACCGTTCTCACCACCGTTTCGCTCCTCTTATATGCAGAATGCATCCCAGGTGTTATCTTGAATTAACTGGAGGAGCAGAAACTATTGACATGATGACCGACGGATTAATAGAACACACAAAATGGGGTGTGAGTCATTGTTTGATACTTATGTAATGTGTGGTAATGGGGTGGCACATGGCCCCACTGTCTACATATTTCACACCATTCCAACTATCCATATGGAAATAAGCTTGGTACGCTTGTCACCACATAATTTAGAAGGACCGAGCACTCATCTCGATGATGCCCCTTTGACTGAAATGTATTACACCACACATGATCATGCACAACCTTAATATTTTCCATATATTGTATTTATATTTTTAGGGTGGCCAGTTGTGACTAAACCTGCGCCAACCTGATCGATGTCTCTGTGCCTCTAGGTATAGCTTCCAAGCAAATCTTGATCCTGACTTCCTCAGCCTAATTCATCAACTTTTTTTGGGTGAGAAGGTCTCATATATGGAGGAGAAACCACATAATCAACCACTCTCTTTGTTTCATGTCCTATATCTAGAATGCCAACCTATCCAACAATATTTGGAACCGATGGTCATAATCCTAGATAGTTACTCCTTCCTTTTGCTTGATCTTCTTGATTTTCTTAATGCATTGGCATTCTAACTTTGAATTTTGAAACTCCTAAAGTAGATCCTACTTGATCTCGTCCAAGGACCTCTCTTGTCCCACTAACATAGTATCATTGTACTCCATGTACCACATCAGGGATCTATCCCTAAATGCAGTCTCTAGTTACGTGATCTTAGCTGTGCCATTGGTAATCCTCTTTACATACTATATTGCTTCACAGGTGAACTAGTCTTTCTCTGCATCATCCTTACCCATTCCATGGAACATGGAATTTAGTGTACTATTTTTATTTTACATCTTTGAACTAGAGCTAGTTCCTCTTCTCCGATTTATATTGGATGGATATTTCCACACCACTATCACTTGGGGTAAGGTATTTCTGACTTCACCTTCTTCTTCACTTGTTTCATCATTTTTGTCTTCTTCTTCTTATCTTTCTTTGACTCCAATATATTCACTATATGTTGTGTTTTCTTCTTGATTAAAAATTCACAAGGGGGGTGGAACAAAGGGGGGTAAGTCCATCTTATTTTTAAATTTCTCGTGAGGTGACCCAAAGAGGTAACTACTTGTAGCCATGCAAGACCATCCAATAATATCAAATCATCTCCCTCACCAGTAGGGGAGACTCCATATTCCTTTTCTTATAGCACACCAACAATATGAACCCTCTCTTCTTGATCTGGTTGTGCACCATAAACATGTACTCTTGCCTCTAGGATGATTTACACACTCACATTGTCTTCTTCATCTCTCGGTCCGATATAGGAACTTCCACCTTTTGCATAATCTCTCTCTCCACTCAACACACAACTTCTCTACATGAAATCCTCTCTCTTTCTCATCATACTTCCACTATGATGAGTGCCACATTTTCTTCTAATTGGTGCCTCATTATACGCATAATAATTATCTTCTTATCAGTGCATAGCCATTTGGAACTTCCTCCTTTGATTCCATTGGTACACCACAAATTTGTGTTCACACAACACACATGTGTGCTAACTTATCTCTTAATATTCTGAAATACCAAAAGAACCAAATGGTATGGGATTCGTCACCTATGCCATCATTACCACTACTTTCACTACTAGTATCTTCAATGCCAAACCTATTTGTAGGCATGTCCTCACCTATGCTCCACTATGACACAACATCCTCTCCCACACCATTTTCTGGTCTGTGTTTCTTCTTCATACTAGGCCCGACACCTCATTGCACACCCTTGGATATCTCTTTTGTACTCCTCTTCTCATCTTTGTCTCTTATCTCATCTCTTCTTGCGTATCTCTCAACTCTTTTTGTCCTCTACTCTTTTGGGTCCGTTCCATACCTCACCTCTTCTTGAAAATTTATAGATACTCCTTATCAGACACATTCTCTCTCTTTTCTGACTTTTCCCTGTCTTTCTAGAACCCTCCCCCCCCATGATAGGGGGGTTTACTAGTCCATTCTAATGAGATCCATGCACATCATTATTCTTTCTACAAACAACTTCCTGATCTAAAGTGGAATTTATTCTAGCATCCACTTCCTTGGACCTTGTTCAAACTTTCTTTCAGCCTCACTAAAAGAGTAACTAAATTATATAGAAAACTCAATAATATATCCTTCCTTCACTTGAGAGAACCAAAAATAAATATCCCAAGTCCACTTTTTATCTAACACCTTCAAGCTATCAATATTGGCTTGATCCTAAACTATTGCCTCCACTAGTAACGTAGCTGAGTTGAAATCATATTTTGTCTTTAACCATTCATGTAGAAGATATGGAAATTATGTGAAGAAGATATCATGAATATCGAAGTAAAGATATATGGTTTTCCATTTCTTCGCATTAACCCACAATTCTTGTGTCTCTCGTAGGAAAAAATTGTCTTCTTTCTCTTCTATCTGGTCTTGAATCTCCTCCTTAGAAGGATGCCAACTCATTTTTCTTTTCCTTCATCTATCTCAACAATGTTAGAATATAGAATATGGTGTGCTCATTTTACCATTGACGATACCCTCATCACCCAACCATAGGCCAAAGCCACCCTCCGAGCACCTTAACCATGACTGAGAATTCCTCCGGAAGCAAACCCTAGGCTAGATAGACAAACAAAGGGTAACACACCTTTCCCCAAGGATAATGCATCACAAAAAACTGATCAGATAGTCCAAACCCTAGCCAAGATATATTCAATCCAATACTGAAAACTTGTTGGTATTGCAGCTGCACCTGCAACTCTCCTCCACATGTGCACACCAAACTGGGAACTGTAGTTCTGAGATGCTGTTAAATGAGAACTGGCACCCTGTATTTATACTGGTTCTGCCAGATTTTTTGGGGCTGACTTCTCCTTCTGGATATGCGTCTGTTCAGTATATTATTATCATTGCTGGTTGGCTTCTTCTCTTGGAGGCTAATAACCTAATATAAATTATCTTTTTGAGCTGACAAGGCTTCTAGGGTCATTAGCCAACTCATTAGGGTTTTCTCTTGCTTTCCGGAGTCTTCTATTCTCGTCAGGTTCACATGTGGAGGTAAATACCTCTCACAGCTACAATAATATTAACACTCCCTCCTAGGTAGGTAGGTATTACAGGTAATGGACTTGAGAAAAAAAACATACCATTTACCCGGTAGCATCAATATAGTCATCTAGACTATTTCATGACTAGATCATGAGCATTACCATCACCATCAGTTGCATCATCTCTCGAAACCATACTTCATCTGAGTAATTAGACATGATGTTGGATAAGTCACTTACACCATAGAGTGATACAAGAGCCACTCTTATAATCTAGAGGAGTAATTTCTCTGAACCAATTTCTTGTCTGGAAAATCTTTGTTCATCATTTGTCTGGATGGTGATTATTTCCAATAAACTACTGATAGTCTCCAAGGCAGTTAGAACAAAAAATAGAACACAATTGTGTCTATTCATAGTAGTACATAACTACAATCCAGTGGTTCACTACCACACCAAGTAACACACAAGTACTTGATCAACAATGTATAGTCACGAACAATGGAACATACATTAGTCCTCATCTACTGTCATACAGTCTTCATAACAAACATCTGATAGTAGCCTGCATAGAAACAATGTTATGATATATACTGAATTATTTGGGCCAATATTTCACTCACATCTATGATCTCTAAGAATATATGCCTTACGAACAATGGAACATATCCACCACATTAGTCTATATCTACTGTCTTCATAACAAACATCTGATAGAAACCTGCATAGAAACAATGTTATGATATAAATTGATTTGTCTGGGCCAATTTTTCACTCACATCTATGAGCTCTGAAAGAATATCTACCTCAAAATGGTGGAACATATCCACCATAGTAGTATATCTCTATTGTCTGGATATAGGTAGTCTCCATAACAATCATCTGATGCCATCCTGCACAGAAAATATTGTCAAAAATAAACTAAATCATCTAGGCCAATCTTTCACTCACATTTGTGAGATTTGAAAGAATATCTACCCTCATCAGCAATGGGCTATCTTCCCTATTCTTCTCAAATAAGGAAGAAGGATTGTTTTTGATTTCTGAGCATGGATCAGTCCTCACCCCATGCCATTCTTCCTACACTAATCAAAGTGCACCCTAGACAGAATGTATAAACCCTAAGGAATGTCTGAGTCTGGACCATTCCCCACCCTGGGCCATTTCTCCTACACTTATCAAAGTGCACCCTAGAGAGAATGTATAAACCCTAAGGAATGACTGTCCTGGACCATTCCCCACCCTAGGCTATTCCTCCTACACTAATAAAAGTGTGCCCTGGAGAGAATGTATAACCCTAAGGAATGTTTGTCCATGATTGTTGAGCATGGACCATTCCCCACCCTAGGCCATTCATCCTACACTAATCAAAGTGTGCCCTGGAGAGAATGTATAACCCTAAGGAATGACTATCCAGACCATTTCCTTCGTTAACCACAATATGAAAAGACTGTCCTGCATCAACCTCCAAATTAGACCATTCCTCATGTTAACCACAATGAGAAATCATTGTCCAGCGAGGCGAGCTAGTCTTCTTAAGTAACCCTCAAGAAGAGAGACTACCCTAGACCACTCCCCATGTTAACCACAATGGGAATTTTTTGTCTATGATACATAAAAAATCAGACTACTTCCTATGTTAACCACAATAGGAAGTGACTATCCGTCAGAAGTCTCAATCCACTTTCCGAACAGGAAAGCATCTGTCCAAGATGGACTACTTTTCAAAATTAAAATATGAATGTCTTCAATAATGTTTTATGCGCTCCCTCCTAACTTGCAAAGTCATTTCTTCCTTTTCCAATAAGAAGGAAGTTGTTTCCATGAGATCCAGCTTGAGTACGCAAACTCTTTCATCTTGGATAGAGGCTTTACCAAAATGTATTCTTATCTGCTCATCTGTGGAGATATGTATTGGAGAATCATTTTCTCCTTTTTGGACTTCATCATGGATAATGTAATGCTTGATTTCAAATGTACTTTAGTCTTAGAACACTCTGAAGGCTTCATGTAGATCTGAACAATGGAGTATATCATAGTTGGAAAGCTGGAACATATCTATGTGGAACTTCTTCTGTCATCATGAGATCTGATCTACTAAGTAGTCATCTTTATAGGAAATCTTCACCATGCTTCTGCTGTGCACTCGAGGTTCTCCACCAAGTTATCTTCTTCTATCTGTGTACAAGAGTCTGTTTCTGGTATGCCTCAAGGTCTTGAGATTGCTCTTCATACACTCTTTATTCAATTTCTCTGGAGAACATTCTTTGTATTCTTTTGATGTAGAACTCCAACTCATGGATGTTGCAGATGACATAATGACTTATGTAGAGATAAGTCTGGTTTACTGGAACAAATAATCATTATAGTCTTCTCCCTCCATCTGGGAGAACCTCTGGTTCTAGATCTTGCAACACTTTCATTCATAAGTCTTCCATACACTGTTCTTCATCATGACTTTTATTTCTTATGCTTGATTTCTTTTAGTGAGTTCATATCAGGCTGGTACTCTTGTGATTCTTGATACAATGATTGGTTGTTCTGATTTCTCTTTCTTTCTTGGAATCTTTATGTTCTTCTTCATGTTTTTCTTTAGCTCTTGGGTTCATGGAGTTTCTTATAGATTCCATGCCCTAGAGATTACGCTTCTTCCTTTCATCATAGGATCACGGATCTGGATGAACAACCAAGAATACTTTAAGGATTCTTTTCGAAGAAGTCTTCTTCTGTGGTTGGGCTGAACACGTATTGTCTTTCATGGCTGCTACCATAGGTATATATATATTTCATCATATTTAATGGATCATAGGATTAGCTCCCTCCTAATCCTTGCTTCATGTATAAGTGCATATAATCGACTCCCTCCATCTGACAGAGTCCATGCTTCCATCTGCATCCTTGTTGTCTTCTGTAATATATAATTGGCTCTATTGTCTAACAGAGTCCATGCTTCTGTCTTGTTGTCTTCTATAAAACGTCATATGTCTTTTTCCAATTTCCTCTCGATTGCTGACTTCTTTTTGTCTTTGCTTCTACTAAGTTTCTTCATGATTGATTCGGCTTATCTTGCAGTAGCTTCCACGTGATTTGTATTTCATTCTTTCATGTGTATTATCTAATGATATCCATTTCCATCTTGTTTGTTCTTCCATAGGTATAGTTCTTCTTGGAACACATTATCTTTCAAGAGATAGATATACAAGATATGTACAAAGATGATGCAAACAAGACATGTACAAGAAATAAGAAGAGTGTTGTTACCTTTTTGGAAGAAGAAGTCTCTTCCATCTTGCTTAGTCTTCTTTGTAGGTTCCTTTTCTTCAGCAATCAATGCTTCATGTTTCTCCTTCCTTTTCTTTATCTCGGGACATTGATTCTTGTAGTGACCGTACTTTTGACAGTTGAAGCATTGTACTTTTGAAATGTCTTTCTCTTGGTTTGGCTTCCTCCTTGAACCAAACTTCCTTTTGTTCCCAAAGTTCTTGAATCTTGTTGTGAAGGCTTGATCATCATACTTCTTTTGAGGTTTCTCTTTTGCATTGATCCTTGATTCTTCTTGAGCACAACAAGTCCAAATTTCTTCAAATGTTG
>JZKD02S0866632.1:417632-440265 GCA_000966675.3 Picea glauca
ATATTCAAATTTCTAAGGATTTTATATAGTTTTTATAAAATTTTGGTGATTTTTAAGGTAAAATAATTTTATCCTATAGAATTTGGGCGAATCATTTTTAAAATAGTGAATCTTTCTTTTGGAAAAACCATGGAAAATTAGCCCATGAGCGAAATTTAGCCCCTAAAATCATCCATGTCAGAGATTACCTAGACACGTTTTTTGTTGTTTTCTTGGAAGATAATCTTGTCTATTCCAAGATAGAAGATGAACATGAACAACCTTTTACAATGGTGTTGTAGTTGTTGAGATAGCACTGATTGTATTCGAATTTAAGAAAGTGCACTTTCTATCAAAGGAAAATCCATTATTTGGGCCACATAGTTTTAGAGAATGGCATAGCACCGGATCCAAAAAATATTGAAGCAATTGAGGGTTATCTAGAACCAACAAACATTTCATAGGTTGGATAATTTATTGTTTTATCTAGTTACTACAACATATTCATTGCGGGATTCTCCAAGCTTGCACACCCAATAACATCCTTGCAAAAGAAAGGAGTAAAATTTGAATTGAATACAAAGTGTGAAGAAAATGTCCAACACTTGAAGGATTTATTAATCAATTCATTTATTTTAAATGTTTCATATCTGAATGAATATTTTTTTGTGTGCACATATGCATGCAATGAAGAGTTTGGTGGATTCCTTACTCAAAATGGGAACATAATTTTCTATGATAAAATAAAATTAAAGAAACATGAAATAAATTTTGCTACACGTGAATTAGATTTGGAAACCATAGTTCATTCCTTTAAAATGTGGAAGCATTATCTTATGGGTAGAAAATTTGAGTTAAAGACAGATCATAGTGGGTTGAAACACTTGTTTGAAGCTCACACTTAATGCAATACCAAATAGATGGCTGGAATTTCTCAATGAATGCAACTTTGACATCAAGCACATCAAGGGAAAATAGAATAAAGTGGGTGCATGAAATGCAAGTTGTAGCAATTAGTATGTGCATGATATATTTAAAATATATAATTCTAGAAGCTATAACAATATATCCGCATTATGCATGAGTTAAATAAATATTGCATCAGAAATATAAAGATTACAAGCTAGAAGAGGATGTAAACCTCTTTTTCAAAGAAAGAATTTGTATTCCCAATTCTCAAAAATTGAAAATTTCAGTTCTAAAAGAGACGCATAATATATCATACACTACACACAAGGATACCATAAGACTATTATAATTGTAAAAGGCCAATATATTTTTCCTGGTATGAAGAGAGATGTGACTGATTATTTATCTAGTGCATGAAATTTTAGAAGGTAAAGGCTGAGCACATATATCCAATGGGATTGCTACAACCATTTCCCATTCCCAAATGGAAATGGGAAGTTGTTACTGTTGATTTCATTACTGAATTTTCCAGGACAATAAGAAAACATGATTCCATCATGGTAGTGGTGGACAAGCTTACAAATTTTGGACATTTCATTCCAATAAAAATAACTCATAAAGCATCCAATATTGTAGAAATGTATATTAAATAAATTGATAGGCTACATGGTATGCCTAATGAAATAATGTCGGACCAATCCCAAGTTCACTTCCAATTTTTGGAAGGGTTTTTTTAAAGTATTTGGGACCAATTTGAATTTTAGTACAAAATATCACCCAGAGTCAGATGGATGGACATACAGAATTAATCGAATAATTGAAGATATGTTGAGAATGTGTGTAATGGACAAGCCTTCTAAGTAGGAGGACTATCTCCATTTATTTGAATTTTCTTACAACAATGGGTATCAAGAATCATTGAAGATGAGCCCATTTGAATCCTTGTATGATAGAAAATGCAACATGATACTAAGTTGGGATGACTGAGAAGACAGGGGCATTATTGGGCCATAATTGCTAAGGGAAATTTAAGAGTAGATGGTAAATATTAGGAAAAAATTGAAAGTTTCACAATACAAGTAGAGGAGCTATGCTAATAAAGGAAGAACAAGAAAAGAATTCAAAGTGAGAGAGCATGTGTTTTTAAAGCTTAAATCCAAGAGGAACTTGCTGATATTGGGAAGTTTCCCAAAATTGGTAGATCGAGATATTGTGGGCCATTTGAAGCCCTAGAAATGATAGGCCCAGTTGCATACATTCTTGCATTACCTTCATCCATGAAATTTCATAACATTTTCCATGTGTATTTATTAAATTGGTATGTTTCTGATTGTAACCATGTAATTGATTGGACTGTGATCTAGGTGGAACACAAAGGGTAATTCCAAGTGGAGTCAATTTTCATCCTAGAACGGAAAGTCAAAGTTCTCAGGAATAAATCCATCGTCCTAGTTAAGGTTCAATGGACCTACTACAGTCCTGAAGATGCAACATGGGAGCATGAGGAGGCCATGTGAGAGGCATACCCATAAAGTCTTACAAGTTTTGAAGAAAGTTGAATGTGCATTGTACACTAGTATATGAAGACTCCATTTTGGTAGTTGAAGTTCCTAGAGCCACAAATTTGATATTTCTTGTCTGATTGATGCCTATTCCCATTCCTTGGGTTGTGTAGGTTGAGGGGAATGAGATTTGTTGTTTCGATTTTTTGCGAGAGTCATTAAGTTTCGTAAGTATCATGTTTTGACGTAAAAATTTATGTATGTAATTATCTAAAATTGTATAGTGATGTGCATTGAGGACAACGAAAATTGTAGGAGGAGGTGAATGTAACATCCCCATTCTTAATCCCAATTTAGTTATATATAATGTAAATACAATGTATGGTCGGTCCAAGTGATGTAATATGTAACTTTGTATATTAGAAATAAAATGTATCATTGAATTCAGATAAAAACAGATAGAGACATGGGGGCTAAGTAACCATGAGAGGGTTCAAGGGGGTAGTACCTATTTCTATTAAACCCAGACCATATTTCCAAATTATCCTTTTTACAAACTTTCTATTTCCTTTGGAGTGTTTCCAAGACCCAATAATTATTCGAGAGTTGGTGTGTGAACTCACCTCAAATAATTATTGAGAGAATGGGATAAGTAAAACAAAGCATGAGGGAATTGTGAAAGTCAAGTAAATCCTTTTGGGGAAGAGTGAGAGTCATTGAAGCATGGGAAGAGAAGGAATTAATTCGTATGGAAAAGGGGAGCAGTTTTTCTATGCATATTTTTGGACACCATGAGAGTTCTGAGTGCCAAATATTGAAGGAAACCATAGAGGGAAGGGGTAACATATTGTTGGAGATGTATGTTTGTGGATAGATAGGCTATAGGCTTGTGAGTATTTTTATGTTAAAGAGATTTCCAAGAGAGAAAGTAGTTTGTTGTTGTGAGAATTCTTTTGAAACTGTAGATTCTTGGAGTCCCCAATAGAGGGATTTCTTTTTCAACTTGTATTGGAGCCCTAGAGGGAGGCAGGATAGCCTGAGGTACTACATGGAAGAGAAAGGAATCCCATTCCTTGGGTTGTGAAGGTTGAGGGGAAGAGAGTTGGTGGATTAGAATTGTTGTAGGAATTAATTGTTGAATGGGGATAATATCTAGCCTTAGGAACCACCATCTCATGTAGATTCATAGCCCCATCTTGGGGTTGAATTTCTATTTATAACTAAAAAACAAGTCTAAGGTTGGGAGGAACGTTCATCCTCTATAGTGGGTTGTATATTAATAATATAAGTTCTCACAGTCATTGTGTTTATTTCCATTGAATGCTAAATTAATTGTTGTGAATTTCATTCTAAGTTTATCTTAGTTCTTGTTTCCTATCATGGGTAAATGATGCATTCAAATATGTGTTTTTATATCATTGAATGTTGTAGTGTATCTGTTTAATTGTTGTTCTACATGTTTAAATCAATTTCAGTTACATTTTTAATTAATATGGACAATAAAATGATATTTCATGTCATGTTTTGTATTTTACTTATTTAGAATTGGTATTATAGTTTTCATTTGGTCGTTTTCAGTAGTAGTGTGACCCATCTTGAAGGCTGGGTATGTAACAAGATTGAATTATAAGAATCCCGAGACTGGTACTTTAGATAATGATCTATCTCCCTATCATATCAATGGCCCTCTTTAGAATATAGATATAGAATCCATCATATGATATGGTGCTTCACCCAACTAAATTTGTTCTTCATAGGTCTAAACCTAACCCCAAATCATGGGATACCCATAATTACAATATTGTAGAAGATCTAGCAGAGACACCATCTACAATGTCGGCTCTTGAAGTCCTCTAATCTTTCCCAATGCAACAAAATTATCTACTTTTTGAGATAGCAAGAGTTGAGCTTGTGAATACTTGTTTCATTTCCTTTGACATAAACCGAAGTAGACCTAGGCTCCCCCACCAAATTTATTTTCAAATACAATTAGTTTTTCATGGGATTAATATTTTCCACATAGTTGTTGAAAAAGAAGCCTCCACTTGTATTATGTCTTTTTCATGTTGGAAATCCCTAGGTTCTCCAAAGATCATTCATTCCAACACCATGTTGAAGGAATTTGATGGAAACACCTTTAAGTTTCATGGAATCATTGCCACTTTTCCTGTGGAGTTAGGTGGAAAAAATATTTTGATCGAGGTCAAAATAATATATGCCCCATTATATTAATTTTTTTTCTAGGTCATAGTTGGTTCTACACAATGAAAACTGAAATATCCTTGGTATTTAGGGTTCTCTTATTTATGCATGAACAAAAGGTGGTGACAATTGATTGTTTCACATATCGCACACTTGATTATAGGAATAAAAATGGTAGAAATTTTCCATTCATCAATGGTTTCATGAATTCATATGATAGTGTTGGTGTGGACATGCTCAAGGATTCATCATTGATGGGTACATTTACCCTGCCTCTACCACTCACTACAACCAACATGGATTCGATTTGTATGATCGCTTCATCTGCTATTGAATCACAGAGGTCTTCAAATCCTTGGGTAGTTCTTAATCCTTTGGAATTTGATTCATTTGGGGCTTGTATTATTCTTAGTGCAATTGATGTTGGCTATTAGGAAATCTAGTCGACATCAAGTGATATTGATAAAAATATCCAATAAGTTGTGGACTATGATTAGTACACTTTTATTATTTGGGTTGTCACTCCTCCTAGTTCACATGAATTTGTTGATAATGAAACCCCTTCAGATGAGGTGATCATGGAATTCATGTTTTTAATTGATAAGCCATGGGAATATATTCATGATTGAACATATTTTATTCCCAATATGGAAAGGTTGGATTTTGACATGAAAAAAATTATTTGTATTGATAATGTTGAGTGGTACCAATATCCCATTATGACACATGATGTGTATTCATAAGGGAACTTGGTCAATATCTCAAATACCATGCCCGATAACATTTTGGTAAAACTAGGTGTTATGGAACACGTCCTAATAGGTATATATTGTTCCCCTAGAGAAATATAATAATATAATACCCTATTCAAAGAATTATGTGATGTGTTTTCTTGGATATCCAATTAATCCTTGAAAGTAAGTTTCCATCAAGGAAGAGGTTGAAAAGTTACTTTGCATTGACTTCATCTATTATGTTTCCTTGAATGAATGAGTATCCAATGTGATTTCAATCATAAAGAACCATGGCAATATCAAGGTGTTATCACATAAACTTGTCAGAGTCTAGTGGGTTTGTGGTTTCTACCTATGTCTGTAATGTTTCTTATCTCTCCTCCTTTTGCAGACCCAATATTAAGTTTTTCCTCTCGGCTTGTAGTTTGTCTTTTGTTAGCCTTCATCTATTTTATCAACTTGTTTTCCCTTGATTGGCTTGCTTGAGAAGTCTCAGACCTCTACTTTGTTGTTTTCGCTAAGGTTGATCACTTCCCTCTTTTCCTCTATCACTGATCCTTTTGATTTCATGACCCCTAAGCCAGTCATCCAAATATTTGTTTAAATAGGTTGCAACCATAAGCACAAAGGCACAACAATTAGAGCAGTTTGATATGGACTCAGATCAAGTGAGTAAGAAAGTTCAGAGATCAATGACAAGTAATAATCACAGGAATCGGGAGTTCAAAACGTCGTTGAAGTTGTTTGTAGAAGTTCTGAACTCCTGAAACTCAAAATTAGTGTGGGTCATCCGATCCAGCAAGACGCGTGGCACCAGATCCGAACCATGGGGAAAGTCATTTTGGGAAGGATAAAGTGAGAAATGTGCATATTTCCAAGTTCTGAAGTTTCAAAGGTCCAAAATCCTGAAATGTCGATATACATTTGGGCCATTTGATTTAAAGAGACACATGGTGCTCGATCTGAGAAATCATGATTTCATGACTTGGGGGTTTTAGCATGGACCACAACATAGATTCACAAAACGTGAAGTTGCGAAACACGAATCTGTGAAGCACCCTAGAGTTGGGCCCATGATCAAAGATCATGCTTATATGGGAAGCAGGGCCATAAAGAAGGGTAAGCATATGTTTTCGAATTGGATGGGTTGTTTAAAAAATTCAAGCATCGAGATATTTGGAATCAAGTGGACCGAAGACTCCCAAAATGAGAAATCCCAAAATTTCACATAGGAGCCCCAGATGATGGCCCGAGGTTGCATGAAGCGATGGAGAGAAGCTGCACCAAGGCCATAAGTGTTCCTATTTTTCACATAGGAAGATCTGTGTGGTCTCGAGGCATTGATTTGACTTGAAGGAGTCATGAACATCTCCTGGAACATTCATTGGTGTCAGGTTTCATCCCGATCCCGATAAAAGTAGTTAATGGAAATGGGGGAGGTGTTTGAAACCTCATTTCACCCCATAAATGGAAAGCATGGAAGGTTGGCTGCATAAGCAGAGTGTCAGCACAAAGTCGCCCCGTCAATGGATTTTGCTGCAAAGCCCATACTGATCTGAGATCATGTCTGACAGAAGAATGTGAGTGCAGACTTACAGAAGAATTTGCATATGTAAAGCTTTGATTGTTGTAGCCAGGTTACACTCCTAGTGGTGGCAAGTTGTTTTGATCATAAATTCTCAGATTTGATATTGTGTTAAGGTCGATGGTTGAGCTAAGCTCTTGTATGTAAAGTTTTAGTAAAGGCTTTGGTTCTCTGGTTATGTGTGTCCATTTGAGACTTATTTTCTAATGAAAATCAACTTTCTTTTCATGTCTTTTTCTTATGATAATGAAGGCTCAGGCATGGATGATCCAGTCGAGTTGTGATAACTGTATTGTAATGTATGTTTGATTGTGGTATTGTTATGGAATTTTTAGTTTCCTGAAGTTTCGAATTCAAGAGAATCTTGTATTTGAAGATTTTTCTTCCTTAGGCTGCTAGAAGATCAGATGTCCATATAAAACCTCTATGATTTATCCTCAAGTTATTCATCCTACTCACCCTTACTACAACTTACTGACTAAATTTGGATCAAGACCTCACCTATTCTCACATATCAACCCAGTTTTCGGAGTTAAAGAAATATCATATTGAGTTTGCACCGATTAGACCCCCTTTAAATTTATTCATTGTGACATAAAATTGATGGGTACTGGGCTTACCTTTGCCACAATCCATAGGTGACTTCTAGTGCTAACATCTCTGGTGTCACTGTCAGGGAATAATTGAAGATTTTCTCTGGGATTGAATGACAAAGCTTACTGGTTCTGAAGGTGCATCAGAACTCAATACATTGAATATTGCAACTGTGCACCTGGAGACTCCATTGTTATGAATCCAATATTATAGCTATGGCTTCTCGAGGTAGACACATGAGGTCTACCCCACAACTGCCTTTAGAAACACCTGAAGTTAACCCAGAGAAAATTGTCAAAAGACGGAATACCCCTCAGGGAGGTACTTCGATTGTTGAACCAGGTATTTCTAATGATTTTCACCATCCTCATTTAGAAAATCCAATAGTTGTTGCTTCTTTTCCTGTTATACCATCTATTGGAGTTTCCTGAAGCTTAAAGTTTGGGAGTGTTCCTGTTGATTTATCCTCTCCTAGTCTAGGATTGGAAGGAGAAACTATTGTCACTCCTATCTCCACTGAAGATGTACCATGTTCTAGACCTAGGACCTCATAATATTTTCTCACTTTGGGTTTAACACTCCTCCCCCTGTTAGATTTGTTGCTTCTTCCATGAGGGAAGCCTCTATTCCCTCAAGCCCTTTATCCTTTTCCCCTAATCCTCTGTTGTTTCCCTTTCCTCCCAGAAACACACCCCTAGTATCCCCTGTTCGAACTCCATCCCCTCTTGTTTCTCCTCCACCTCACATCCCAATGGTGAGTGCTAATCACCCTAGAAACAGAATGGATGCCATAGTGGCTGCAATATATTCCCCTCTGGTCCTACCTCAACCAATGAATTCTCTCACTACTATAGACTCCTAAAATACATGCCCAAATTCACTGGGGAAGAAGACATAACTGTTGAAGAACACTTTGTTGCCTTCTACAGTTATGCAGACAATCTACATATTGAAAATGAAGATGTATGGATGAGAGCTTTTGTTCAGAGCCTTGATGGTGATGCTAGGAAATGGTTTAGAGTTTTAACCCCTGGATCCATTGCTGGGATTAAGGCTTTAGATGATGTCTTCTTAAGAAAATGGGGGGATTAAAAATACTTTATGTACTATATCACTGAGTTCGGGTCTCTAAAGAGAAAAGAAGGAGAATCTGTCTCTGACTTCTCCAAAAGATTCAATAAAATGTATAGTAAGATTCCTGCTGAGATAAAGCCTACTGAAGCCTTTGCTAAGATTACATATGATAGTGCTTTTGACCCTAATTTATGCCTCATGTTAAGAGAAAGAAGAGATACTTCCTTGGCTCATATGAAAGATGCATCCCTGGAAGTAGAGTCCAATGTATTGCCATTTGATAGACTTAGGAATAAAGATGATAGAGACAGAGCAAGGGGGGAGATTTGAAGCCTCAACCTCCGGTTCCTCTACATACCACCCTCAAGTGGATGAGTTGATCAAGTTGGTAAAGTCTCTTTCCACAGAAATGGAGAAGATGAAATTTGAAGGGAAGCAGAGTTATAAGAGTGCCCAAAATGTTGATAATAGAGGTAACTTCAGAAGACCAAACAATACTCATCAGATACTTTTGAGAGAGCTTAGAAATGGAGATAGGGATGATCATAAAATCCAAAATCCTCTCCAAAATAATCTTGTCACTGATGAAGAAGGAGAGGAAGAAGAGCTTGATCCTAAAATCCATCGTCTTGGAGACACCTCCCCATTTCCCCATTTGACCCAATTGCATACGAGGAGTCCCTCATGGACAACCAAATAAATGAGTTGAGTAAAGGGGAAAATACCAATATTAATCACAATAATTATAACCTCGGGTCTAAGAAGAAGGAAGGAAAGTCTGACATCCTTGATCAACCTTCCAGAGAAGTGAAGCCCACTAAAGACGCAGTGAACAACAACAAGGAGAAGAAAAAACAGAATCCCTCACCATCAAGGATGATTTTAAGGATGGAAATTTAATTTAAAATGAAGAAACCTTGGTGAATCTTACTAATCCTTTATATGTCAACTATAAATGTTTGGCGATATTTTTGTAAAAATATTCAAATTTCTAAGTATTTTATATAGTTTTTATAAAATTTTGGCGATTTTTAAGGTAAGATAATTTTATCCTTTAGAATTTGGGCGAATCGTTTTTAAAATAGCGAATCTCGTTCTTGGAAAAACCATGGAAAATTAGCCCATGAGTGAAATTTTGTCCCTAAAATCATCCCTGCTCACCATTAGCCAAAGGTCCTGTCCCATAAGTGAGAGAAGTGTTGAAGCCCTCTTCCTATTTTAATTTTGAGCATGAAATTCAAAAGATCAGAATCCCTATACCCCTTTCAGAGCTAGTCAAGCACAAAGATTTTAAAAGATCACTCTCTAAACTATTACAACCTGAGCCTTCATCTTATTCCACAGACTCAGTAAACCTTCAAGATGAAAAGCCAACAGTCATTCTAGGTCCCTTGATAGAAGACAGAGATGATTCATCCCCTCCCTTCTATACCTCACTGAATATACATGATAAGGTGCTACATAATTGTTTGATGGACTCAGGGGAATCTCATGCCCAAAATTGTCATGGACGATCTTGGATTAGAAATCACAAAAGATTATCATGATTTGTATTCTTTTGATTCAAGGAAGGTACAATGCCTTGGGGTCATCAAAGATCTATTTGTGACCTTGTTTCATCTGCCCATGAAAAGTGTGGTCATGGATATCGTGGTGGCTGATGTTCCCCCCAAGTTTGGCATGTTGTTGTCAAGATATTGGATAAAGAGACTTGGGGTAACATTGCAGATGGACCTCACATATTCCACTATTCATGTGTTTGGGGGGGGGGAGCATAGAAGATTGTATAGAGAAGATCAGTTAGCCTATATTATTAGTGATGAAGAAAAACCCACCAATCATCCTATATTTTCACTTGACACTGATTTGGGATCCAAATTATTGCAGCTCACTGATGCCCTTGAACCTCCTCTTGAAATCATAAAACAATCCCTTACTCTCTATGAAGATTCTCCACCGATTACCTCTGTTTGGAAAATGTTCTTTGATGGAGCCTCTTATAGGGAAGGTGCTAGTGCTAGGGTAGTCCTTGTTTATCCTATTTAAGAAATTATATCTCTATCATACAGGTTAGAATTCAAAGCTATCCAAACTTTGTCACTTCCCTGATCTCAGAAGGAAGTTCAATCTTTCCTAGGCAATATCAATTTTATGAGAAGGTTTGTTTCAAATTTTTCTGAATTAGTGAAGCATATTACAACCATGATCAGGAAGGGGAATGAAGTAAAATGGATTGTTGAGTCCATAAATTCCTTCAATCAAATCAAGAAATCCTTGACTGGGGCACTAGTGCTTATCAGTCCTGATTATTCCAAGGATTTTCTGATTTTTCCCTTTTCTTCTTATAACTCAGTGGCAACCGTTTTATTGCAGAAGAATGCTAAGGGGATGGAACAACCTATTTCATTTTTTAGGAAGGCATTAAGATATGCAGAGATCAAATATGACATCATGGAGAAGTAGACCTATGCTTTGGTTAAAACCCTCAAATCTTTCAGGATCTATGTCTTGCATTCAAAGGTCATTTCATATGTTCCTTCATCTTCTGTTAAGGACATTCTAATTCATCCCGACATAGACGAAAGAAGGAGTAAGTGGATTCCCAAGATCCTTGAATTTGATCTGGAAATAAAGCCCACCAAACTAGTTAAATGCCAAGGTTTAGCCAAGATATTGGTCGAATCTAATTGCAAATCTTTTGGGGTTAACTTCATCAACACTTTCTCATAAAATCAACAAGCTAAGTTCACTGATATAAGTTCCCAAGGAAGCCCTCCAATGGTAGAATGCACCTAGTACAAAGACATTATATATTTTCTATAGGAGTTAAGGCCTCCTGACGGAATAGGAAAAAACAAGGAAAGAGATTTAAAGCTTAAAGAAATTAAATATTGCCTCATTAATCAGGTTTTGTATTGGAAAAACCCTCTAGGAGTGCTTTTGAGATGTTTAGACCCACAGGAAGCCCAAAAAATTATGTTTGATTTTCATGAAAGCCTCTATGGGGGAAATCACTTCTGGATAACCACATCTTATAATATTCTCAGGGGTGGGTATTTTTGACCTGCTCTATTCGTCGATGTCTATGAAAAAATTAGGGCTTATGTTAAATGCCATAAATTCTCCATGAAGCAACAACTCAAGGCTTTTCCATTGAAGCCTGTGGTAGCTTCGGGACCCTTTCAACAAAGGGGCTTAGATTTTATTGGGGAAATTAATCCTACTTCAAACGGTCATCATAGGTGGATCTTGACTGCCACTTATTATTTTACCAAATGGATAGAGGCTATCCCCACAAGGAGTGCTTCTCACAACATAATCATTGGTTTTATTGAGGATATTATAACAAGGTTTGGCTGTCTGAAAAGAATTGTCACTGATAATGTTGCATCCTTTAAGGATGAACCATTGATTCAATTCTGTGAGTAGTTTGGGATTGCATTGATTCACTCAACTCCTTACTACCCTCAAGGGAATAGACTGACATAGTCCTCTAACAAGAGCCTTATAA
This sequence comes from Picea glauca, assembly GCA_000966675.3. Lineage (NCBI taxonomy): Eukaryota > Viridiplantae > Streptophyta > Pinopsida > Pinales > Pinaceae > Picea > Picea glauca. The sequence goes on from JZKD02S0866632.1 coordinate 429,723, forward strand.
AAATTATCAAAAGACTGCTAGAGGACAACAAGAAATATTGGAATTCAAAGCTCAAATTTTCTTTATGGGCCAACAGAGTGACAACAAAGAGATATCTTGGTGTCTCTCCTTTTCATATTGTATATGGAGTCAAAGCCATCTTTCCTTCTCAGCTTGCCTTGCTAGTGGAAAAATTCTTCCAAAACTACCAAGGAGAACCCGATGACATGGTCAGGAGGATACTGTAGTTGGTAGAAGTGCAACAGACTAGGGAGTAGGTATGGGACAAAAAAAATGAACATAACAGAAGATCAAGCAGGCTTTTGAAAGGAAATTAAGAAAGGAGGATTCCCAGCTGGGAGATCTAGTGCTAAAATGGGATGCAACCAAGTAGGACAAAGGCAAGCATGGTAAATTTGATGCCTTATGGATTGACCCCTTCAGAATCTCTAAGATATTCCCCAATAATACTTACAGGTTGTAGAATTTGGAGGGTGATGAATTTTTTGGTGGCCCTATTAATGGGCATTTTCTAAAAAAGTTTTGTGTTTGAAGTTGCAGTCAGCGTCCCACCATTGTAAATAACGTTCCTGTTTTTATGTTTATTTTGTTTTAAATAGATAGAATCCATAACCCAATACTAAGGCACCGAAACTACTTTTCTTGGTAGCTCGCAAGAAGCATGCCATCCCCTGTGGAGCCAAATGTTATCACAGAAACTTGTCAGAGTCTTATGGGTTTGTGGTTTCTACCTATGCCTGTAATTTTTCCTATCTCTCCTCCTTTTGTAGACCCAATCTTAAGTTTTTCCTCTTGTCTTGTAGTTTGTCTTCTGTTAGCCTTCATTTGTTTGATCGACCTATTTTCCCTTGATTGGGTTTCTTGAGAATTCTTAGCCCTCTTCTTTTTTGTTTTTGCTAAGGTTGATCACTTCCCTCTTTTCTTCTATCACTGATCCTTTTTCTTTCCTGAGCCCTCATCTAGTTGTCCAAATATTTGTTTACAGAGGCCGCATCCATAAGAATAAAGGCACAACACTTAGAGAGGTCTGAGATGGACTCACATCAAGCGATAAAGCAAGTTTAGAGATCAGCGGTGAGTAATAATCGCTGGAATCAAGAATTTGAAAGATCATTGAAGTTGTTTGTAGAAGGTCCGAACTCCCGAAACCTAAAATTAATGCGGGTTGTTCGATCCAGTAGGATGTGTGGCACCAGATCCAAACCGTGGGGAAAGTCATTTTGGGAAGGATAAATTGAGAAATGTGCAGAGTTCCGAGTCCTGAAGTGATGAAGGTCCCAAATCTCGAAATGTCGATATACATCTAGGCCATCCTATTCAAAGGGACACGTGGCACCCGATCCGAGAAATCTCGATTTCACAAGTTGGGGGTTTTAGCATGAAGCATAGTGTAGATTCACAAAACATGAATTTGCGAAGCACCCTAGAGTTGGGCCCATGATCGCTGCCCATGGTTATATGGGAAGGAGGGCCATAAAGAAGGGTAAGTGCCTATTGTCGATCTTGATGGGATGTTTCGCATATTCGAGAATCGAGATATTTGGAATCAAGTGGAGTGAAGACTCCCAAAATGTGAAATCTTGAAATTTCACATAAGAGCCCGAGGTCATGGCCTGAGGTTGCATGAAGACATGGATAGAAGTTGCACTAAGGCCAGAAGCATTTGTATTGTTTATAGAGGAAAATTTGCATGCTCTCGAGGTGTTGGATTGACTTGAAGGAGTCATGAACATATCCTAGAACATTCATGGGTGTTAGGTTTCATCCCGATCCCGATAAAAGTAGCTAATGGAAATGGGGGAGGTGGTTGAAACCTTGTTTCACCCCATAAATGTAAATCATGGAAGGTTGGCTGTAGAAGTAGAGTGTCAACACAAAGTCTCCCCATCAATGGATTTTCCTGCAAATCCCATACTAATCTGAGATCACGTGTGACAAAAGAATGGGAGTGAAGAATAATAGAAGAAGATGTAGATGCAAAGCTTTTATTGTAGTAGCTAGGTTACTCTCCTAGTAGTGGAAAGTTGTTCTGAGTATAAATACTCAGTTTTGATATTTTGTTAAGGTCGATGGTTGAGCTAAGCTCTTGTATGTAAAGTTTTAGTAAAGCCTCTAGTTATCTAGTTATGTGTGGCCATTTGAGACTTCTTGTCTAATGAGATTCATCTTTCTTTTCATCTCTTTTGCTTCTAATAATGAATACTCATGCATGGATGATCTAGTTGAGTTGTGATAATTGTATTGTAATGTATGTTTGATTGTGGTATTGTTGTGGCATTTTCAGTTTCCTAAAGTTTCGAATTCAAGAGGATATTGTATTTGAATCTTTTTATTCCTTAGGCTGCTGGAAGACCGAATGCCCATATAGTATACCTCTACGATTTATCCTCAATTTCTTCATCTTATTCAACCTTACCACAACTTACTAACTAAAGTTGGATCAAGACCTCACCTGTTCTCACATATCATCGAAGTTTTCTGAGTTAAAGAGATATCATCCTGAGTTTGCACCCATTAGATCCCCCTTCAATTTATTCATCGTGACATAAAACTGATGGGTACCGGGCTTACCTTTTCCACAATCCATAGGTGACTTCTAGTGCTAACACAATGTCTACATTGATTATAGGGACTTGAACAAGAATTTTCCTAAGGATAATTATCCTACCCCATTCATTTATTATATTATCAATGAATGTGATATGAATGAACTATTTTCATTCACGGATGGGTTCTCAAGCTATAATCAAATGTAGATCAAACTGAAATATCAATATAAGACCTCCTTCATTTGTCCTCGGGGTACTTTTTCTTATATAAAATTATCATTTGGTATTAAAAACGTCGAGGCCACATTCTAGCAGACCATGTCATATTCTTTTCATGATATCAAACACATTTTTGAAGCATACTTATATGTTTTAGATTCCCAATCAAAGAAACATGATGATCATCCTAGTCACCTATGGGCGTTCTTCACTCGATTTTGATACTATAATATATGTTTGAACCCGCATAAACACATATTTTGTGTGACTTCTAGGATATTACTTGTTTTCATGGTTTCCAAGTTTGAGATCATGGGTGATCCTTTGAAGGTTGAGACAATAGTATAGTCTCCTCCTCCATGAGATATAGGGAAAATTAAAATTTTGCAAGGGAAGGAATTTTTTTGTGAAGATTAATATTTAATTATGGTGAGATAACAAAAGGATTCATGTGACTTCTCAAAATGGGTCTACCTTTTGTGTGGGATGATCAAGAACAACACTCATTCAAAGCATTGAATATAGAATTGACGTTAGCTCCACCAATAAGTACTCTATACTATATTTGGGATGTTTTACTCTCACTAGTACATTTGGTCCATTTTTCAACATCATTCTGACGCCAATCTAATGGATTCTTGTATGGCTTCTGACAAACCCAATTTTCAACTATTAGTCAAATCACTTTCATCGCACTCTCGGCGAGAGAACTATCTGTCACAATTGATATGCAAGAAAATACCATGTGACATATGTGGAGAGGTTTTATGAAACAAATGTTCGTTACAAAGAATCTTCGTATTTTCAACACTCACATCATTATCTCCATGACGACGAATGGGTTTGCTACATGGAATATTTGATGAAAATGTCACCAGAAAACCCTCTGTTGTTTAAACAATGGTGGTAGTCGATACTAGGGCTTAGAATCCTGTAAGTACCATCAGAAATACGACACTCATTCCAACAAAACTATGAATTTATGGTCGGTGGCCCACTTCAGCGTAGTGATGTTGTATGGTGCCCAGTTCGTTGATGATATGGTGTGACAAATTCAGAGGATGCACAACACCATGGTCAGAAATGTCCATCGATGTTGCAATGCATTGGAGTTCCAATAATGTGACAACGATCGTTGGAGTTCCGAAAACGATATGATAAAATGAAAATAAAAAATCAAATTGCATCGGACACAGTGAGAAAGTTGAGAAATATAATAGATGACAATGTTCTCAATATATGATGATATAGACAATTAGGATTATGGTTTCTCTTGTTTCATAAAACCCTAATTCAAGTTGGTCTGAGTTTCCACAACTAAAAATGCATAGTCACACTTCAGAAATACCTGTTTTGATTTCAAACTGCAATTTATTCCCTTGTGCATAAATGCACACCAGGATTCACTAAAATGTATGCCTAGGTATTAACACCCTTGAAATTTGAGTGGTTCAATTTTTTGAGGGTGTCTTAGATAATTTTACACCTATATACATATTTATATTTTCATTTGCAAACATAAATGTGGTTGGTGTGTAAAAGAGGCAAAGTCTACCTTGTAAATTGAGAGACCAAAACAAGAGAAAGTGAATTAAGGGAAATGAATGACTATGGTTCTATATAGCTCCAATAGAGTTATCTAAGTTTTGGGTTGAATTTAATAACATTCTAAATATTTATATATCATACAAAGTGCATTTTAAAATGACTAAGGACTTCTACCTTGAACCGAGATTCCATACTTTTTGTAAAATGGATGGTAAAACCGTCTTACTATAAAATGAATGCTTAGGACTGTTGAAGGTGAATCTCCCTACGAACAAGTGGATTCCCTCTTGGCCTCTAGACTCCTAAGCACAAGATAGAAAATTGATTAACATGGACATTGAATTCCTTTTATATATAATCAAGCTAATGAATGAAAGAGAAGGAGAAAGATATGTATCTTATTAGCGACGTTTGTCCTTGAAAAGTCCTAATTGAGCTTTGATCCTGAGCTCCCCGATAGATCCTGTAGGGAAAAAAAAAGGTACAAAAGACTTCCTACTCTACTAAGATTAGCTCAAACATAGATCCATCTACTATAGACAAACTCATATGGAACAAGCACAAGTTTGAAAGAAACGGGCCAAGCATTGATTATTAATGAGAAAAAGTAAAAGTACTTACAACCATTTGAATGAAGGTGCAAGAGCTTCTTCCAGTTCTCCTTGTCCAACCCCTTTGTTCAAATAATATCAACTGATTTCTTTGATGACATCTCAATCATGAGATCATAAGTTTGATGTAATTCTCAATCTCCATTGTCAATACCTTCTTATGAGATCATAAGTTAGGTATAATTCTCAATCTCCATTGTTAATAACTTCTTATGAGATCATAAGTTAGGTATAATTCTCAATCTTCCTTGTCAATGCCTTCTTATGAGATCATAAGTTAGGTATAATTATCAATCTTCCTTGTATAACCTTCGAGAGGTCCAACCACTTGAGAGATATTTGGGAAGAGTTGAGGATTCCTCTCCTTTAGTTGAGGATCTCCCCTAAGATCATGCTTTTACCATATATTTGAATCCAACTACCTTCAGGAATTGAGGGATTCTTCCCTTATTTGCCTCAACAAACCCATAATTTGCTAAAAAGAGGGTAGCGCTCCCCCAAACGGGTGCACAAGACATTCAAACACTCCCCCAAAGAGGCTTAGGGAGCACCAGCACTCCCTGACAATGGGTAGGGGAGCGCTCCTCTCCAAAATCCATTTTTTTTTGTTTTTTTCAATGGCAAAAGGTTTGTACTCCCTGTCAAGTGACTTCTCTTCTTCCAAACTAGTCTTTGGGGTGTCTTAAGTGTCTTTGTGATTTCATTAGAGGCACGACATGGGTAAGATCACAGTATGATTTGTTTGACACTTGCAAAACTTGTAGTCGAGATGCGACACTTGCGAACAAGATGTGACACTTACAACACTTGTAATGACGACACTTGTGACACTATCGAAGTGAGTAATTTTGAGGTGTAACAAGGACTCATATAACCTCCAAGTTGAGTGGTTTTAATTGTGGAGTTTGGATTTTATCATTTTAAATCTATTCATACTTCATTTGTGCATTTTGAAACCAAAACCCTTTGTTATGCATAAATGCTAAATTTTTCCTTGTAAATGCAACAAAAATGCATGAAAATAGGGCATGATGTGAAATGCATGCCTTAGGAAGAAAAATACATGTATGGTGTTGTTAATTTACAAGTTACAATAATGTGGATTTTTTGTAAACCATAAGGAATGCATACTAGGGTGAGTTGTGCCCAAAATTTAGTAAAGGGTTGAAATATACATGAATGTTTGGCAACTATGCACAAACACTAACTAAAATGGAAAAATGAGTACTAACTACCTATTTCCATGAGCTCAATGAGGCAGGATATTGTACATCCACATCACACATAAGATAGTTGTTAGTTTCATTTCCATTACGAAGACTTGCATAAATCATTAGAGAATGCAAGGTTATATGACTGAATAATAATTAAATAAATAAAAAGACATATCAACATGTATGAAGCTCTTGAAAGAATAAAATGGAATACCTGATTGAGAAAAATACTTGTTTTGATTTTAAACTGTAATTTATGCCCTTGTGTAGAAATGCATGCCAGGATTCACTAAAATGCAAGCTAAGGTCTTAACACCCCTGCAATGTGAGTAGTTCGGGTTTATGAGGGTGTCTTAGATAATGTTAAACCTATCTACATATTTATATTTTCATTTGAAAATATAAAAGTGGTTGTTGTGTAAAAGAGGCAAAGTCTACCTTGTAAATTGAGAGACCAAAATAGTAGAAAGTGACCTAATGGAAATGCATGCCCATGCTTCTATATAGCTCCAAATTTAATTATCTAAGTTTTCTACATGGAAATTATGCCCACATAATTGTGGGAAATTTTTCATATGCTCCAACTCTACCCACAGTAATGTGGGCAAAGAAATGGAAACTTTACTCACATGACAACTTTTCCCACATGCATGTGGCCATAGTTGCAGATGCTACAACTCTACCCACAAAGCTGTGGGTAGAAATGTGGTAACTCTTCCCACATGGAAACTTTGCCCACAAGACTGTGGGAAGAGACATGGAAATAGTGCCCATAGGCCCGTGGGAACAATTATAGACACTACAAATATACCCACAAGACTTTGGGAAGAGATGTGGCAAATTTTCCCACAGGCCTATGGGAAGAGATGCCACAACTCTTCCCACAATCCTGTGGGATGAGTTGTAGATGCTACAACTCTACCCACATTCCTGTGGATAAATCTACAACTCTTCCCATATGCTTGTGGGAAGAGATGTGGAAACTATGGATACCCTGGATGAATTCCCACATAAAAAAATATTTTGGGTGGATGCAGTTCAAGTTTATTTCACATAAATCACAAATTTCTTCAAGTTTCATTCTGTACCAAATATGTATGATCATAAACAATGAATATTATTGGTTATATAATATGAAAAATACAAGTTCACCATGGGAAACCTATATAATCGTTCTATAGATAGTATTTTAAAATAATGCATTCTAGATCATAAAGTATAAGTCACCCTTTTAGTCTGAAGTGAACACCCCACATACCCAGATAAAATCTAAATCAACACCATTTCCCTAACCTTGTCCTTCAACAAAGTTATTACAAATAACCAAATGACATTTACAAGTTTTCCCACAATAATTTTAATTAAGGGAAATGCACACCAATGATTTTGTATAGCTCAAAATAGTGTTATCTAAGTTTTGGGGTGAACTTAATAACATTATAAATATTTATATATCATACATAGTGAATTATAAAATGAGTAAGGACTTCTACCTTGAATCAAGATTCCAAACTTTTCCCACAATACTTTGAACTAAGAAAAATGCACACCCACGATTCTATATAGCTCCAAGTAGATTTATCTAAGTTTTTTGGTGAAGTTAATAACATTTTAAATATTTATATATAATATGGAGTGCATTGTAAAATGACTAAGGACTTCTACCTTGAACCAAGATTAGAGACTTTTCCCACATTACTTTGAACTAAAGGAAATGCACGCCCATGCTTCTATATAGCTCCAAATAGAGTTATCTAAGTTTTGGGGTGAACTTAATAACATTATAAATCACTATATATCATACAAATTGCATTATAAAATGACTAAGGTCTTCTACCTTGAACCAAGATTCTAGACTTTTTGTAAAATGGAGGGTAAGACCGTCTTATTGTAAAATGCACGCCTAGGACTCATATGACCTCTAAGTTGAGTGGTTCCAATTTTGGAGTTTGGATTTTATCCTTTTCCATATATTCATACTTTTGTTGTGCATTTTAAAACCAAAAACCATTTGTTGTGCATAACTACTAAAATTTTCCTTGTAAATGCTAAAATTTGCATAAATTGAAAAAGCATAAAAATGCATGAAAATGGAGCATGATGATAAATGCACACCTTGGGATGAAAAATCCATGTATGATGTTGTTAATTTACAATTTAAAAGTTACAATATTGTGGTTTTTTTTAAACCTTAAAGAATGCATACTAGGGTGATTTTTGCCTATAATTTAGTAAAGGGTTGAAATATACATGAATTTTTGGCAACTGTGCACACACACTAACTAAAATGGAAAAATGAGTACTAACTACTTGCATCCATGAGCTCTATGAGACATGAGATTGTACAACAACATCACATGTATCCTGGTTGTTAGTTGCATTTCCATTTCGAAGACCTATATAAATCACCGGAGAATACAAGTTTATATGACTGAATATTAATTAAATAAATAAGAAGACATATCAACATGTATGAGAGTCTAGAAATACCAAAATGGAATACCTTATTGATAAAAATAGTTGTTTTGATTTTAAACTGTAATTTATGCCCTTGTGCATAAATTCACAGCAGGCTTGACTTAAATGCATGCCCGGGTCTTAACATCCATGCAATTTGAGCGGTTCTAGTTTTTGAGGGTGTCTTAGATCATTTTACATCTGTCTACATATTTTTATTTTCATTTTCAAACATAAAATTGGTTTCTTTGTGAAAGATCCAAAGTCTACCATGTAAATTGAAATACCAAAACAATAGAAAGTGAACTAATGGAAATTCATGTCCATGCTTCCATATAGCTCCAAATTTAGTTATCTAACTTCACCACATGGAAATTCTACCCACAGAATTGTGGGAATAGTTGCAGATGTTATAACTCTACCCATAGTCTTGTGGGAAGTTATATGGAAAATATTACCACTCGCCTATGGTCAGAGTTGTATATTTTGAGACTCTACCCACATGCCTATACTCAGAGATGTGGAAACTCTTCCCAATGGCATGTGGGCAGAGTTGCAGATGCTACAAATCTACCCACAAACCTGTGGGTAGAGATGTGGGAACTCTGCCCACATGGAAACTCTATCCACAAGCATGTGGGTAGAGATGTGGAAACTCTGCCCATAGGCATATGGGAAGAGTTGTATATGCTACAAATTTACCCACATGCCTCTAGGAAGAGACATGGAAATGTTTCCCATAGGCATGTGGGAAGAGATGTCTCAACTCTTCTCACATGCATGTGGGTGGAGTTGTAAATGCTACAACTCTACCCACATGTCTATGGGAAGATCTACAACTTTTCCCACCAGCTTGTGGGAAGATATGTGGCAACTATTGATACCTTGGATGAATTCCCACATCTAAATCTATTTTGGGTGGAAGTGGTTCAAGTTTATTTCACATAAATCACAAAGTTCCTCAAATTCAGGTTTGTACCAAATATGTATGACTATAAACAATGAATATGATTGGTTATCTACTATGAAAAATAAAAGTTCACCATCGAAAACCTATATAATATTTTCATAGATAGTATTTTAAACTAATTCATTCTATATCATAAAGTATAATTCATCCTTTGGAAAGCACATGACAAAGAGAGTGGAAGGAAGTATGGTGGAAAATAAAGTACTAGGTTGAATTTCTCTATGTTAGACTGTGGTAGTTGAAAAAACATTAATATGCCATGAAATATAAAAAGAATTGCAACAAGTGTCAACTAGTTGGTCACCCTTATGCTTGTAATGAGATTTCATTGCAACCCATTGTAATAGTGTGGATTTTATTACTAAGTAATACATAAGAAATTAGATCGAACAACAAACAAAGATACAAGGTAATTGCTACGGGGAAAATCCCCCTATATTGGGTCTAAGGTAAAGGCAGAGTGATAAATCCCTTAAAAGACTGACCTACCCTTAATATACCCCAAAACCAGATAAACTAAGTGAAGAAAGAGAAAGGAAAGAGAGTGTCAATGAGTGCACCTTTAGTCCTTCCAGTTGGTGTAGACCTCTTTCGTTTGTTGTTGCCTCTTTTGATAAAAAATAATTGATCACAAAGATAGGTTGATCCGTGTCAAAGTAACTTGTAATGACCATAAATATAACATATTTAGTAAATATCCAAGCTTAAAAGGGTCAGGAATATTTATAAATGAAGACCTCATTCTCGAAGACCAAGCTGAATTAAGGAATGAAGTTCAAAAGGTAAAACAAGCTAGGAAAGAAGGAAAATGGGCAATAATTAGAAATCAAAAAGCTATTGTTAGGGATAGAGACCAAAAAGATAATAATAAATAGGAATTTGGGACACTTGGGATCCTTTTTTGGAATTGTCGTGGTTTTCCATGGCGCAAAGGTCCTATGATAAGTTGGATCCCGAGTGATATTGATATTATCT
>JZKD02S0866632.1:442631-466591 GCA_000966675.3 Picea glauca
GCTTTCACTTTTTTCTTATACACTGGATTCAGTCTGTAAGGTATTTGTCTGACAGGTCTAGCCTCTCACCTAGCTCCTCTGCTATGCCTTTAATATCTGTAAAGGTTGTTGGAAATGTTTTCTAGACAAATTTTAATCTTTTTTTCATTTGTTTTTAGTTTTTGTTTTGTTATTCACCTTTTTGTTTTTGTTTATTTTTTTGTTAATTTAGGTTTTGAATATATATTTTTTAATGTGTTTTTGTCTTCATTAAAAAAAAATTGTGAAGATTTTATCTTTTGTCTTTATTTATTTTTTAATGTAAATTAAAAAAAGTGTTAGTAAAAACATTTTCATGTGACCATTTAGGATCCAATTTTGAGTTTTTTTATTTGTGTATGGATTTGTTGTCAATGTCACGGTTTCAATTAGGTTGTAATTAATTACAATTTTAACGTTTAGAAAAAAACATTTTGCTTTAAGTAGTGTCACATTTTTATTTAGGTGTTGATTTTAAGCTTTTCCTAAGCAATTGTTTTATGTTTTAAGGTCATGCTTGAAAAAAGTTGTAATTTTGGCCCAGTTAGAAAACATGGTGCTACCAGTAGCACCACTTTTTGATTTGGGGGTTGATTTTAAAGTTTTTATGAACAATCATTTGATCCTTTAATCCCATGCTTGAAAAAAGTTGTAATTTTGACCTGGTTACAAAAACGTGTGCTACCGGTACCACCACTTTTTTATTTGGGGGTTGATTTTAATGTTTTTTATGCAAACATACAGGTTTTAAGGTCTAGAGTTATTGTTTTGAGGTCATAGTTCTCATTAAGTTGGTAACTTTGTTGGTAGCAACTAATAGTATATATTAATATATTTTATCATCAAAATATGTTTCCATTATACATATTTCTCATAACATACATCCATAGGAATGTAACAACAAATAATATATGTTAATATATTTTATCATCAAAATATGTTTCCATTATACATGTTTCCCATAGAATACATCCATAAGAAGATAACAACAAATAGCATATATTAATATATTTTATCGTCAAAATATGTTTCCATTATACATATTTCTCATAATATATACAATCACTTCTTTTTTTGTTTTTTTTTTTTAGTTTTTCAGAAATTTCTTGATTCACTCATCCATGTCTTGATCCACTTCAGTTGTTGGGCCCTCTATTGGTGTTGATTCAATATGCATGTTTTGATGCATTATACGTCTAGTCAAGTACTCTCTACGACGTGCATGTCATTGTTGAGGGACCTCGACTACAATAACAAAAAGGGATAAATTGGCATGGTTATTTATTATTCATAGAAGTAGTTCATTAATGCAAGTATCATTACAATGTTGTTTACCAGGTTGACTAGTCAATACCATTGGTTCGGTTTCCATGTGTTACTGATCTCATCAAGCATTCTCATGTACATTCTCTGCCATCAAAACATGAAAAATTGTAAGTACACCATATGCAAGTAAATATTAATAATTTTATTAATCCATACTTATGATTCCATAGCCATAATACCATCATGGTCGGGCTGCACACCACCATCATCAGGGTGCACTCCATCGTCATGGTGAGGCTTTACACCACCATCATCAGGATGCACTCCATTGTCATGACCGAGCTTCACTCCAATGTCATGGTCAAGATGCACACCACCATCATCGTGATGGACTCCACCAGCATGGTCAAGCTACACAATGCCATTGGGATGCACACCACCGTCATGGCCAAGATGCACACCACCATCATCGGACTACACTCCACTGTCATTGGGTTGCTATCCATTGGCATCATTATTGTTGTTTCTCTCTTGATTAAAATAGAAAGGCACATTCATTTATGGATGAAATAAATCATGAATAGATTTTACAAGTAATAAATAGTTAAAGTCCATTGATTTTTCTTATGATGTCGTTCAAAGGGGAATATTGTGTTTTCCCCATTCTTTGTCGGTGTTCAACCATGGATTGAAAGAAACACTTTAAACTTATCCATAGGTCTTCTTTTGTGGTCACAATTTTGAATTGAGATGTAATACCTGTGTTTTCCCCAGCTTGTAATTAATCATTATTTATGATTACCATGCTATGGCATGTGAAATATGTAAATGTATTGTTTTTCAGATTTTCAATAACTGAATGTGGGGGTGAATCCTTGAAGTAATGGAAATGATATCACTAGAGGAAAGAGTGAGGAAACCTGTAGAGAGGTTTTTCAGTAAAGGTTATGATACCATGAGAGGGAATGGTGAGAGGAACTATGGCTGGTTGAGATGACACTTGCCAAGAAATTCTCTTTTGAATTAAAAATGTTCAAAAACCAAGATAGTCCTCTCACCCAAGAAATTCATTTACCGATCAAGCGACTATTTGAAAGTCCTTTTTAGAAATTAATGAAAGAATGGGAAGAGTACCCATCAAGAAATTTGGGGATCTAACCCACAAAATCTTGTTGTGTAAGGAAAGAAAGAGGCATAGAAAGAAGACAAGAAACTCTCAACCCAAGGTATGACAGAGTGTAGTCTCCTACAAATCCAGTTTAACCTGAGTTCCTTCGGGAAGAAGGAAAAAGGGAAGACAGGGAGGAGGTTGGTTTTCTGTGGGGGGAAACAAAGAGAAATCAGGAACAATTCAGGATTTAGAATGAAGAAGGACATGAGCTTGATGTTGGGGAAGCATTTGATCAACCTTGAATAAGCCATGGTTAAGAAGACCATTCAAAAATAGGAAGACAACGTGAGGCTCCCTAGTTAAAAAAAAGAATAACTAAAATAATTAAGGTGTTCTCGTACAAGCGAGAAACAAAGGAGGAATTCAGTCTCTGAGGAAGAGACTTGCTAAAAATAATGCAAAAGTACATGCAATAGAAATATCAGGGAAATCATGAAATAGTCTTGAACTAGATCATTGTTGTGCTGCTTATATGATTAGTATAATGCACTCATTAATTATCAATCTGGGATTCGTAATCAATAGAGTTACAAGACACTAGTAAGAGAGACAATTCTAATGTCATGAGTATAGAAATAATCTAGATTAAGAAACAATCTGAAACACACTTTGGTTGCCTTTCATAGAGAAGCTATCTACTCCATTAGGGCACATGAAAATATGAGATGGAGTTCTTTGACATATCAACTCTATTATCTGACCCATAAATCTAACTATGCAATCACACTTCTGAAAGGGGGATCACACGTCAATCATCAAGACATAGCATAGGTAGTTCAATCACCGATATATTGAGTATGTTGTGGTTCACAATATTCTATTGTGAACTTCACTAGTTCTTTCCAATTATGTTTGACTAATGCTGCCAACATCCATGTCCATTAAGAAAAATCAAATTCATAAGAACATAAATAGAGCATATGCAAAAACATAGTAAATAAAGATCCTTAAGCAATCATATAATCAAAATCCTAAACTGAAACTATATTGCTATTATCTGAAAGAATCAAAGCTTCATCTAGTCTAACAGTTATACTATTGAAATCAAATGTTAACACTACTCTATAAGGATGTTAACCTTTGTTGGGCAGTGGGCCCTTATCATTTCAACAGGTTAGTGACTGGAGTCTACAATAAGTTGGCCTTTAACCCACACATCACTCTTACTCAAAACCTCAAAACATGAAACTATACTAACAACTCAACTCACATTCATTCATAAATGATCAAGACATGGAAACAAATGAAATTCTTCTATTAAACTTAAACTCAATATATGTTCTACAATATGTAACACTGCTTCACATGCTGTGATATGCTATCTCTCTACTACTTCCACCATCCTTGCCATGACTATTTAAACAGTCTTAGTCGTAAAACACAATGTGGTGAAATCTTTTACAAATCAACAATTGTCAAATTTATATATTCGGTTACATATTTTAAGCTTGATCCTCATGAAACAAAGTGTATGAGGATGAAGAAATAAACAAAATGGATTAACATATTCTTGCTAGAACTTGATGATTTCATAAACACTCAATAATTATCCAAGGCATGATCTAGAGCCAATCTTAGCATACTCTGTTTCCTGTATTGGTACCGAATCGTGACAAGTGAGATTCAGTAGCTAGTACTGGATCTGAACAGTACGCAATTGGTTGGTACCAGACTATAATAGTCTATGATTTTTAGTACTAGATCATGACAGTGAATGGTCCGTGGGTACTGGATCTGAACGGAAGGTGCACTTGGTACCGGATTCAGATAGTGGGCAATTTGGTGAATAAGTACCAGATAGCTGAGCTGACATAGAAGTGTTGGACTTCATCCAAAGGTCAAAGGATACACATGGACATTTTAAACATTAGTACATGAAATATTTATTCTCCTAGCTTAATAAACCAAAAAATGCATGAATTCAATTTTACATTACCTTATGACCTTATCAGTGACTAGAGGTAGGGTTCTTTATCATTGATCCAAGCTTAGGTAGGCCAAAAAGGTATAAATGAGGAGTATAATATGGTGATTCGGATGTCAATTTGGAGGCTCAATATTCCACCATGCCAAAATAATTGCATGTACTCTTGCATCTGAAACATACTAATTTTTTTTCCAAAACTTGAGACTCCATCCTCTTTACTCCTGTGGGTCAATGATGTTGATAGTTGAGGCTTCTGCTTTTAGCTCCATTTTTATGACCCTAATGTATTGAAAGAGTCTTAGTACCTTCTTGAGCTTATTAGAAGTCTCTTCATGGTCATCTTGGATTTGTTGGTTGGTTGCCTTCAATTGCTCATTTTCCTTCTTGATATACCTATCCAGAAGTTGGTATTCCTTCACTTCTTGTTTGAGCTCCTAGTTTTGTTTTTGCAGCTTCCCAATCTTCTTCTTCATCTGTTCTTTTGTCAAGGTTTTCATTGACCTTATTGTCTCTGGATGGATGCATTCTCGTTCCTCTACTTCCTCCCTCATCCCACACAAAGTAATAGTATCTTGTTCCTCAGTCAAGCTAGGGATGTCATCCTGGGCTGTAGGTCTAGGGAGATAATATCTATTAGGTATTCACATGTATGAGGACTAAAAAATGCTTTTCCTTTCTTTTCCATATTCCTTGTGGATCTTTTATAAGGGGGTAATGGATCAGAGGTGCTCAAAAGATTCCTTTTCTTATTCTTTGTTTGTGGAATGGTTACAAGATATTGTTCTATAGACTGTTCATCTCTACTCTTCTCTTTCCTCGAGGATTTTGATGCATGACCCCTCTCCTCAAGCGCTATTGTTGAGATCTCCTCCACTAATTCGGATTTACCTTTTGATTCTTGAATTTTAAGAGTCTTATTATCTGAGGAAGAGGTCCTTACTTGTTTACTAGATTTATCCTTTACCACTCTAGAGGATGATGGGGATGCCTTGCTCTTTTTCTCCTTAGGTTCCTTATTTTTATCTGGAGCAAGATGGGATTCTTCTACAGGTTCATTTTCTATGGAAAGGTGTTGAGTGATGAGGGTTTTCCAACTAAACCCTCACTTCCTGATGTCATGTATAAGTATCATTTTGATAAGACCTTGATGATAAATGCTAGTCTTCTCAGTTTTGGATAGGGATTTGACACCTCTTACCATATTGTTCAAGCTCATCCATAAAAAATATGGGAAGTCAATTTCAGGGCCTCCTTCAAAGTCCAACAAAAGCCTAAGATGATATAAGGAAGTTACAACATACTTTCCCTCACAAGTGAGGAATCGTTGAAGACTAGCAAGCATTGAATGATATTCTTCCTTGATATAGTTTCTAGAAATCCCCTTTTTCCAATCAGGGTGTTAATGGTCTTCCTTCAGAAATCATTGGCACATTTATTTGTTGATTCCTACTCCTTTGAAATACTTGGATCCTCTAATAGGTAATCCCGTGGCTTCCCTTAAGGTTGCTTCATTGATGGTTAGCTGCAGATTTCCTATGTGCACAATCTCTCTATCGTAACTCTGAACAAATGCATGTGATACCTTCTCATGAAAACCTATGAATTTCTCTAAAAATGGCATCCATCCCACTCTAGCATACTTATCTCTACATAGCTGGAACTCCTCGGTCTCCCTATAAATCTGGAAGACCAGTTCATGTCTACTTACAACCATCTTTATAAACTGTAAGTGAAAACCAAGTTGTAGTGCAAGGGTTTAGTCAACTATGAGCGTGAGGGTTTGGTACCAGATGTCGCAGAGAGGAGAAGGATCTGAAAATGGAGAGAGATGGGTAATAGTAGGAAAAATGGTTATGGATTCAATAATTCGAATGATGAGTTTAAGTAAAGATGTTGCGAAGAAAAGTTAAGACAATATGAGGCTCATCTGGATGGTTTCGCCACCCAAATAATCCATTTCATTTCTTCCCATTAGTGCAATGATGGGGATGGGACGTTTGGTGTCAAGACATTATTGTTGTTTTGGATTGGCAATTGGACCCCTAAGCGATGAATTTTAGTGTTGAATCGTGCAAAATAGATTCATGATGGTTTAAGGATGAAGCACGTTCTTGGTTTTAGGGTCATGGCTCATCATTAATTGGCATGCTCATTTCATTTCATCCCCACATTCACATATTTGATGTGATTTTGTCCTCCCTCATCTTTTCAAGCACTTATGTGGTGACGGAATTGATTAAGGTTAATAATATGGGTATGAGGGAAGTGAAAGTTAGGTGCATGGTTTTAATACTAAGCTCATAAGATCTAGTATACATTTTCATACCTTTTGTAGTTTTATAAGAAAAGGAAAATAAATAATACCATGTTACCTTTGCTTTTACCATTGCATAACCAATAACCATAGCATATGCAACTATCTTTGTATTTGAAGCTTGCATATTGTCAGAGTTCATCTTTTTAGGCTGGAGTTTTCTGGAAGTTTAGTACTGGAATTTCCTGTACTTTACGAATACTTCTTTATTCTGTGATTGTCTTGAGTTTCTTATTTTGTGTTTGGTTCTACAAGGTTGTACGGTGAATAGGTTGATCTCTGTAGATGAGATGTGAGTCTGAAAAAGAGTCCTGAAAGGGCTCTTTCACCCTCCCCCATGCCAATGATGTTGTGTATCCTTATGAAAAAGGTCTGACACATTGTTCACAAATGGAAGAAAATTGATAAGAGATGAGAAACCAAATCAAATTCCAAAAGTACATTTATCACCTAGCATATGATCCCATGCCTTTAAAAATTGAAATTTCCTTTCTTCTGATGACTTATTGATAAGGGAAGCATTCAACAATGAAAATAGGGAGGTTTTTATATTTTTCCAGAAGAACAGATCCAACCTAACTTGCTTCAGAGATTTACTATCATTAGATGTTATGGATAAATTTCACAGTATAAGTAGATTAGTCTCCCTAGTCAAGGCTCCACTCTTAAGAAGTTTCCTTCTTAGATAATATAGGCTTTATATGTCAGACCGGTAAAGTTGACTTAGGGTAATTCTCAAATGGACATTTTCTTGTAGTATTTATTTGTTTTTTAATCTGGAGTTTGTATCTTATAAGTGTCATCAATGACCTTTGTTTGTAGTATTCATTTTTTATGACAAAAGTGAATTTTTCAATCAGACAAGTATAAATGAGACATTTCTCAACCAGAACCCACTGCCAGCAAGCCTGTTCAGTACTCTGATGGGGTAGTTGTGATAATTAGTGAGAGACATAACTTCCCCAGGAAAAATTTCTCATTGCTAACATGCTTGTTCAGTACCCTGATGGGTTTTCCTAGTCATACGATAGATCGGTACCCGCTGCTAGCAAACTTGTTCAGTATCTTGGTGGGTTAGTCTCTTAAACCCTTTTTCCATCAGAGGCTTCTTGTCCATTGTCACCTATTTTAGTTTTTGTTAAAGAGTTATTTTGCATGGTGACAAGGGAGGCTTGTCTGAAAACCCTTTTACAATATGGGATGGTAGTGGGTTAGAAGGTATATTCTCTTATTTGAATGTCTTTAAATATTTTTTTGAAGGAAAAATAAACCTATGTATGCACATTTTTAGAATGATCCAAATGTATGATTTGTCTAAGTTTGTCCATAAGATAATGACCTAAATTTACCTTAGGTTACTGATACATCCTCTTCCGTAAAAAAATTCCTAGTGTGCACATGATAGAGAGTGTTCATATACACATATGCTACTCTTTAATAAAGATAATCCAATGATTACTGTCAAAGTCTAGTTAGGGTGAAATGGTTACTTATAGGCTAATATACTTTTATCCCTTTAATCATGTTGAAATACTGGATAAAGGCAACCTTTAGACTTTGAATCAGATTAAGCATGGTTCTTTTAACGACATAGGTAAATATTATGTCTTCTTTGTCAAGCAACAGAACCAAAAGAAATTAGAAATACTTCCCTTTAGTCAACAACATAACCAAAAGAAATTAAAAATACTTCCCTTTAGTCAGCAACAGAACTAAATGAAATTAAAAATGCTTCCCTTTAGTCAACAATAGAACCAAAAGAAATTATTGCTTCATAAGAGCTTCCATTTGATGTTGCATTTGACTCCTTGGTTCCATATTAAGGGGTTACTGCATGGATTCACATAAGTATAAAATTCTTTGTCAATTAGGTGATGTGTCCTAATAGTATTGTAAAAGGACAAACTTATGGTACCAGACCAACACAAAATTTCTAGTACCGAATCAACACTGCTGGCACCGAACCAGAACACAGTATTTGTTGATGCCTACAAACTAATGTTTTAGCAATTTTGTGAAGAATCAAATAAATTATAGAAATCTACTAAAAATAGAAGGCGAAAGTAAAACAAAGGAGGTAAGAATCCATTGTTACATTTAGCTTATTAACAAAACACAATCCACACCCATGTACAAAAGTTTAAAAAGTAAATCAATCAATCAATGTGGATCAGTAGGAAGATCTCCTTCCTTATGGATCACCTGCATATCTGAATTATGTAGCACACATGTCAGAAATTCCTTTTTTGACAGGGGTTTGTTGTAAATTCTCAATCGATGCTCATTCATAAGTAGGGGTGTCTGATGTTCATCAATTGTCTTTATTCCGATTGAACCATTATCATAGACAGTGTCAATATCGTAAGGTCCTAACCAAAGAGTAATTGACTTGCCTTTGAAGTTCTTGAACCTGCTGTCATATAACAAGGCCCAATCTCTTGGTTAAAAATTTTTCTTTTTAATATACTTGTCATGCCATTTTTTTCTCTGCTCTTGTATGAGGGTGGTTCTTTGAAGTGATTCCTGCTTGATTTCATCCATATCGTTAAGTTGCAAGAGCCTTTGTTGCTGAGCTTCATCTAAGTTCATGCCAAATTGTACAATAGTCCTGAAGGTTTTAATATGGAATTATATGGGTAGAAGCACCTGCTTCCCGTACACCAATTCGTAAGGTATATGTCATGTTGTATTCCTCCAAGTGATTCTATAAGTGCATAAGGCTTCTAGTAATCTGTCAGCCCAATCCTTGTGGTGTGGCTATATTGTTTTAGTAAGAATGGACTCAATGACTTTGTTGGTGGATTCTACTTGTCCATTTACCCGTGGATGATAAGGTGTAGATTTCCTTTGTTTGATCTGGTACTGTTCTATAACTGCTTTGACTAGATGAGAGGTGAATTGAGTCCCCTAATCAGTCTCAATTTCTCGAGGTACACCAAATCTAGTAAAGATGTCATTAAAAAGGAAATCTACCACTGATTGTTCACCTCCAGCTGGTAAGACTTTTGCTTCAACCCACTTAGTCACATAGTCAGTACATATAAGTATATACTTTTTCTTTTTATATGTAGGGTTAATGGGCCCTACAAAATCTAATGCCCATTTCTCGAAAGGTTGAATGACTAATTGGGCTTGAAGTGGAATTTGGTCTCATGCAGTAGGCTTACCCATTCATTGGCATTCATCGCAATTGGATACATAAGTTCTGGCATCTTTGAAAATATTAGGCCAATAATAACTAGATTGCAGAACTTTATAAGCGTTCATCTTGTCAGCAAAGTGGCCTCCACAAGGACCATCATGGCAGGATTGCAAAATATCATGGATTTCATCTTCCGTTACACATCTCCTGATTACCAAATATGGTCTTGTTTTGTAAAGACAATCATCATGCCACATGTAGTTTGCACTTAGCTGAATTACTTTCTATTTTTCTCTAGGAGACAATTAATGAGTTATCTTCCCTGTTATAAGATAGTTAGCTACATCTTCATACCAAGGAGTAAATGTATAAATAAAAAACAAATTTTCATCAGGAAAGTTATCATCTACTCGTGCATTATCTCCCAGATGAATCATTCTAGATAAGAAATCATCCACAAGATTATCCTTACTGGGTCTATCAATAATATTGATGTTAAAATCTTGTAATAAACTCGTACTCTATGTTTATTATACTCTATGTCTTTGTGCAAGGGTGGGTCAGGTTTCTTCACTAATAGTCTTTCGGGGTAGGGTGGAAGATTAACTTGTTGAGGTACTCCTACAGACTGAGAAGTGGTTGGAATATGAGGGGAAGTATCTCCTTCTTCAGGGGTGGTTTGAGTGTTTTCTTGCTCAATATCATTTTCTTCTTGGATTATTACTCCAGAATTTGATTGATTTACAACTTTCCCAGATCTTAGTTGAATATCATAGGTGGGAAAGGTTTGGATTTCTGCATTTTGTACAGGGTGGGTGGGTCGATTATTGGGGTTAGGAATTGGCTGGGCAGGGATTGTTGTTGGTCTAAGGGGGTTGTGGGCAGCTTGGTTTTGTGGTTGTTGATTGGCATTTATAGGTGCTTGTTGTTGGTGGTTAGGGTTAAAGGGTGTTGTGAATTGCTAATGTATAGGAGGTGGGAGTAAATATTGCATCCAAGGTAGGATGAATCTAGGTATTAATTGGGAAATGTTTGAGGGATACTATGGATATGTAGGGTAAGAGGGATTCCCATACACAGGCCCCCTCTAATCTAGTTGCCAAGGTTGAGTTTGAGCTTGCTGAGGTGTCCATTGGGAATAAGGTATTGGAGGATGACCCCATTGTTTTTGTTGGTATTGTGTATTAGGTTCATAAAATGTATTGAGGTTTTGTGCTCTCTAAGGCCTCCTAGAGGGGTATGGTTGTTCTTGTGAGACTCCACCTCCCCTATGCATGGCTTGCAGCTCAACCAAAGTTGGACACTCAGATGTGGGGTGCTCTAGTGTACATAGGCCACAAACTTCTATGGCATTTAATGGGTATTCTTTCTCAGGGTGCTTCTTTCGACATTTAGGACAAAAGATTGCAAAAAAAACCTCTTCTTCTTGTTTCTTTTTCAGTTTTAGAGTATCTAACTGGTTATTGATTGTGCTCAATATGTTTGTTTTAAATTTCTCCAATACCTTTCCTAACTCAATTCTGGTGACAGTCCCTAAGCTTTGTCTTTGATTTCTTCTAAAAGAATATCTTAGTCCTTTGCCTATTTCTGCAAAGGGATTTTGGTGCACATCTTTTGAACTTAAAAAATTTAAAACTTCTATGCAGTAATTTCTAAGACCTTTCAAAAATATAGTTCTTACTACAGCTGGGTCTGTGGTGAATAATTTTGATTTCTGATAGTTGTATAAGAACCTTTCTAAGTAGTATTCAGGGATTTCATCTTTTGTTTGTTGCATTTTGAAAATGTCATTTTTATCATTATCCTTACAATAGTCTTGGTATTTCCATAAAAATGTTTCTTTCATATGATCCCAAGAGATAACTGTATTTTCTCCTAAGCTCATGAACCATCTCAAGGCTGAGTCTTTTATTGTGGCTGGAAAGAGCTTAAGATTTTGGGCATCATCTGAGTAGTTATAGCTTCTACATAACATGTCAAACTCAAATAAAAATAGGTTTGGATATTCAGTTGACATACCTCTGAAAGTGGGTAATGATGATAGTGGGATATTCTTCATGCTGATGTTTCTAGAAATATCCAAGATTGGAAACCTGGAGGTATCAGGCTCAATGGCTACATTTTGTTTCTTTCTTTTTCTTCCATTTCACTAGGTTCTCCTCCTCCACTTATAGATGGTTCAGAGACTGGATTTTTTGTGTCTTCTAAATGTTCAGTTCCTTCAACAGACTTGTGTTCTATCTTTCTCAGTGTTGATTATTTAGTTCTAGGTTTCTTCTGGAGCCTCACTGTCTCCCATTGAGCTCCATCCTGGTGGAATTTTTCCTGCTCCAAAGTCAGTTTAATTAGTGGGTGGGGTTTGTTTTTTACTCTTTAGAGCTTAAAAATCTACCCTTATTATCTCTATATCTATGCATAAAAATTTGATACTTAACTCAATTGAAATCCTAATTCTATATAAAAGGTAAGAAGGAAACTTGGCTTCGGAGAACCCCACTCTAGTGGCCATGTGGCTCTTCACTCATGTATTAAACATTTTATCCTCCCTCAAGAAGCCTTTAAAACTATTCAAAAACTTATGCAAACAATCTAAGCTGAAATCACTTCCTACCATTTGCAACTCCCCGACAACGATGCCAAAATGTTGTGTTGCTTATATGAATAGTATAATGCACTCATTAATTATCAATCCAGAATTCATAATCAATAGAGTTACAAGACACCAGTACGAGAGGTAATTCTAATGTCACGAGTCTAGAAAAAATCTGAATTAAGAAACAAACTGAAACACACTTTGGTTTCATTTCACAGAGAAGCTATCTACTCCATTGGGGCACATGAAAATATGATATGAAGTTCTTTGACAGATCAACTCTGTTATCTGAACAAAAAATCTAACTATGCAATCACACTTCTGAAAGGGGGATCACACATCAATCATCAAGACATAGCATGGGTAGTTCAGTCGCTAGTATATTGAGTATGTTGTGGTTCATAGTATTCTATTGTGAACTTCACTAGTTCTTTCCAATTATGTTTGAATATTGCTGCCAACATCCATGTCCATTAAGAAAAATCAAATTCATAAAAACAGAAACAGATCATATGCAAAAACATAGTAAATAAAGATCCCTAAGCAATCATATAATTGAAATCCTAAACTGAAACTATACTGCTATTAACTGAAAGAATCAAATCTTCAGCTAGTCTAACAGTTATACTATTGAAATCAAATGTTAACACTACTCTATAAGGATGCTGACCTTTTTTGGGTGGTGGGCCCTTGCCGCTTCAATAGGTTAGCGACTGGAGTCTACAGTAAGTTGGCCTTTAACCGACACATCACTCTTACTCAAAACCTCAAAACCTCAAAACATGAAACTATACTAACACCTCAACTCACATTCATTCATAAATGATTAAGATATGACAACAAATGAAATTCTTCTATTAAACTTAAACTCAAGATATGTTCTACAATATGTAACGTTGCTTCACATGTTGTGATATGCTATCTCTCTACTACTTCCACCATCCTTTCCATGACTATTTAAACAGTCTTAGTCGTAAAACACAAGGAGGTGAAATGTTTTACAAATCAACAATTGTCAAATTTATATATTCGGTTACATATTTTAAGCTTCATCCTCATGACACAAAGTGTATGAGGATGAAGACGTAAACAAACTAGCTTAAAATAGTCTTGCTAGAACTTGATGATTTCATAAACACTCAACAATTATCATGAGCATGATCTGGAGCCAATCTTAGCATACTATGTTTCCTGTATTGGTACCAGATAGTGACAGGTGAGATTCGGTAGATAGTATTGGAACTGAAAAGTACACAATTGGTTGGTACCGGACTAGAACAATCTGTGATCGTTAGTACCAGATCGCGACAGTGAATTTTTTGTGGGTACCGGATCTAAATGGAAGGTGCGCTTGGTACCAGATTCAGACAGTGGGAAATATGGCGCATAAGTACTAGATAGTTGAGCTGACATAGAAGTGTTGGACTTCATCCAAAGGTAAAAGGCTACACATGGAAATTTTAAACATCACTACATGAAATATTTAGTCTCCTAGCTTAATAAACCACAAAATGCATGAATTGAATTGTACTTTACCTTATGACCTTATCAGTGACTAGAGGTAGGGTTATTTATCATTGATACAAGCTTAGGTAGGCCAAAAAGTTATAAATGAGGATTATAATATGGTAATTGGGATGTCAATTTGGAGGCTCAACAAGCATAGAATACATAAAGTCCATATTGGAATAAAATAGGGCCTCAGGCTTGGTGTTGGTTAGAAAGAAACCGATGCTGGAAGGAGAGGGTGTCAAGGGAAAGTGTAGTTGTGAAGGGACCCTCTTGCATAGAGGAAATAAAGATTGGAAAAAATATGATAAACCCCATTGAGGTCCTAAGATCAGTGGGGAAGAAAGGAGACTTCTACAACTTCCTGACAGGTGGAGGAGAGTAACCTCCCTGATACCTTTCTTGAATTTGGAAAGAGAACCTTGAATATCTAACCTGAGAAGAAGGTCGCGAGCTTGATGCTAGGGGGGGAATCTGATAAACCTCACAGAGGCCGTGACAGAGAGAGAATATTTGATAATTTGTACAAGACCTAACGAGAACAAAGTAGTTTCCCTAGTGATATCATGACTTGGCATGGGGGTGACCAGAGTTCTAAGAGTGAATTCCTCTTAGCCTATGGTTGGGTGGAAAGACGAACATGCACAGTTAGTTGGTTGGCTATCAACTGTAATAGATAAGTATTTTGTACCCTGTGTAATTGAACTGTAAATTAAGGTTGAGTTTCCTATGAATGTTTCATGGATGTGCATGCTTGTTTGATGACTAGACTGGTTATTATCTTGCATGTTTGTGTATTTAATCAATTAAGAAGTTTTATGGTATGGACATGCTTTGTACATGTGAATTCTTGATCCTCCTGTATTTGAATCGAGTTAAAGGAATTAAAATGTGATTTTGCTGACCATATGTACAATTACATGCATGCATGTCCATACTTCTAGTTGTATTTGGTTTCCTGTAAAAATGGGGATGGAATCATATGAAATAAATGACGCCCCTTGAATGCAATGAATAGGGTAATGGGACCAAGAAGGTCTCATAAAAACCAAAAGGATGTATCTGGGACAATCCCTGAGCTGTGAAGCTGATTTTGGGTTGTTAACCAAAGGAACACTTTGAAAGCATCATCGAAAAACATCTAAGTCTAAAGTTTCGGATTGTCATCTTGTGGAAAATCAGTGTTTTGGGATAAGATGAATATCAACCATTGAACTTCCAGTGAGAATAAATATCGACCCTTCAATGAAGGGTGTGGTTTCAGAACGAATGAATGTGAGGGTGCTATAGGTCCCCGAAGAAAGATATAGATCATTGATCAGAACCAGATCAAGATCGGATCCTGACCATCCATCACAGGATAGCATTCAAAGTAAGTTGTGGATCCAGAGGAGTTGTACTCCGAAGAACGTGACTCTGAGGGAATATTTGGAACATTAATTGGGAAATGGCCAGGATTAATGTCTGTCGTGGATCTTTGTGGTATTTCTTAAGTGAGATTAGAAGGAGAGGGACATTAATATGACATGTCATTCCGACCTTGAACATTGACGTGTCCATAGGTTGATAGGTGTCAAACCATGAATGAAAATAGGTAATTGGCCAATGGGTCAAGCATATGACTTTTCGGTGAATTTGGTATTATACCTTTGTCTTAACTATGGTCGTCGGATATAAAGGTTGAAATATCTCAACCATTGATCATGGAAGATCCATCAAAGTATTCCACAATGGCACTCAGATGAGACTCTGAATTTACCAAAGTTGTCGATCTATCAGGGAAGAATTCAGAGCGATCATGATCGTCCATTGTAGTGGGACATTCAAAGTGATTTGATCCCTGGGAGGAAAATACTTAGAAGTCAAGACCCCAAGGAGAAATCTTGAGCATCCATCGGACCCAGTTAGACATAATCTGGATTGTATATTTTGGTGGTCCTTTGGGACGAAGCTAGGGGGAAAACAATGCCATGCTAACATGGATGACATCACTCCATCAATGTACAAAAGATAGGTGTCAACACCTAGAGAGACATGTCGAGTGCATTCATGGGGATGTGCATATCACGTCAAGTACATGTGGAGGTCAACATTTTGATCAGTGGCGATACCACGTGTAGTGGTCTTCCAACATAGTAAAGAGATGACAGTGACACAATATATGTGCCATGCATCTTATCAGTACATTTTGGGATGACATGTGTCTTCCTATAAGTGGCCTAATACCAAGACCAAAGGAACTTCGAGAAATAGTTGTGACCATCGATCCCCTCAAATAGGGAGAGCTCATAGAGGATATCTTGACCATACTTCAGGGGAGGTTGTTTGAAGTGATATCACTACAGGAAAAGGATTAACTATGATGGAAAATATTCGAGAGTTAACCTAGTCCGTTGATTTTCCAAGATTGAGGTATTTTTCTAACGATATAGACTGTCAACCTTTAGTGGAGAACCTAAGCTATGAGACAAAGAGTTGACGTAATGAATGACATAGCATGTTGGTGAGGAGGCTAGAGTGTCCTTGGATGTTAATTGTCATTCATCAATTGGTTGGGAAGCCGAGAGTGGTCCAACTAGCCATAAAAACCTTATACCACTAAATAAATCTCACCCGTTGCTTGGAAAACCATAAGAGCATTTAAATCGTCCATCAAAGAAAGGTTTTGGAGGTAGAGGAAGAAATATTCTCCGATACCTTGGGTTTGGAGTGATGACATTGCACTAACTTCTCAAGATACGAATGGATGGTATCGAGGGGGAATATTCCTCGATATAGTATTCATCATAGGTAAGCAAAGAGCATGTCGAGTGAAGGCCCAAACGTTGATAATTGTAAGATTATGTGAATGAAATTTTCACATCGGAAAGAGAGGCGAGTGCCACATCGGTGCCATGTTGGCCCCACGACAGATGGCATGAGAGACAAGGTGCCACGTGGAAACAGGATAGATGTTGACAATGAAAAACTGAGGACTTTGGAAGGCCATAGCTTCCAATTTATATCTCATACCTTAGCATGGTAACAATTGTTAGAAATATGTTGACGAGTAGAAGATGATGGCGACCTCAAGATGAGGATTCAAGGTTATTATAAGAAGAAAAAATTTAATACCCCATCCCCTAAAAAGGCACTTAGTGGATTGGGTGTGTGACATGCGTCTTCTACATTGCAAAAGATCTCAAATTTGGCTTATTGGATGCAATTAAATAAAAGTTGGATGATTATAGGAATGATATGATTTAATTATTTGGTACTTACAATTCATGATTTTAGTTTCATGTAGCCACCTGGCCAAGTTTTTACTGCCCGTGTTTTTCTAGTCTTGCCTTGGTTGCTTTGGAAGTGTCTAGGAGCCTAAAAAAAGTTTCCAATAGGTTGTATATCACAAATTTTATATAGAGATAACAAAAATTCATCATATTAAATTCAAAATATGATATGCCTTCTTGGTTCATGTGGTGTCTTTCCTTCTTTTATCATTTCCTTCTCCTTTGCATCCTCTAATATATTTTTCCACTCAACCTCAAGAATCCTCGGAGGATGCTCATACCTAGGGTTTGTTTGAAAATTAACCCTATATTGGTCCCTCACATATTTCAAATATGAACGATCCGATGAGGTGACTCCAATTTTGTTGAAGGAATCACTGAAGAGGATGACCAAGTGGTCAGTAAGTTCCTTCTTCAAACTAGGATTCTGAGCATTCCACCATGTTTGTATGGTGGGCCCAAAAATGCCTAAGGCATTTTCATTCATGTGATTAAAAAATGCATTGTTTCCTGCAAAACAATGTGATCGTTAATTTAAAATAACCGTAGAGATGTATGTTTCAATTAGATAATAGGAAATAATTATTTCATTAATAAATACCTTGGATTTTTTGTATCTTGATCGAAACAATTTTTTTCCACCAAAAAGGTAATTGGAAGTGTTCCCTTGCTGGTAACATGTGACAATCCAGGAAAACAATCTATAAAATCACTAATTTCCTCATCTCCACCATCAAGTGCTCGGTCTGGCATTCACTGCATTGAAGGTGTATCATGGACCCTAGAAGGTTCAGTTGTCTCAATCAAAGGGTTGTTAGCCACAGAAGAAGAGACAAAGAGCCTCGCGGGTATGTGGCTCATGGTAGGAAATTGTGGTGTTTGAGCATCACTGCTGCGAACACTATCCTCAGAAGCATGCTATTGAATTTTTCTAAATAATTGTTGTATTATGTTGTCATTGAGATCAAAGGGTTGATGTCTTGTCATAGTAATGTGCTTTGTATCATTGATGTAATTGATGTCAAAGGATTCATGTCTAGTACTAGTGTCATAATGGTGTGTTGATATTAAAGGGAGTTGTATCATTGATTTCATTTCATGGTTGATAGGAAGAACCAAATGGATAAACTCTGAAGTGGTCCCCTTATGGTTAAATACCTCATGGGAAGACAATCTTGCATAAAGTTCTCAAAGTGGTCCCCTTATGGTGAAAGCCCTCACGAGAAGATGCTTTATGAAGTACAAATGGTTAGGTAGTTGAGTATCCTAACAATGTGGTTATGGAACACAAGTTTGATTAAGTAATTATGTAATGAAGATCATTCAATTTTTAGGAGAAACTATTCCATATGGATAGTATATGTCATGTCATTTTCGGTAATATGTGGAACACCACATAACTCCTCACGATTAGAGAGTTATGGCCATGTGAAGTTGGATAAACCTCATGAATTATATAGAATCCCCTAGAAGGTCAAAGAAGTCAAATTATTCTAGAAGATTCTACAATAAGTTGACCAATCAAAGTGGTTAGTCATGGGTTAAGTGGTTGCAACAAGAAAACAATTAAAAATAAATTATTTGCAACTAGAAGTGGAGAATTTACTATTTGTGGATAAAGTGGTTAAGTGGACAAAGTTGGTTTAGTGGACAAAGTGGCTAAGTGGAAAAAGTGGTTAAATGGAAAAAGTGGCTAAGTGGCTAAGTGGACAAAGTGGTTAAGTGGAAAAAGTGGCTAAGTGGGAAAAGTGGTTAAGTGGACAAAGTGGTTAAGTGGATACTTCTAGACGAAGCTACTTGGAGAGTATAAATAAGAGAAAAAGAGTCCCCCATTTGCATTCCATTGAGCATACTGAATATCTACAAGTGACTAAGGAAACCAAAGGAGATTTAAGGTGAATTTCAGAGGGAAGGTGAAGTTAATAAGGCCAAAATTCAAGGGAGGATAAATTCTATTGATGATGCCTTCTAAGGTATGTTATTTACAGGCCATCTCACCATTTTTGCAATAAATTGTTTTCTATAATGATTAAGATAGAAAAATATGGAGGTTGTTGAGAAAACATATCCAAGTAACTGTGAGAAACATTTTAGCTTGTGGGTCGTTATATTTTAGGAGTTAAACTCTGTGGAAGATAGGGTTTTTGTCTAGTCTTGAAACTAGTCTAAAATAGGTGTTCCGGGTAAAAACTTCATAACTTCTTCATAATAGATCCAAATTTAGTAAGACCAAATGAATTGGTTAAATTATGGTATCTATTATTTTTTTTACCATTTTAAGATCCATACAACAAATATTCCGTGCATGTAATTCTGTACAAGTTCACTCTCTAGAATAAGCTAGAATTCGGCAAGGTCTTCCATTTGTGCTATAA
Source organism: Picea glauca (assembly GCA_000966675.3). NCBI lineage: Eukaryota > Viridiplantae > Streptophyta > Pinopsida > Pinales > Pinaceae > Picea > Picea glauca. The sequence goes on from JZKD02S0866632.1 coordinate 462,219, forward strand.
CTCCTTTTCTGGGAGGTTCCAAGCAGTGAAACCTGGAGGAATTGCAGAAAATACACTAAAGAACAATGTGTACCATTTTCAGATATCTATTCGTTACAAGTGCAATGTTATGATTGTTGCATGTTAGGGTTGTTTACTAATCCAAAATTAGTCATGTGAGACTAAAGTAAAGTTTGAGGAAAATGCTAGTCTCTTGTTGTTGAAGTTAAGGAAGGTTTGTAGATATATGATCAAATACACTAGGTTTGTTACAAAGTTACATATAATATTTGGATGATAATATTGATGAGATAGGTTGAGGTGATAGGTTGTGCATAGTTGATGCACTTGTGTTGGTATGTATTGTTGGTATAGTTTGACATATTTGTTTATGTTTACAAGATGGGTCTATACTTGAGGGTTGGATTCCTAACATCTCGTTTTGTGCTGAGATACATAGGTGGGGTATTGCATTGGAAGTTGGTGCTCTCTTGGAGTTGGATCTCTATTTCAGTTGGTGTTGATAAAACCCAAGGATTGTAGTCCATAATACAAAAGAAAATTATACATATATTTGGTGTTCCTTGTGTTCTTTATTGTGATGATGCATAGCTCTTTATTGTTAATGTATGTCATTGAGATATATTTACATGAAAGAAACTAAGTATGGATGGAAGTAATAAGTAATGATGTTGTGAATGGTGATTGCTAACTAAAGTTTTGTGAGAAGTGTAAAATATCCCTCACACTGATTTAGATCGTATAAGAGTAGAAAAAAAAAATCATAAATGAACATATGTGATAAATAACCTTTTTAAAAGATGTTACTTACCGCAAATAATTTTATTTCCTCCATCAAAATTATGCATCTTTGTGTGATATCATCTATTGGTTCACACGTAAACAACTTTAAGTTTGATGCTATTTTTTTTCTCACGGCCTTTTTAATTGTATCAACCGAGTCCAATTCAAACATGTCCTCATGGTTTCCAATATTGTCTAGTACATCCGGTGTCGACAACTATATTTATTAAAAAAATAAAAAAGTTAATTCAATTGTAAAAACAATAATAAAATTCATTTTAAATGGATATGGATATTGTTATTTGTTTACCTGCATTGAGGTTGGTGCCTTCTCACGATCACCCTACCACAATATAAGAAGCATTACATAATAAAATGTTACATTATAATATGATAAGCATGAGATATTAAAATGAATGTTAAATATAAAAAAACAAGTTGTCTAAAAACATAACTCTGTTGCAAATGCAACAAAAAAATCATAATGAGAAAAATACTTAAAAATGGATGAAACCGAGGCATAATGAAACATGCACGCTATTGGAATAGGGGAATATCCAGGGTTAAATTCTAATAGCACACCAACAAGCCCTAACTACTGGCCCTTTCAGAAACACCTGTGAAGAAAATGTAGTATCACCTGAAGTAGCAATAGGGGGTTGTAGGACATAGGTGTCTACAACCAAAGGAAATGCAAGTGGAATCAAAGGAATACAACACAGAGATCTAGTTATTCTTTATATCCCTTAGGAATACTGTGCAAGCTATGTCTCAGATATAAAATAATAATGCAATAACAAACTAATAGAAAGAAAAAGAACACAGCATCAATCACACAAAACAACAAGATATACGTGGTTGACCCTCTCCCTAGGGCTACGTCCATAGAACTTTGTTCCTTGATATATTATCTGAAAACATGCAGTTCTATCTGTGCATTTAGATTGAAAATATCTCTCTCTTCTCTATATCCCCTCCCTGTGCACCCAGCGATAGGGTTGATCTTCACACCTAGCTGAAGATCTTACAATACAGACCCAATATAGTTCTCTCTATATATTTCTCTCCTTGCCAACACTAGCAACAATACCACTAGACGACCCCCTCTCAGTCTTCTCGAACTTTATTTACACATTACATGACAATGTCAAGGTGTCAAAACCCTAGATCCAAAACCCTAGGTCAACTTGACCTATACTTCTTGGGCTTCGCCAGCCTGTCTTTCCTTCTTTCCCATGAGGTGCTCCAAAGCATACGTTGGTGTATTTTTTTCCTTGCTGAGTTTTCCATGATCCATCTTCCTTGTTGATATGTATCCCTCGATCCTCTCATTCAACAAATTTATTTCCCTTACTTCGCTCCTTCTTTTCTGCTTCTTTAGCCACTCCAACCCAATATCAGTCAATGTTCCTTCCGCACAGATTGTACTTCAGATTTTCTCTTCCTTTTTCTTCGCTTTCTTCCTTAATCCATAACCAAGGGCCAACAATCCCACAACACTCACCTGTGACTTTTCTTGATTCACTGAAGGTATGAACCTTATGTTTCTCTTCATCTTCAAGCTGCGCAGAGCAGCCTGTGCTCTCTATTATGTTACTCCCTTCCTTGTGCAAACTATATTTTCTGTGTCTGGTACCTAGTTTCAACTACACCTAGTACCTAGACCCTTCTTCTTATGCTTTTACTGAGAGCTACAAGGCAGCTTATTTTCGTAGTACAATTTCAAGCGGCTCCCATTTAACAAACCTTCCTTCCATTCTCCCTTCAAAGTATTCAACTGCACAACTCCTCCTTCTATAACATAGGCAACCTCATATGGCCCAAGCCAATGTGTCATGAACTTCCCTGGATGCTTCATGAACTTTTTTTCATATACCAATACCATATCTCCTTGCTTAAATTATTTCTTCTTGATGTGTTTTTCATGGTAGGCCCTTTCTCGTTCCTTTTGTACCTACTAGTGAAATCCTACAATGAATCTGTCTTCTTCTAGTTCTACCAACTGCGCAAGTTTGTCTTGCACAAAGCTTGTGTCATCCATATCTATAAATGATTCAATTATTAATATAGGAACTAAATATCCATAAGTACGAATACTTTGATACCATAAACCAACTTAAAGGGAGTCTGCATTGTCATATTCTGCAAGTGGTTCTATATGCCCATAATATTGTTGGTACCCTCAAATCCCAATCATCCTTGTTCACACTGTAAATATTTGTCAATGTTGTCTCCAAGATATTATTGAAAGATTCAACCGTCCCATTCACCTGTGGGTGGTATGGAGTTCTCTTTTGATGGTGGACTTCGAATTCCTGAGTCAAGGCTTCAATAATATTATTAATAAAATGTGTACCTTGATCACTCATCAGGGTCTTCAAGAATCCAAATCTGATTATGATATCATAAAATATGAATCACGTAGCTATAGTTGCACTACAGTCCTTAACTTCTCTTTCTTCTACCCATCTGGTCAAATACTCTATCACAGTCATGTTGTATCTTGCTCCTGTGTGCTTCCCTGGTGGGTTGATAGGTCCCACGAAATCAATTTCCCATTTCTCAAAGGCTTGTAAATTTAGTTGAGGTGATAAAGGAATCTCATCTCTTTTGGAAAGTTTCCCAACCCTTTGGCATACATCACAGGCTCTATAGTATTCCTTAGCATCTTTGTGTAAAGTGGGCCACCATAGGTAATCTCTAAGAACCTTCTGCGTTGTTTCTTTTCCTGCATAGTTTCCTCCTACGATGCCTTCATGTACTTCTACCAGAATCAATGGTACATCTGCCTCCATAATGCATCTCCTCGAGATCTCATCAGGTCCCATATTATAAATTTGTCCAACTATAAGTGACAAATATGCAGTGCAAACTACCAACTATTTCTTCTGAATGACTGTATATTCATGAGGTGCCATTCCTATTGATAGGAACTGGACTATCTCGACGAAGTGATCATCAACCTTTCTGATGGCCAAAAACTATGCATATGACAATGTATCCTCTGAACTAGTAGGTTCCTCTCCATGTTCTAACCTAGACAAGTGGTTAGGGCCCTTGCTCATTCTCCCTAGCTTGACCACAATCTCAAAATCATATTCCTGGAATAACAGTAGTGTTGGTTGTGGAGCTTGATTATCTTCCTGATTTAGAGGTCTTTTACTTTCAGCTGTGTTTATACCCCATGAAGTATTTACCCCCTAGAAGTATGTAAAATCTTTCACGCGGGGGAGTGCAGAGGAGGGGTACCCCCTCTGTGGGGTCCAGGGGGGCTATCCCCTCGGCTGGGGGGTCTGGGGGCAAGCAGGCCCCCGAAGCAAAATTTCCTTGTAAAATTGTATTGTAATTTCATTGTAAATCTGGACCATTCATTATAAGGTTGCAGATCTAATGATAGATATTATGTTAGGTTTTTTTTCCCTAGAAGGAAACCCTCTTTTATGAGGGAAATGTGTTGCAGCTATGTATGTTGGCGAGTATTATATTCTGAGAGAGGAGACTGTGAGAGAAAGAAGAGGAAGTTACAACAGGTTTTGTTGTAGGTTGTATCCCTTCATTTTGTTGGATAATAATAAAGAAAGGACCTGGCA
>JZKD02S0866632.1:469376-485409 GCA_000966675.3 Picea glauca
ACTTTCAACAACAGAGGCAGAGTATGTTGCTGCTACATAGGCTAGTAAAGAGATGATTTGGTTACAAAGGTTTATGGAGGAATTGGGAAAGAAGCAGGAGAACAACAGGTTGTATCATGACAGTCAGAGTGCCATTCACCTTGCAAATAACTCAGCCTTCCATTTGAAGACTAAGAATATACAATTGAGGTACCACTTTGTACGATCCACCTTGGAAGATGGAAAATTGAAGCTAGAAAAGATACACACTAGCTAGAATCCTGCAGACATGTTAACAAAGGGAGTAACCAGGGAGAAACTAAGTTCCTGCTCAGTTTCAGTTGGTCATCAAGAATGAAGATGAAGATGAAAAATTTGCCAGGTCCAAGAAGGTTCAGAGTCGAGCATATACAACAGCGGTGGAGTTGTTGAGATCAGTCTCAAAGTGGGAGATTGTTGGTTGTGGAGCCTGATTATCTTCTTGATTTAGAGGTCTTTTACTTTCAACCATGTTTATACCCCATGAAGTATTTACACCACAGAAGTATGTACACTCTTCCATGTGGGGGAGTGCAGAGGGGAGGTACCCCCTCTACGGGGTCCGGGGGGGCTATCCCCCTAGCTAGGGGGTCTGGGGGCAAGCAGGGGTTTAGGGGCGAAGCCCCCGAAGCAAAAATTGCCTTGTAAAAGTATATTGTAATTTCATTGTAAATATGGACCATTCATTATAAGGTTGCAGATCTAATGATAGAGATTATGTTAGGGTTTTTTACCCTAGAAGGCAACCCTCTTTTATGAGGGAAATGTATTGCAGCTATGTATGTTGGCGAGTATTGTATTCTGAGAGAGGAGACTGTGAGAGAAAGAAGAGGAAGTTACAATAGGTTTTGCTGTAGGTTGTATCCCTTCATTTTGCTGGATAATAATAAAGAAAGGACCTGGCGATTTCTCTGGTGGACGTAGCCCACACTAGGTGAACCACGTAAATCTGTGTCTCTCTTGTATTGTGTATCTTCTATGTTTTGTTTCCGCATTTGTTTTATTTTATTGCTTTGCGTTCCTGTTTTTCTAACAAGTATCCATCTGCATATCATTCCCCCCAACACTGGATTGTTGACTAAGTATTTAAATTCATAGTGACAAGTGAACATTTTAACGTGTCCTCCCAACAAGCAGTGACGAAACTTTTGCAATGCATACACCATGGCTAAACCTTCTCTCTCAGTGGTAGTGTAATTTATCTCAGTTGTAGATAACTTCCTTCTAGAAAAGGCTAATGGATGGTCAATATATCCTACTCCTGGTTGTGCTAACACTGCTCCTAATGCAGTAGATGACGCATGAATGTGCACATGGAAATCCTTACTCCAATCTAGGAAAAATAGACTGGGTGCAGTGACCATTTTCTATTTTAGTGTGTTGAAGCTCTACTGACGTTCCTCAAACCATTGAAACTGACAATCTTTCTTTAATAACATCTCCATAGGTGTGGTTATTTATGCATATCCCTTAATGAAATTGTTGTAGTATCATGTATGTCCCAGCGCAGTGTGCAACTGTCTTACTGAATTAGGAGGGGGTAGATCAACAATGATGGCAATCTTGGAGGGATCTACTAGCAACCCCTTCTTACACACAATATGGCCTAGAAGCACTCCAAAGGGTGAAAATAAGACACACTTCTTCAGGTTTATGGAAATATGACATTGCCTGCACTTATCCAACATTAGTCTTAAACATTCAATATGATTTTGCAATAAGCTAAAAATAGTCCAATCATCAAAATATGCTTCCAAAAATTTATGTACAAATTCTTTGAATTCTTCGACCACCACCCTAGAAAATATGGTTGTTTCATTATTCAATCCAAAAGGCATAACTATGTACTGGTAGGATCCCCATTCTGTTGCAAATTTGGTCTTATGGCGATCTTCCTTGGAAATCTTGATCTGGTGATAACCTGAAAATCCATTTGTGAAGGAGTAAACTTTCTATCCTCCCACATTATCCAACACTTCATCAGTAAACGGTGTAGGGAATGGATCATGTAGACATGCATCATTCAATTTCCTCAAGTCTACATAGATTATAATCTCTCCTATATTCTTATCTTGGACCACCATAGGGCTAATACATTCTAACTCTTCAACGGGTTCTATGATTCCAGCTTCCAACATTCTATCTAATTCAATCTTGACTTTCTTCTTTTATTTGGGATTCAGTCTGTAAGGTCTCTGCTTGACTGGCCTTTCATATGTTTTTAGAGGGATATTCATCTCTCCCATGGGCCCTTTAATGCACTTCATGTCAGAAAAATAGGTTGGAAACAATTCCTAATACTCATGCAGTAGTTCTGTGATATTGTTAATAGTGGCATCATCCCAATAATCTCCAACATTTTCGAGCTTAGGTGCTTGCTCTATTCCAATATTAACTTGATTGATTTTGATTGGTTGTCTAATAAAAGGTAGTTCTCCTCCTGGTCCTTCTATGTCTCTCTATCCTTCTATATATGCGATGTTCACATTCCTAGGATCATTGTCTTCATTAGCATTGATATTGTAACAACCTTGCAATTTCTGAAGTGGTGCAGTCCATTCATCTTGTTGTAAAGAGAGGTTAGGTGCCTCCTCAAAGAATTTATGTCTTACAACCTGTAAATCTTGATCTATTGAGGAGTATTGAATTTCAAATAAAAATGTAGCTACAAAGTTATGAGTCATACCGTACCAATTTGAAGTGGTGAGGCACAGTTCTTCTTGAAGATACCAATTAATAAGAACTGTGCCTCACCACTTCAGATTGGTACGGTATGAATCAGAACTTTGTAGCTACATTTTTATTTGAAATTCAATACCCCTTAGTAGATCAATATTTACATGTTGTAATACAGAAAGTCTTTGAGGAGGCACCTAACCTCCCTTTACAACAAGATGAATGGACTGCACCACTTCAAAAATTGCAAGGTTGTTACAATATCAATGCTAATGAAGACAATGATCCTAGGAATGTGAACATCACAGATATAGAAGGACAGAGAGACATAGAAGGACTAGGAGGAGAACTACCTTTTATTAGACAACCAATCAAAATCAATAAAGTTAATATTGGAATAGAGCAAGCAACTAAGCTCGAAAATGTTGGAGATTATTGGGATGATGCCACTATTGACAAGATCACAGAACTACTGCATGAGTATCAAGAATTGTTTCCAACCTAGTTTACTGACATGAAGTGCATTAAAGGGACCATGGGAGAGATGAATACCCCCCTAAAACCAGATGCAAGGCCATTCAATAAGAGACCTTATAAACTGAATCCCAAATAAAAGAAGAAAGTCAAGATTGAATTAGACAAAATGTTGGAAGCAGGAATCATAGAACACGTTGAAGAGTTAGAATGGATTATCCCTATGGTGGTCCAAGATAAGAAGATAGGGGAGATCAGAATCTGTGTAGACTTGAGGAAATTGAATGATGCATGTCTATGTGATCCATTCCCTACACCGTTTACTGATGAAGTGTTGGATAATATGGGAGGACAAGAAGTTTACTCCTTCATAGATGGATTTTCAGGTTATCACCAGATCAGGATTGCCAAGGAAGATCGCCATAAGACCAAATTTGCAATAGAATGGGGATCCTACCAGTACACAGTGATGCCTCTTGAATTGAAGAATGCAACAACCATATTTTCTAGGGTGGTGGTCGAAGCATTCAAGGATTTTTTACATAAATTTCTGGAAGCACATTTTGATGATTGGATTGTTTTTAGCTTATTGCAAAATCATATTGAATGTTTAAGACTAATGTTGGATAAGTGCAGGCAATGTCATATTTCCATAAACCTGAAGAAGTGCATCTTATTTTCACCCTTTGGAGTGCTTCTAGGCCATATTGTGTGTAAGAAAGGGTTGTTGGTAGATCTCTCTAAGGTTGTCATTATTGTTGATCTACCCCCTCCTAATTCAGTAAGACAGTTGGGCACTGCGCTGGGACATACATGATACTACAACAATTTCATTAAGGGCTATGCATAGATAACCGCACCTATGGAGAAGTTATTAAAGAAAGAATGTTAGTTTCAATGGTCCGAGGAATGTCAGCAGAGCTTCGACACACTAAAACAGAAAATGGTCATTGCGCCCAATCTTGCTTTCCCAGATTGGAGTAAGGAATTCCATGTGCACGTTGATGTGTCATATATTGCATTAGGATCAGTGTTAGCACAACCAGGAGCAAGATATATTGACCATCCATTAGCCTTTTCTAGAAGGAAGTTATCTACAACTGAGATAAATTAAACTACCACTGAGAGAGAAGGTTTAGCCATGGTGTATGCGTTGCAGAAGTTTCGTCACTACTTGTTGGGAGGACACTTTAAAATGTTGACTTATCACTCTGCATTTAAATACTTAGTCAACAATCTAGTGTTGGAGGGAATAATATGCATATGGCTACTGTTATTCCAAGAATATGATTTTGAGATTGTGGTCAAGCCAGGGAGAATGAACAAGGGCCCTGACCACTTGTCTAGGTTAGAACATGGAGAGGAACCTACTAGTTCAGAGGATACACTGTTAGATGTAGAGTTTTTGGCCATCAGAAAGGTTTATTATCACTTCGTCGAGACAATCCAGTTCCTATCAACATGAATGTCACCTCACTAATATATAGTCATTCAGAAGAAATAGTTGGTAGTTTGCACTGTAGATTTTTCACTTATAGCTAGAAAAATTTATAAGATGGGACCTGATGAGATCCCGAGGAGATGCATTATGGAGGCAGACATACAACTGATTCTAGCAGAAGCACATGAAGGCATCGTAGGAGGAAACTATGAAGGAAAAGAAACAATGCAGAAGGTTCTTAGAGATTGCCTATGGTGGCCCACTTTACACAAAGATGCTAAGGAATACTACAGAGCTTGTGATGTATGAAAAAGGGTTGGGAAACCTTCCAAAAGAGATGAGATTCCTTTAGCACCTCAGCTAAATTTAAAGAACACTGTCATCAAAGTGCGACATTGCACCCAATTCATGATGTTCTTCTTATGTGTTCCCCACCATCTTGTTGGCGTTGCTTTTAAATCTTCATCCAGTGCCAATAGTCATTGTTGTACTGGTACAATTTCTTGAAAATCTGACAAGAATGTTTCTAAATGATTTAAACCATCAAATGTGGGAAGATTTCTTATTTTTGTGCCAATCAAATGAACCTCCCTGGTCAATCTAGCACACCTTTTCGTGGATACTTCATACATTTTTTTCTTCCAATTCTCTAGTGCTTCTTCCGAATATGATGAGCATGTGTTGTCACTTTTCCATCTTAGGTTCCCATATGTTGTAGGATTAATGTAATCCTGTTGTCTTGCTATCAATTTGTATATGTTATCTAGTTCATAAGAATGATATTATTCTCTGATGGGTTCTATGTATCTACGAACTTCATCAGGATCCAGAGGTGCAATGACCCTAAGGCCATCACCTTTGAATTTCATTCTTCTTTTATTTAAGTCAAAAACAATAGAATTTTTGAAAGCCCAATCAATTCCTAATAGCGTAGGATAAGGCCAACTATCATCGACTATCTCAATCACCTCGAAATCCACAAATGTCCTTACCACGTCGATGTCCACGGGGACATGCTCCAGTATTCCAAAGGGGCTTACCGCCTGTTGATTATCCATCCTAAGCCTAATAGGGAAGTAAATTAACTTAGGTTTTCCCATCAATGCCTAGGTCTGCTTCGTCATAACATTGAATTTTGAACCTAAGTCGAGGACCACATAATCTATGTCATAATATCCAATCTGAGCATTAAGGTGCAGTTCCTTATTTTTCCTTTTCTTTTTGGATACTTGATGTATTTCTATATTCAGTAGAGGATCTATCCTACCTATCTCATACTGTCTGATTAAATTGTATAGTTCTTGTAGAACTCTTTCATCCTTAATCAAATTAATGCAAGTACATAAGAATTCCATAAGATTTCTTACCTCTTGTCCTTCTCCAGGTTATGAAGAATGATCAAATGCCAAAGGCTTTCCACATTATCTCACTTATGGTTGTGTCTTTGATGAAGAAGCATGATCTCTTCCAAATTCTTTTCTTGCTTGTTCAAATGTCTTTTTTTCTTCCCTTGGATCAAACACTTGTGTATTCTCTGCAGATATTCTGACCCTTGATTCTTCTGTAGTATTTTCTGGGGTCACTCTGTCTTCTCCTGTAACAACGCCTCCTCTAGTGATAACAACGACTCTGGGATCCTCTCTATGAGTTTCTGTTGAGATTAATTGTATTTCTTGGTTTCCTCCTCGTCTCTCTTGAATCTTGGCTAACACCATAGGCCACTCTTTAATGACATTTTCAAATGAGTTACAGTAGTTGCAAGTGGTACAAGGGTTCTGACAGTCCCTTTCCAAGTGTCCTGGTTGTGCGCAGTTATAACAAATGATCTGACCTCAACTTTGACCCATGCCTCCTCCTCCTCCTCTTCCTCTAAATCCACCATGAGGATTGAAGTTTCCTCTTCGTGGCGAGCTAAACTACATAGTATTTCCTTCATGTTGTACTTCGCCTTGAATCCTATATGTATCTCTTGATGTTCCATGCAAGAGGTCATAAGCCCTACAATATTTCTCATCATTCCCCACAAATTTAAAGAATGTGAAGTAAAGGTTTGTAGGTGTCTGGACATATTTTTTCATGTAATAGCATTCACTAGGGCGATGTCTATTTCTACATACCTCACACTAGGTTAGAGTAACCTGCTTCAAAGGGATCGAAGCCCTAGAGGCCAAGTACTCATGAAATATGGGACAATGCTCCTTATCATGGCCTTCATATTTTCATTTGATACACTAGATGTCCTCCCTTTTATATTTCCCCTTGTCTTTCTTCATATCTTTGACCTGGAAAGATAAGCTAGTTATATTACTCAAAATTTGACTCATACTTGAGCTAGATTCTCCCATAGGGGCTGACTCTAGTTTCATGGAAATATCCAATTCCTCAACCTGTGAAAAAACCTTTTGTTGCATCAAAGGAACTCTGATGTATGGTAAGAGGGAAAGAATGAACCATTCCTTATTCTTCTCGTCTGGGATCTGAAAAGTCAATCGACCTGTTAAGGTCTTAAACCTCTAATCAAACTCCCAAATAGATTTAGCTACTTTTTTATTTATTTTGTTCAGTTCTGTAATGCATTGTGACTCCGACTTGGTTTTCTTGAATTCTACACTCAATGCAGTCTTGATCTCATTCAGTTGTTTAGGCTATGAAAAATTGTTAACAAAATTCATGTACCATCTTAGTGGGCGGTCTCTTAGGGTAGTACTAAACTGATCTCTCTTAACTGATTCGTCATTGACTTTCTTAATACTCCATACAACCTTGCATAAGAACCAGTGTTGATCAGGATCTTCAGATCCATATCCTCTAAATATAGGTAGCCTCATTTCATCTGCCATAGATCTTCCTAGGTTTCTTGATTGAGTATGTGATGAACTATTGGTAATAGTGCTCTGAGTGCTCTCGTAAATATGACTACTTTGGTTACTTAACTTTTCTAAAACAACATGAGGAGTAATAGTACTTGCTTCAACAGTGAACGCAGTTCCTAAATTTTCCGACTCTTCTCAGCGAGGTTCTTCAGTGTGCTCTTCCTCTGCTCCAACGGATCCTGATTGTTCCTTGTTCAATAACTCTTCTTCTTCTCCACTGTATACTCCTTCGTCCTGTGCTAGTGGTTCATGGATCTGCTCAAACAGGTTCACTAGAGGAACCTCTCTGAAGGTTCTCCCACTGCGCATATGTCCCACCTCTGTGTCGCTGTCATTGTCTAAGTTTTTGAACATTAGCTCTTCAATCCAACCAATTACTGTATCTTCAAGATGTTCTTCTCATGCAATAGAATCTTGATCTTCAACTTCAAAAAGTGTAAAAAAATTCCTCTAGTTCCTTTATAGAAATACCTCTCTTCTTGGCTATATGAATCTACTCTGTCAATAACAAACTCGATAATGTACCCTTCAATAGTGCTATCAAACCAGTGGTCAAATTCTCTTGACACAACGTTATCAATTCTCTTGACCTTCGTGATGAGAGCCGACATCCAAACTACAGGTGGTCTAAATCTGATCTCAAATTGGGTATCTGCTAGTCTGGATAAACATTCATATATCTCTTTATGAATTCCTCCAAAGAAAATTTTATGTATATCAGTAAAGATATACCTTCCCAACCAATCCTCTATGCTAATATTAGGGTTCTTATTCTGAGCCTTAGCGAAGTCCTTTTCTTGTTCTTCTATCCACTTCTGAATCTTTGTCTTCGATTGAAACAACCTTGACATTCCCTCAAGAAGATCTCGGTCCCGACAATAGAACCATTTGTTGGCACAGGGGCAGACCTAGGGTTCAATTCTAACAATGCACCAACAAGCCCTAACTACTGGCCCTTTTGGTAACACCTACGTATCAGATTCACTCTCACTCGAGGTAGAAATAGGGGGTTGTAGGACATAGGCGTCTACAACTAGAGGAAATGCAAGTGGACTCAAAGGAATAACACACAGAGATCTAGTTATTATTTATCTACCTTAGGCCTACTATGTGAGATATGTCTTCGATATAACAAAATAATTCAATAATAGACTAACATAAAGAAAAAGAACATAGCATCAATCACACAGAACAACAAGATATATGTGGTTCACCCTCTCCCTAGGGCTACGTCCACAGAACTGAGTTCCTTGATATATTATGTGAAAACATACAGTTCTATATGTGCATTCAACTTTCATATCTCTCTCTCTTCTCTATCTCCCCTGCATGCGCACCCAGCTACAGGGTTGATCTTCACACCCAGCTGAAGATCTTACAATACAGACTCAATATAGTTATCTCTGTATATTTCTCTCCTTGCCAACACTAGCAACAATACCACTAGATGACCCCCTCTCACTCTTCTCGACCTTTATTTATACATTACATGACAACGCCTAGGTGTCAAAAACCTATATCAAGAACCCTAGGTCTAAAACACTAGGTCAACTTGACCCGTACTTCCTGGGCTTTGCTAGCTTGTGTTTCCTTCTTTCCCGCGAGGTGCTCCAAAGAATCCGTTGGTGGATTTTTCTTCTTTCTGAGTTGTCCATGATCGATATTCCTTGTTGATATGTCTCCCTTTATCCTCTCGTTCAATGACTCTCTTTCCCTTACTTCTCTCCTTCTTTTCCACTTCTTTAGCCACTCCAACCCAATATCAGTCAATGTGGCTTTTGCACAATTTGTACTTCGTCTTTTCTCTTCCTTTTTTTTCACTTTATTCCTTAATCCATAACCAAGGGCCAACACACGCCCAGGTCTTAAAAACATGCAATTTGAGTGATTCAATATTCTAAGGGTGGCTTAGATTATTTTACACATGTCTACATATTTAGTGTTGTGTTTGTGAGCATAAAATTGGTTGTTTTTTATAAGAGGCAAAATCTACCTTGAGAGACCAAATCAGTAGAAAGTGCCCTAATGGAAATGCACGCCGATGCTTCTATATATCTCCAAATTTAGTCATCTAAGATTTGGGGTGAATTTAATATCGTTATAAATCTATCTATATCATTCAAAGTGAATTTTCAAATGAAAAGGGACTTCTACCTAGAATCCAAATTGAAGATCTTCTGTAAAATGGATGGTAAAACTAGATTGTTATAAAATGCATGCCTATGAATCAAATGACCTCCAAAATGAGTGATAAAAGTTGGGGAGTTTGTATTTTATCATCTTACATATATTCATACTTCATTTTTTCAATTTGAAACAAAAACCCTCTACTATGCATAAAGGTTAAAAACTGCTTTGTAAATGCAAAAAAATGCATAATGGAAAAAATGCTTAAAAATGCCTGAAACTAAGGCATTGTGAAAATGCACACCCATGCCTTAACACACCTGCAATTTGAGTCAATCAAGTTCCTCGTGGTGTCTTAGGTTATTTTACACCTGTCTACATATTCAGTGTTGTGTTTGCGAACATAAAATTGGTTGTTCTGTAAAGGTGGAAAAATTTACCTTGTAAATTGAGAGACCAAATCAATAGAAGTTCCCTAATGAAAATGCATGCAAATGCTTCTGTATAGCTCAAAATTTAGTAATATAAGTTTTTGGGTGAATTTAATAACATTTTGAATCTATCTATATCATCTAGAGTTCATTTGAAAAAGAAACGATACTTCTACCTAGAACCCAAATTCAAGACCTTTTGTAAAATGGATGGTAAAACTAGATTGTTATACAATGCATGCCTAGGAATCACATGACCTCGAAATTGAGTGATAAATTTTTTGGATATTTTATTTTATCATTTTACATATATCCATATTTTTTTTGTGCATTTTGAAACCCAAAACCCTCAACTATGCATAAAGGTTAAAAATTGCTTTGTAAATGCAAAAAAATGCATAAAGGGGAAAATGCTTAAAAATGCATGAAACTATGGCATGATGAAAATGCATGCCTGGCTCTTAGCACACCTGTAGTTCCCATCTATATGATACATCTACAATTTAAAGAGGAGGGATGGATGGATGGATTCAAAAGAGTAATACAATAAAACATAGAAGGTATTCCTATTACAACTTCATAAAAATGTTAGGACAACTTCATGTTTAATAAATTCAACTATATCATAATATCACTTAGGTAAAATTTAATGTACATGGAAAATTACTCAACAAAATATCCCCTTAGGGAGCTTGTAGGGTGCCACTCAATTCGCCTTATTTTCCCAATGGTAATTTGGCAAATTGACACAATATTTTCCAATATTTTCCCATAGGATACTTATGATCATTCAATTTTGTTATTGTCTCATCCATATCAATATATTGATCATAAATTAGGGGAGGTAATTTCCTAAAAATCATTTTCATATTGTGCAACAACTCAAAATCCCTTGCCAACAATTCTACTACATCTTGCCCCTTCAAAGTGTCATCAAGCTTTTTGAACTTATTTCCATTGTTCCTCATGTATTCTAATAGATTTTGATAATTTTTCATTGCATACAAATCCCCATTTTCATTCTATAATGATGGTAATTCATGCTTCATGACATCACTAAAAATCTTATTAAAAGTAGAGATTCCCCTTATAACCTCATGGAACTTAGTTTCCACATTTTCCAACAATATGCTTTTTGTAATGCCTCTTTTAGCATCCATTACAATGCTAGTTTTGTCATTGACTTGCAAATACTTAAACTCCTATTTAGTTATGTTGTTCAAGAAATTTATTATATCAGTTGCAAAATCAGGTTTATTCTCCAACTCATTTGTTGTTCCTTTATGTCTTTGAAGACTAGGATGATTAAATCAATCTCATACTACACCAAGGTAAAGTAAGACCAATTATTAACAAGTGTGTTAGACATATAGTCCCAAATTATATTCTTATCTCCTTTCAGGTTTGGTCTCCATGTCACCCTTGCCTTCATTATATTTTCTTCCTTATAATAATCCTCTTTAACAACATTCATTTGTTCCAAACATAACTCTATGTTCTACACTTGATCTTCTACTTATGCTACCATAGCATCTCTTTGTTTGAGTTGGTTTGTCATAGTCTCCAACTCAATATACTTCACTCAAATCAACCATAAATTTTAATAATCCCTCAACTGGGTCTAATGGAACAGTTTGCACTATACCTGAATTGGCTTCTTGCAATCTCTAAGTTTTCTCATCTTTCAAGGTTTAAATTTCACCTTGCAGTCATTCTATGATATTTTTACTTTCCAATAATTTCTGGTAAATTTGCTCCTTTTCATCATGACTAGCTTGCATATCTAGGTTATGAACATGTTGTACATAAAAAAAAATTATGTTTTTCTTGAGGATCTTAATATCATTGTCCTTCTCTTTGATTAGGTATCCTATAACAATCAAATTTTTAGGATCTTCTCCTTGGGACATAATCTTTGTCTCCAACTCATTAATCTATATTCTATTGGCTTTAGTGGCCACCCTCTCCTGTGTCAACTACTTCGCTATTTTGATTACCATATTTTTCATCTTATTCTCACTGGAAGAGTATTGCAAGACCCCTCTATAAAACATATCACTTGTTTTTTTGGTGCAATTCAATCATATCCGTAAGGTGGATATCCCAAATATTTACTCTCATTTGAGTGGATTTGTAATCTATAGAAAAAAGAGGCTTAATTACACTTGACTCTAGTACATCCAAATTGAATATAACTTGCTGGTAATCCACAACAAATGGTAATTTTGTTTGAGTTGTGTTTTCTCCCCAAGCCCTAGGATGCATTTCATTTTTCACCCCATGATTTTTTCTCTGTATATCCAAATATTGTGAAAAGAGTGAGGGATGCTTATAAGAGGTTCCTTTAGCTATAAAGGTATATGAAATTTCTAGTGTTGAAAATAGAGTTGAACTGAGATGATCAATAGTGATAGAAATCCCCTTTGAAGTTGAATTAGCTTCCCTTGATCCTTGGCTAACTTGCAATGTCTGATTCACTTGATTATTTTTTCTTAGCTACTTGCTCAGTTGGTCATCAATATCCATTTCATAATGCATGTCTGAAAAATTCCCTCTTTCCAAGTTGTAATTCTTGTTTCCGAGGAGATTGAACTACATTGGATTGGTCCATTGACTCATTGGTAGTTTTATTTTGCGCCTCTGCCTCTAAAATTTTCTTAACATATTCCCATGAATCCATTCTAGAAAATATTTCCACTACAGGATTTGGCAGATGCTAGTACATGGGCCTTCTCACTACAATCAAACCATGTGGGTCATACACCCATTTAATTCCTTTTTCAAACTCCATTTGTTGTAGTATTTCTTCCATAATAGCTAGAGAAGTTATAATCTTGAACAAGAAAGGGAAAACCTGTTGAGGTAGCTTGAAAGCAATGGCCTGCTTATGCTGGGAAAAATGAAATTGATCTAAAATGAACCTTTGTTTGATGTATTCCAAAGAAAATATTCTTGGAGTTAGGAAAATCGATAGCTTGTAAGACTCTTGTTCAAAACCATATACTCTAATGATAGTGTGATCCTAAACTAGGTACCAATATTCTAATCTAATATCTTTTTTGAGTCGTATTATACTCTTAAACTCAAGAAACATCATAGGAGGTTGAGTGCCATGGAGAAAAATGTAGCATGCACTCATGAAATTGTCTACATAAATACTAAAACCTTTATTCTAGTCTTGTTTCCTCACCTCCTTGGTCCACTCAATTAATGGCTTGGTTCACCTGAATCGTCCTTTTTTTTATCCCAAAGCTCTCAAAAAGGGAAGAATTACTAAATAATATGATGTGCACCAACTAGGTCTAGTACCTAAAAGACTTAGAGATGTGGAAATTTGGCAATTGGAAGTTTATGAATTCTTGTAGGAACTGAGGGTGATTGACTCCTTTGGAAATATGAGAGAAATCATCCCTAAAATGGTCTCATCGACTGATCTATCACGTTCATAGAATAAACCATGACAAATCATGGTAATATCTTGCCTAGTTAGCTCAAGGAAGATGGTGGACTTTAAAGGAGGTGGACTAGTTGGTAATGGGGCATATGGGGCTAATAGATTAGTCAACATATTCTCTCTTTCAGACTATGATAATTCTTGGTAATTAGAGTCAATCTCATCATCATCCAAGGTTTCATATACCACATGGTGTGAAACTTGGATCATTTGGGAAATGGATTCTTCAGTTATTTCATAGTCTTTCCTAGAATCATGTACATAAATTATTTGTTTCCTATCCACCTGGTAATTGAAAACACACCAAATGACTAATTCTAGAAAGTGATAAGTTTGTGGAACAATTGATCTGGCTAGGTTTAATTTCCATAAGTTCAAGTAGTTTTTACGATTATTAGCATCATCCTTAGCTCTTTGAATTAATTGTTGAAGGTTAGGGAAAGACAATGTAGGGTTAAAAACAATCATTTCCCCATCCTCCAAGTGGTCATCAGATATAATCATTTTCTTGGATGGTTGGATTCATCTGGGGTTTGATTTAGTGGTCATTTGATTACTTTTAGAGGAAAAATATTGACTACCTTTTTCCATCTATCCTTATTTTAAACAATTTGAACACATTTGAAATAAGGAAATGAGAGCACTACATAAACTTATTTGTTGAAGGAGAATTTGGCTTCTTGTATTGGAGTCTATTGTACTCTTAATAGTGTTTACCGTGTGATTTTACCTCATTTTCTTCGAGGGTAATTGTTTGATACTTTAAAAAAAAATTATTTGTATTGCATCGACGTGACACATTATTTATTTGGCTTAAATCACAGTGGCACTTGCCAAAAATTCGTGCATTTCGCAAGTGAGATAAAGTTGTTTCATAATACCACCCTTTCTTATAAAAACGAATAAGGTGATGACACAATATCACATGTTAATATAATGATTCTGAATTTAGATATCTGGCCTCTTGTTATCTAGCATGCACTTTCATTGGCTGAAATAAGCTGAGACCATTGATCTTGGATCTATATCAATGGTTCAATCGTGTCTATTGAATTTTAATTTCAAACCTTGTTTTCTTTCTATTGTGCCTACATAAATATTCCAAAGTGATGTACTATACAAGGTATCAAAACTAATCTAATGAGTGAATAATAGGGAAAACTTGAAGTGAATGGAACTCAAACATAACTAATATGAACCATTTAAACAAGAACAAATAGATACAGGATATACATTCTCTATATATGTCAACAATGAGGCTACATAACGATGACATTGTGGGGTCAGTCCCTCTAACATACAGGTGGGTTCGATCTCTCCTTTTCCTGATCTTCTCCTCTGCGCATTTTCATTACTGGCGATTGTTGATCCAATGCAAATGTCAATGGGTTTCACCTCTCTACATATGTAATGGAAGGTGGGGTTGATCCAATGCATATGGTAGTGGGTTTATCCTATGCACAATCTTCTCACTGGCAGGTGGGGTCAAACAATGCAATTGTCAACCAGTTTCGGAGATGGTTTATTTTCTTGGGTTTTGGTGCCATAGTGTTTTTTGTGTTTAAATTATATATATATATATATATATATATATATATATATATATATATATTACTTTTTATTTATTTATAATGTAATTTAAACTCATATTTGTATTTAATATGGATTTAATATTTATATTTAAGGGTATATGTCCGAAGTGGAGGTAGGTTCCTATGCATGGAGGGTGAGAGTGAGAGAACTGGATGGAGGGAGAGAGCTAACAAGGGCTATCTATTTCATTTTAAATGGAATTGTTAGCATGTGCCTTGCTTTTCCCTGCCACCTGAAATTTGTATGCGAGATTCATTCCATTCATGAATTTTCTCATAAGTTAGAGGGATAAGGGGGATAATTCAGGTATAAAAAATTTGTAGGGATTTATTCGTCTTATTCCTCTAACACATCTAACTCATGCAACCATGATTGAGGTTGCAGTAATGTCTTGTTTCTCAATATTTATCCTAGTTAATATTATGCAGGACCCATGGTGAACAATTCAGACCTATGGGATTACAATTGAAAGTACTTTGAGGCATACAAAAATGGTTAGAGGACTAGGTTGAAGGTGTATGGGTTGTGGCTAGGACCCTATTACATTCTCTCATATAATATCATTTGTGATTAATTTGACTTACTTCATTTGTATCACACTCTCGACCTTTCTTTTTCTTTGTCTCTCTCGATTCTCTCTCCATCTCACTCTCAACCTCTCTCTATCACTCTCACACTCTCACACACTCTCTCTACCCCTCCTCTCTCTCTTCCTCTCTCTTCCTCTCATACTAACAAATTCTATCATATTTCAATTGTGAGTAATTTAAATTACTTCATTTGTCTATATCACATTATTGACGTCTCATCTACTCTTCCTCTCTCTCCATATCACTAGTATCGACCTCTCTCTCTCTCTCTCTCACACTCTCACACACTCTCTCTACCCCTCTCTGTCTCCCCCCCTCTCTATATTTATCTCTCTCCCTCTCACATTTTCATACAC
>JZKD02S0866632.1:485575-502713 GCA_000966675.3 Picea glauca
GAGTAATTTAACTTACTTCATTTGTATATATGTTATAACCCTAAATTGCACCATACATGCACACCTGACATCAAACCATCTTACTTACTTTTTTTGCCAAGCCAACACTAAACAACTCTTCTTAAAAACACAATTTTTGATATGCATGTGCCTTGCACCACTATTGCCCACGTACATATGCTAGTTGCACCATTACAGCCTGCGTGTACCCACAAAAGTTGCAAAAAATAAAAAGTTGCAAGGGATTCGTTGAGATTACGGGATATTGGGTAGTTTCCTAACTAATCCACTACCTATAGCCCGTAACCCAACTGAATAACCATCCTTTTTTCATATAAAAGGAGGTGTTGGGGTCTCATTCCAAGGAGAAACATAGCTACAGTGAAACTTTGCCCATTTCACTTTCCCCCCTTGCCCCAAGAATTTGCAGTCACAATGTGAGTTTTCAGCCAGAATTCCCTATTCTTTCCTTTTACCTCATTCATAAGCCTATGCCCATACTCTAGAGAGAAGTGTGAGAGAAGAAGGATACGTGGAATCCATTGGAACTTGGTGACGAGGATCCCAGGACCGAGTTTGAGGAGCAGTCGCAGATCTCATTTTGTAAATGACTTTGTGAGATTAATATAAAGAAGTACTTTTTTCGTCCCGCCATATGATGTGTTCAATATTCATGTTTGATTTACATTTTTTTATGACATATAACCTAATAATTCATATATAAGATGCATGTTTAGAGTTTCCTATTTGTATTTTGGTGAATGTAGGTCATCCTTGGGAGGAGACTTGTAGTCAAAGAGCAGTCGAACGCAAAAGGATCGGCACTGGACGCAGAGATTAAGGTAAGACTACCGGATTCTTATACTTTTTATTTTATGAATGAATGTGGGGTATTTTCGGGTTAGCTGTTAAATGTAGGAGACTTCAGATGGTTAGCTCTGTCTACACAATTGAACTCTAGTATAGTCCATAGGGGGGTTTCCCCACTATAGCATAATTGGCGACCGTACTGGGGAACCTCTAGGATTTTTAGGGGATGTTTTTGGGTGTTTTAAATGGTTTAGTTACCTCTTTGAGTTCTCTATAAGTTGTTGAGTTTTCAAGGGATTCTCATCTACCATACTAGTACTCCCTGCCTAGTAAGCATTGACTATTAGTTTTCTTTTTTTTTTGAAAATTTACAGAGGTGTACACGGTTTGCAGTGGGTCTGCACGCATACATATGCACCCTACCTTTGGACAACCCACATACATATGCAGGATGCTTAAGTGTTAGTAGCGTTCCTGTGTCAGGAATCCTTTTTATCAAGAAGAGATAGTCATCGTCTTCCCTGATTGAAATATGACTTCTTAGGGGTTTCTTTATTTAGTATTGGTCTCTGAAGTTATAGTCTTTAAGTCTAGGTTTGACGTTAGTTTTTTTATCTTTCAATATTGCTTGTGTTTTCTGTTGAAAGGGTTTTGGATGAGTCTGTGAGTCTTTTCTATTTTAGCTTTTGTGGTTCCTTCAGTGACTCCCTGTGATCCACAATAGACCAGAAGTCAGTTTATTTGGTCTTGCATTGTCAACACTTTTCGCTTTTACTTTCTTTAGAAGAAAAGAAAAGAATTCATTTTCAAGTTTCTTATTTTGAAGCATAAAATAAATAAATAATGATTTCATTTTCTTGTTTGGTTAAGTAGTTAGGTTAGTTGTCTTTGTTTATCAGGAAGAAGAGTGCCTTCTCAAGTTATTTACTGAATACTTAGGACTTTAAGTAGCTAGTAGTCGAGTGAAATTCATTTTTAGTTTTTTTTTTTTCTTTTAAAAGATCTTGGAAAGAAAGTTAGTTAGAAAAGTTGGTTAAAGAGTTTTCAATTTGCAAATCTTTTTGAAAAAGAAGTAATTTTTTTCCAACATTTGTTCTTCTCTTTCATCTCTTTACAAACACCACTGGTTTCATTTTCGTTCCTTTGACTTAAGATAAACAACTCAAAATTAACGATTAATTAAAATTAATTAAACTTTGTGTTTGTAGGGTCCATTTACTAGACTAGGCTAGAGCCTTGATTTAGGTTGGAGAGGAAACTCTTCAAGGATACAAAAAAAACATAGGAATCTATGATAGGGAGTGTAGAAGTCCAGTAACATGGAAGTTATCTAGGACCCCCCTATAACAAAGGGGTTAAACACGAGGTCACATGCAGAAAGGTAGCGGAGATAACCCCTCCAAAGCCGGACCAAGCATAGTGGGGAACACATATAGAGGACTTATCTTGGGATTTCGTTGATCGTATTTTCCACATAGCTTCGTGGGTATTGATTCCATTCAAGGTCCTCAGTCGTCTTCTGAAACACTTGATTTCGATACCCTCAATAGGTTTTGAGATTGATACCCTCCTCATTGTGGTCCACCCAACTATTGACTGTACCCGCCTGGTAATTGTTCACGAGTTGGAAACCTAGTTGCCCTATTTTAGGGACATACACAGGTGATTGCGGGGGTATACCATGGTACCTAGGACATACATCAGGCCAATCTTTGAAGAGTATACCTGGAGGGTGCTTCCGTGTTCAAGTTTCACTTGCACCGTTAAGTTTCTCTAGTGTTGGCTGGTGTAATTGTTCTTCCAACTAGTTATAGTGGTTTCCTTGCCATATCTCATAGGAACTTTTCTAGTGTGTGTTTTTGTCTTCAAAGTTAGAAAAACCTTAGTGTTTCCTTGATTTTCTCACAGTGGAAGATCAAGAGATTTGTCGGTCACGAAGGCTTTTGGGCCTACCACCGGTTAACTTGGAGCCACCACTGCCATCACGAAGGAGAAGAATTGAACAACAAGGGTCATTTGAGGTGATCAGGCCACAGGAAACTGTACTCGAGCCATCTCCGAGAGGAGAACACTTGTATCTGGAGGAACCGACTATTTATGACCTTGGAGAAGAATTTATCGGTTTGTACAACCCTTCGATCACTAACTTTTTGGCACCACTTTTGATACAGCTTGCCCCTCCAAGGGTAACGCATCATGAGCATCAGATAGTTCTGCAAGCAATGATGGAAGAAAATGTTGCTACTTTGTCAGGGATTCCTCATACTCCCTCTACGACTACCACTAATGGGGGCATTCTGCCCCCTCACTCACCTTCACCGGTCCGGGCCACTATGGTCTCAACCGCCTCTACCTCCGGAAGTAGTCTGATTTCATCTATGGCGATGATCACTACACCTTTCACGCAGAGTATGACAGGCCCTCCGTTTTCATATGGGATGCATGGTTTGGATATGGACTTGGTCCTCACCTACTCCACCCTACAGACCATGGGTCTAGGGGAAGGGAGCTCAAACACTCCTTTGCAAGGGTCCATGGGGGGCACCTCAGGCCCCATAATGATTTCCCTTACGATGGGGGCCATATACCTTCATCGTCCCCCTCGCTCGGTGGTGCTTCTCAGTAACCCCCTTGGTCAAACATGAACTACAACTTGTTCGAAGTAGGTAATCAAGAACCTTCTTCCAGTACCACACCGATGGGTTACTTTTCATTCTCTTTGTTCGATGCATTTGGTAACAACGCATTCTCATCATCTTCCATCTCGTCTGAGGGAAACCCTAGTTTTGGATCACAAAATCCTATGCAGGATACTATTACTGCACAAGGGGCAGACACTTCTCAAGGACCTTGGAATCCGTGGCAGGGATCACTTCCCTTGTCAGGGATGTTAACTAGGGGAAACCCCTTCCATGGTCAATGGAACCCTGGGAAAGGCTCAGTACCTATGCCCTTTGGATCAATAGGGGGCAACCCTTTCCAGAACCTTTGGAATACAACGTCGGGAGCAATCCCTTCCCATCCCTCAATGTCCTATTATGGGATTCATCTGATGATGTCTCAACAATTATAGTATATGAATGCTAGCCTAGGCCATGGTTCTTACCAGAACCTAGGCCAACAACCTACCTTTTCATGGCAACCTAGTTCTAGCCAAAACCTAGGCCCCTATCCTCATGTACATATTTAACAACCTAAGCTACCGTTTCTGGAAACTTTTCATTTTCCATACTTGTCAAGATTATTAAATGACTCAATCTATCATGATCCACATTGGCCTCCTATGCCAACCAAGTTACCTTCGAACATTCCAAAGTTCGAAGGAAAACCTAATGATGATCCAGGTGATCATATGACTACCTTTCACCTATGGTTCTCATGCAACTCATTGAAATATGACTCCGTACAGTTGCGTCTTTTTCAATGCACTCTCATCGGGAGTGCCGCGAAATGGTACATCGAGCTTGATTGCTCAAGATACTCTACTTTTGGTGAATTGGTAATGGTTTTCTTAAACCATTTTCAATTACCTGTGAGATACGATGGTGACACCGAATTGCTAGCCAACTTTGAGCAGACAAAGGCGGACCATATCTCTGATCACATATGAGAATGGAGACGTCAAAAGAGTTTGATAAAGGTACCAATCACACTAGTTTTCTTACTGGAGTGGTTCATCAAGTCTTTGGTCCCTCAGTTATCCAAAGACGTAGAAACTTCACGGGTATTTTTAGAAGAATAAGCGATAATGAGATCTCAACAACTAGATTTGATTTCAGTCTAGTTTACTTTATGAAATTTTTCTAGACACACCGAGGTCTATACTTGAAAATACCAGACAGAAGTTTGGACCACATGCCGATGGCATTGTTGGTTCATCACAAGAGAAGCCCGCTGATCAGCTGTCAAATCAATTGCAATAATTTGTTGGGCTCTAAAGATGTCTAAAACAACCTTAGTTTAACATTAATTTATCAACCCGAGGATTCATCTTTTATCTCAAATAACATTGGCAATGTCTATGCAGATAGCTTATAGAGGCTAAACTCATGTAGTTAAAACAGATTTGAGTTTATCAACAATCAAGTTCCTCAAACATTCATTAAATATTCTAGGAATTGAAATCTAAAGTTGTGTAATGGAAAAGAACTAATTAACCTATTGAATTCATTGTAAAAGAAGTAATGGAATATAAGTACAGAATTGCATAATTAGATATTGCTATGAATAAAAATTTTGGAAAGGAAAAGGAAAATTACTCTACCTATGCAAAGAAAAAAGAACTATGATCTAATTAAAAAAGGATAACAATCATAATTCTATAGAAAGAAATAACAACTATATTTTAACAGAAAGGAACAACAATTGTAAACTAAGTGAAAGGAACAACAATTGTAAACTAAGTGAAAGGAACAACAAGTGTGAACTTATGAGGAACTGTCACGCATCAAATCTCAGTAATGGAAATTGGAACATCAATCATCTAATGCTTCAGGAACATCTATCTTTTGCAATTGACATGGAATCATCAACACACTTATCCATTCATTTAACTATTGTAAAAGAGAATCGAATCACAAAATATAAATTGAATTGGTACAAGTATAGGTCAAATAGTAGCTCCTTCAAACTGGGCCCTTGGTCCGAAGAAGCACTGTTATTGGAAATTTAGTATATAGAAATGGTAAAACTGCTAGAAGCTTTTATTAATTTCATAACTGGTACAACATGTTAGAAAAACTACTAACGCATAGCAAGTCTAAGTTTTGAGTTCTTGGATGCAATTCTTCTCCTCTTCAAGGTCTATTTTACCCTTTTTATATTACAATAGTGTAGGTAAATTAAGCTATCCTGAGGACCAAGAGATCCTCAAGATTGCTTTACTATTATAAAGTTACAGTACGAGAAACTCAATCATCTTCAAAACTGCCTTGTGCCATGCAATCCTCAACCTCCAATAGCTTGCACATCTTCAAGATTTCCTTTGCTATCTTGGGTTTGACAATATTTAACTAATTGTGTAATAAAACTAGACAATTCCAATCATATTTAGGATCTATGTAATCTAACTTTATCAATAATGTAAAATATTATATTATTCATTTTCTATTCTATTTTCTCCTAAATAACCGAAAAGTCAATCAAGTTGATATCATGAAATGTGGGAAAAAGGAAGATATTTATACCTTTTGCATAGCCTAACATACCCCCCAGCTTACCTTCTTGCATGTCCTCATGCAAGTTGAGATCTTACATGTAAAACAGTAATTTTGTAAGGTGGAAAGGTCGGTTCACCAGGTCTTTTGAACCCATTACTTCTTTTGAGTTCTCCAAAAGCAACATCCTCCCTTTTTTTTATTAATTTGATAATCTCTTTGGTAACTCTCTAGAGGAAACCAGATGATAGGGGGATTATATATGCACCCAGTCCAGGTAGGTCCTTCCTCTTGGAGAAATTGAGAATACCTTTCTATTTTGAAGGTAGCTTCAAAGAAATTCCTATATCCAAAGGGTTCCCTACTCTTCACCTCATTGGAGGATGCATCCCATCTCAGTTTAGAAGCAGCAAGGGCTTCTTCCTTAATCTCTCTAAAACAAGTGATACCGAAGCGTATAACCTGTAGATGGATAGGGGATAAGGAGTTTGTGACCCCCCCTCTTTTCATAAAAGTTGTATGCCACATAATGGTTGGAAAGGACTTTGGAGGATCTCCCCTAACCCAGAGATCTAGCCCAGTTTCCCTCTTTAAGAAGGTTTTATGAGATTTTCCCCATTTGATTTGGTTCTGAGTAAATGACATAAATGCCTAAAATTGTATGTCACCTATGAATGGGCTAGGGTTATCTTCCCTTTTTTCTTCCAGAATGAAATTATGAAAGTACAATTCACATAAAAAGTATTGTACCTTTTCATCCTTCTCTTTGAAACATGAGATAAACTCAGGCACAGTGGAAAATGAAATATGTTCACCTTCTTTGATGGCCTTCACTCTCAATAAAAGATATCATTCTAGCAATAATAAAGTGTAATTGGTGGCAGGGGCTCTGCAATTAATAGCATCAGAGTAGACATCACAGGTGTCTTTAATTTGCTCCAACGCTTTTTCCAATTGATTTTGCACCTTTTTCACCTTCTCTTGGGCTCTGGTGAGCGTGGCATAGGTCTCACTCTCTGTTGTTGTCATGTCCTTCAGTGGTTTAACAATATTTTGATGTTTAGTCTTAGTGACCATCTCATCTTGGTATTGAGCCAATGCTCATTGGGCCTGTGTAAGCTCTGCTTTTAGTTTATCAATGGTGATACCCTGTGCTTGATATTGGGATAATTGGTATTCTTCCGCAGCGCCCATCTCTTCCCTGGATTGACTTAATGCTTGCTAGGCCTATGTAAGATCTGCTTCCAACCTATCCACAAGAGCACTTTGTTTCTGGGACTTGAGTGCCTGGTGTTTTGCCTTAGTCAGTAAGTCATTTCTGTTTTGAACCAGGGTTTGTTGAGACTGCATCAATTCTTCCTCCAATCTCCTGATGGTAGCATTCTTCTCAAGGAGTTGAGCTATTTGCTCTAATACCGGGGTGTCTGTCTGCATCCCTACATAATTTGTACTGACTTCTTCTTTAGGAAGAGGATTTCTTCCTTGCATTTTGGCCCTTTTGTTTTTCTTTCTTCTGTGGGCCTTATCTACTTGTTCTAACTGTTTCCTCAATTCCTTAATAATCTCCTTGAGTTTTCCCACCTTATGATTTAATACTTCATCCTTATTAGCCTTTTTCTTCAACAATTTGTTTTCTTTCTTTAACTTTCTAATTTTCTTGGCTGATTTTTGTCTATGAGAGGTCTCAAGGGATTTTTCATTATGGGGAGCAGATGGGTGATCCTCTGTTCCTTCCAAATGTTCTGCCTATCCAAGAGGGATTCTTGTTTCAAAATTAAGTTCTTCCTATGTTGTGTCCTCTAGAAAGGCCATTTCAATATCAGGAAGATCTTCATCTAGTTTCCAAGAGGAGGCTTGTTTTGGGCATTCTTTGGTATTATTTGTTCCCTTATCAATTGAGGTTCCCAAGCTTCCCAAAACCTGGGCCATTTCTACCTCATAGCTCTTCAAAAATTGTTCTTTCAAGTGCTCCTATGTTGGTTGGGTGTCTTCCTACTCATTCCTTTGTAAGGTCTGTTTTGTTTGCCCAATTTCTTGAACATTCTCCCGTGGAGCATGTTTTGTAGAATTTTGAAGTTCTTCAGGCTATTCTGTTGTACCCTGAATTGCTTTAGTAGCTTTCTGAATTCGCTTACTTCTTATCCTTGTCTGAATGATGGTTTTAGGGGCATTTGTTGCTCTCTTCCTCTTTTTCATTATTGACTGTGTCTGTGAGGTCTGGGCCTCTATTATTTGGGCAGGGTCTGCCTCAGCCTCAATTTTAGGAGATGAGATTTCCCTTTGGGCAGTAATCTCCTCTACCTATCTATCTTCAATTTCCTGTGGTGGGTTTTCGTTGCATAATTCGGGCTGCTCCAGTTGTGGAGGTCTATTAGCCTCAATCATGTTATGCTAGGTCATTTAAGTTAGACTTAGTTCTTTATTTTTTATCATTTTAACTAATCTGTGGTGACTAATAACAAAAACAGGGTCCATGGATGTCTGTGTTCTTAAGGCAACCTCAGGTAATATGGCATTCAGAAAGAAGGATAGATTAAGTACTAACCGTTGTTTTAAGTTTGCTAGCAATTTGAGGTGGCGAGGTCAAATTATTTCATATCATCCATCATAGGTGATGTACCACTAAATTATCCCTGCCGGTTCCTTCCATGGTTTTTTGAGAGTACTGGGATTAAGTCCTTTTCCTTTCTGATCCAATTCTTCCCCAGGGTCTGTGAAAGTTTCCACAACTTCCTTCAATGTTGTGTATCTTCATGTCCATTGAATACCCATGTTAGGGAGGCCTGTGACCTCTGTTGAGATTTCTGAGGTGAGTGAGATTTGTATGCCTCGCACCATAGATACTTCTCCCTGCAGATTTTGAAAGAATTCAAGCGTGGCATTCGTGTCATATCCTTGCAAATGGTTGAAGTACTCTGTCCACCTCAGTCAGTGTTGGATATCTCTTGCTTTCTCTATAACCTGTAGTAAATTTGGCTCCCTTTGCACACCTCTGCCACCCATTTTCTGAGAAAATGTGGATGACTATCGTTCCCGGTAGTAGACTTGGTTAGACCAGCTTAGAGGAAAAATTACCGAAAATAGAAAATAACAGAGACAACAAATGTTAAAAAATGTGGATATTTATTACAATCTTTACTATCTGTGTTGAGAAGCATGTCGAGCGTCCACTCCCCTCATTAATGTAAAGGTCGACCTCGATCGTCAGCATAGGGGAGAGTAATGAGTGTAGGTATTGATGGTGAGAGGTAATGATTGTACTACCTCCGCCAATGGGGATCAATGATTTATTTTCAAGCAGCATATTTTAATGGTAATCATTAAATGTTAGTTCGCTTTTGTGGAATTGAAATATACCTATACTGAAAAGAATGATTTAAGGATACATACAACGAATAAATTAAATATGTTCATTTAAATAATCTCCCACATATCATAATGTTGTGTCTTTTCCGTTTTATTGAATACAACCAAAATGATAGCCTCGTTATTGAGTGAAGGATATCGAAAGATACACAAAAACTTGGCATTTAAGGTAAACTTCCATACCACAGTTAGAGCCACTGTTACCAGCAGGCGTCCATAGCGTCAACAAGCTTGCCTTTTAACCCTTAGATGAGCCCATATCCCTAATTATTTGAATCATTTTTATTTTTTTTTCGAAAAGATCATTATCCTGGTTTGGTAGCCAGATAATGATAATGTCACTCACTAGATTGTAACTTAGGTGAACAAGTCGGATTGTGATGAGACCTCTTTTCCTTTGACGAGGAAATGTCAAAGTCCATTGCCTTAGTGTGGTATCCATAGTGGGAATGCCACTTAGGTTATTATCCTATGATCATGGTAGGTTGGCTCGTGATGAGATCCCCTATGATTTTTGAAAAAAAAATATTTAGCTATTTATTTATTTATTTAAAATTTTCCCTAAAAAGACCATTATCCTAGTTTGGTAGCCAAATGGTGATAATGCCACTCACTAGATTGTAATTTAGGTGAACAAGTCGACTCGTGATGAGACCTCTTGTCCTTTGACAAGGAAATGTCAAAGGCCATTGCCCTGGTGTGGTAGCCATAGTGGGAATATCACTTAGGTTATTATCCTATGATCATGGTAGGTTGGCTCGTGATGAGACCCCCTATTCTTTGTGGGAAAAGAAATAAATTTTATTGATTTTTTTTTTAGTGTATGAAGGGAGGCTCATCTACTCCTTTAAGAGTAAGGGATGGAGTGAAGAAGTGTAAGGATGCCAAGTAAAAGTGTTCCTTATACTCCTTATTAATTATAAGGGTGAGATATCATTTAAGTGTATTTGTATGTATAAGGGAAAAGAAACAAATTATGGTGGTTACAAATTATGAACAAAGTTTAAGATATTTTGAAGAAAGTAATCCAAAAAAACAATTTGATAAGGTATGGGAGATAGTCCAAAAAATAATGATAGATCATTTGGAAATAATGCTGGTGAAAATTATTCGGTGGAAGTTGTACCCCAAAGGAATGGTTTAGCATTCTATCAGGAATGTAGGGAAGGAATGACAATGGTTCCGTTCAAAGGAACAACAAGTGCGCAAAAAGAACAACAATTGTTTTGTTCAAAGGAACAACATGCGTGCAAAAGGAACAACAATTGTTCCTTTCAAAGGAATAACAGGCGCACAAAAGGAACAATAGGCACGCAAAAGGAACAACAATTGTTAGGTTTTTAACCATCTGAATAGGTAATTTTTAGAAACCTGGAAATGTATTTTAGTTGAAGTCAAGGTTGATTAGTCATCAATTAAATTCCTTTATGAGTTGGTTTATTTAAAAATTAAGTAGTGGATGGTTTTTTAATGTTATGAATTTCGTTATAGTTACTCAATTGTTGTTGCTAAACCATGACATATTTGTTTCTCTGTGAAAGATAGGGTTTGGGTGATGGGATGAAGAAGGAGTTTTAGAACAGAAAAGCATGCTAACTGAGTTCATTTACAGTTATCCTCTCTAGTTCTGATTTTCTCGAATGACCGTCAAAAAAAATATCTGAATAAAAGCTACCAAAAATAAATAAATTTATATATAGTATGTATAGTGTCAGCAAAATTCAACATTTATGGATTTGGGGTGGCTGGATTACCTTCCCAGCTAGCCACAATTCGAACGGTAAGATCCTTACTTATTTCTAGGTAGAAAGATTCTTTTGAGGGCGACTAATGATAAAGTCGTAGCCGGTGTCCATTGACCCAAAATGGAGATCTGGACCTGACGATGGTTCTTAATGTGACTGTGCCATTATCATGGACTTCATTGACTTCATATGGTCCTAGCCACCAAGTCTGTAATTTTCCTGGAAAATCCTAGAATCTGGAATCATAGAGGAGCGCCCAATCACCTTTTTTAAATGATTTTTTCTTGATATGCTTGTCGTGCTAGGTCATTCTCTATTGTTGAATAATAGTCGTGTGCTCTGCAGTAGACAGACGTGCTTCATCTAATTCATTGATTTGTTGAAGGCGTTGTTTATGTTCTTTTGTAAGATCCAATCCGATTTCCTTGACCATCCTTAAAGTCTTGATTTCAAACTCGATTGGAAAGATGGGCTATTTTCCATAGACTAAATGATAAGGAGAGTAGCCAGTGGTGTTATGCCATGTCGTGTGATAAGCCCATAAGACATTTGGGAGCTCCAAAGCCTAATTTTTTCTGTTTGTTGAGATATTCTTTGTCAGGATTGCCTCTAGGACTTTATTGGTGCTTTCCACTTGCCCATTTTCTTGTGGATGGTACGGAGAAGTAATTATGTGTTTGATATGATAATTATCTAGGGTGGTGGTGATTCTATGAGCTGTAAATTGTGACCCCCCATCAGTAATTACTTCTCTTGGTAGTCCATAGTGTACAAATAATTTAAGAAGAAATTTGATGACTACTTCTTCTTTTGCATTTGGTAAGGCTTCTGCCTCTACCCATTTAGTCATGTAGTCTGTTGCGACTAGAATATAGGCCTTCTAATTTGAATTTGGATTGAAGGGGCCAATGAAGTCTAGTGCCTATATCTCAAATGGTTCCACAACTACTTGTGCTTTCAAAGGCATTTCATCAGCCTGACCTGGTTTTCCCATCTGTTGACAACTATCACAGGTATGGACATATTTCTTCATGTCTCTGAATATTTAGGGCCAATAATAGCCCATCTACAAAAAAATTTGTCCAGTCCTACGATCTGCAAAATGCCCACCACAAGGCTCATCATGTCTGGCCTTAAGTATGTTGTAGATTTTTCCATCTCGTACACATCTGTGGATCTGGATATCGACTCTTGTATGGAAGAGATATCCGCTAATCTAGGCAAATCATGCACTACGCTGGACGATCAGTTTTCTTTCCCTTGATGAAAGATGAGCCGGTAATCTTCTCGCTTCTAGGTAATTTTCCACATCAACGTACTACAGTGGCTTTGTAGTAATGACAAATATATGCTCATCTAGAAATCGATCTTCGATTTTTAAGGAGTCGTTTGTTTTGGGTATGCAGGATAGGAATTCTGTGACAAGGTTTTCTTTTCCAGGTCGATATTTGATGGTGATATCAAATTCCTACAATAGTAGCAACCATCGAGTGACCCATCCATTAGTAATTGGTTTATTAGTTATATATCTAATAGCAAAATGATCAGTATATAGAATGACCAAATAGTCTGTTATATAATGACGAAATTTATTGATGGCATGTATAACAACTAAAAATTCTTTCTCTGTTACTATGTAATTAAGTTTAGCTGGATTGATATTCTTGCTAATAAAATAAATGGCATAGGGTTTCTTTTCCTCCTCCTATCCTTGGACAATGTCTATAGAAATATCCGATGCATTGGTGGAGATGTGAAATGGTATTTTCCAATTTGGTCCCCTTAGCACCAGTGTTGTCGAGATCAACTTATTGAGTCCTCTATTTTTGTTGGATCTACCCTAATTCCATCTGCAGAGATATAATTCCCTAGTACCACACCTTATGTCATCATCATGTGACATTTTTGTGGCTTAAACACAACCTGGTTGCAATTCACCGCTTTAGTATTTTCTCCAGGTTATTCAGTGCTTGATCGAAGTTGTCGCCATAAGGAGTGAAATCATCCATATAGACTTCAAGCCCTTCATTGATTAGATCGATGAATACGCTCAGAATGGCCCTTTGGAAAGTGGCTAGAGCGTTACAAATTCCAAAGGGTAATACTTTGTATGAAAAAGTGCCCCAGGGGCATGTGAATGTAGTTTTATATTGATCTTTTGGGGTAATCTGAATCTGATTGTACTTGCTAAAACTGTCTAAGAAAGAAAATAATTTCTTTCCTGCCAAAGTATCCAAGACCTGGTCAATGAAAGGCAAAGGGAAGTGGTCTTTTTGAGTGGCTTTGTTAAGTTCCCTGTATTTGACACAGATTCGCCATTTCCCATTTTTCTTTGGGACGATCACTAATGGGGAAACCCACAGACTATCTGAGATGGGATATAGAAAATTTACGTCCAATAGCTTTTGCAATTGTTCTTTAACGATATCCCTAAGGTGAGTATTCAACCTTCTCTGTGGTTGTTGGATTGGTCGGGCATATTTTTCAACATAAATGTGGTGTGTGCAGAGTTGTGGATCAATCCCTTTCATATCAGAATATTCCCATGCAAAAGCTTGTTGGTATTTGGAGAGGACCTGAATTAGATTTTGTTGATGTTGTTCATCTAAATTTGCATTGATGTTTAGAGACCTACCTGGTGAAATCTCAATGAGTTTTCTATTATGAACCGTTGTAGTTGGAATTTGTTGTTCCATTAAATCTTCTAGCAGGTCTCCCTATGCTTCACAATCTAGAACATCTTGGAGCATCTGACAGTTCGGGTTGCTCATGGTGGCTGGACTATTGATAAACCCACTGATTACATCATTCTCTAGATGGTTTTTAAGTCTAAGGGCTTCCTCCTGTGTAAGAGGGCCTCATAAATCCCTCTATGGGTATCGCAGTGGTGGCAATTGTGGATATACGAAAGTTGGACTTGGCTTAGAAGGAGGATATAAAATGAGATTCTTTGTGATACCCCCTCTAGTGATTGTCATATTATCTGCTTGACATCCTATATACTGCAAGATACCAGATATAAAAAAATATGCAGAACATAAATAAAATGCTAGAAATGGCAGAATAACAGTAAAATATCCAACATAATCTCCACAATAACACATAAATGATATAAGAACAACAATAGAAATAGCACTTTGATTCAGAAAGAAATGTTCATAGGCCTCTTCGAGGGGGCAACCTCCAATCTAGCAACGCTTTGTTACAATAATATCTAATCTAGGGTTTTCATACCCTTGACCCTTATTTATACAAAATGTCTATCAAGAGAAGCATCTAGAGGAAGATCCTTCTAGAAGTGGAAGCTTCTATTAGGTCTTCTTACATTTGCCTTATTCTATTTTATTGAAAGGCCTTATTAATATTGACCTTTACTAGATCTGAATATATTAATCTACCTATGTGTGGGTTAGGACCCTAATAAGTCTGCCCCCTTAAAAACAACCTTGTCCTCAAGGCTTGAGATGAGGAAACTATTACAGAATGGTAGTTGGTTCCCAAGTGGCATCTGCTGGATTCGTATCTTTCCACTGAACTAGCACTTCCTTGATGGTTCACTAACACAGGTGACACTCACACTGGTCCAAAACTGCTTCTGGCTGTAGCCAAATGGATCCTTCTTCAACCAACTCAGGAAGGTTGGTTTGAATTTGGCACCAAGTTCCAATCACCTTCTTTAAGCATGAAACATGGAAAACTGGATGTAGCTTCCACTGACTGGGCAGAGCTAATTGATATGCGACTTGTCCCATGCGTTTGAGAACTATATAAGGACCATAAAATTTGGGCGCTAGCTTCTGACAATGCTCGTCCTTGAGGGAATTTTTCTTGTATGGTTGCAGTCACAGAAACATCTGATCCCCTTCTGAAAATTGACGTTCAGAGAGACCTTGATCTGCTTGTTGCTTCATGTGATTTTGTGCCATGACCAAGTTCTCTTTAAGGGTCCGAAGAATATCCTCTCAAACTGTAAGTGTTTGGTCAACTTCCTGGACCTTCGAGGTACCTGGTAAGTATGAGAGAACTGAAGGTGGATTCTGTCCATATACCACTTCAAAAGGAGTCATGCGAGTAGTTGTATGGTAGGAAGTGTTGTACCACCATTCGGTTAGGGGTAGCCATTGAACTCACTGATGTTATTTTTCAGAAGCAAAACACCTCAGATATGTTTCCAAACACTTTTTACAACTTCCATTTGACCATCAATCTGGGGATGATAACCTGTGTTGAGATGCAATTGGGTGCTTTGGAGCTTAAACAGTTCTTGCCAAAAATTGCTTGTGAAAGTTGGGTCATGATCATAAACAATAGAGTGTGGCATGCCATGAATCTTGAAGACCTGGTCGATGAAAAGTTGAGCCACCATGGATGCAGTAAATGGGTGTTGAAGAGCACATAAATGAGAACACTTGGAAAGGCGATCCAAAACCACCATTATGACTAATTTATTCCCTGATTTGGGTAAGCCGGTAATAAAGTCCATAGAGATATCCTTCCAAATAGCCAGTGGAATCGGAAGCGGTTGTAGTGTGCCCAGAGATTTGACTATTTATCCCTTGTTTCATTGACACACCTCACATTCAACTATAAAATTATAGATGTCCTGTTTCATACCATCCCAGAAAAAATAACGTTTGACTCAGTCATATGTTTTGGTGAACCTTGAGTGCCCCGCTGTGGGTGTAGCATGAAGCTTAGAAAGTAACATGGATTTAAGCTTTGATTGTTTACTTAAATACAAATGGCCTTTGTATCGAAGCTCAACATGTAGCCAAGAGTACCCTAGGGGAGCTGGAACCCTGCTCTGCAATTGTTGGATCAGATGCAAAATTTTGGGGTCTTGAAGCCATTCCTATCACACAGCTTGGAGCTAATCGGGTACAATGAAGGAAAGAGAAAAAAAGGGATCCTTCTTCTTCATATTTTCGGGACAGTGCATCCACCACTACATTGTCTTTTCCCTTCTTGTAAATGATCTCATAATCATAACCAAAGAGCTTAGTCACCCATTTTTGTTGCTCCTGGGAGAAAATGTGTTGTTCTAGAAAGTACTTGAGGCTTTGATGGTCGGTCTTGATTTGGAATCATTGTCCCAAGAGATAAGGGCACCACAGCTCAACAACATGCAGAATAGCCAACATTTCCTTTTCATAAATGGGTTTGCCTAGATTCCTTTCAGATAGTTTCTTGTTGGTGAAGGCCAAAGGTCAGCCCTCTTGCATAAGGACAACGTCGATTCCTTTCCCTGAGGCATCACATTCCAACACAAAGGTCTTTGTGAAATCAGGAAGGGCCAAAACCGGAGTGGTGCACATGGCCATCTTCAAGGTTTGAAAAGCTTGAGCAGTGGCTGTAGTCCAAGTGAAGGAGTTATTTTTGAGGAGAGTAGTGATAGGTGCTGTAATCTTTCCATAGTTTTTAACAAACTTACGATAATATCCTGTTAAGCCCAGAAATACATGCAAGATTTTGAGATTCTTTGGGTGCGGCCAATCTTGCATAGCTTCAATCTTTTTCGGATCCACCCTAACGCCATCCTTGCCAACCAAATGAACCAATTATTCTACTTCTGAGGCACCAAAAGCACATTTAGACAATTTTAGGAAAAGTTGGTGCTGGGAGAGGAGATGGAGAACTTGATCCACATGAGTAAGATGGTTGATCCAAGTTTTGCTATAGATGAGGATATCATCAAAGAAAACTAATACAAAATGATAGAGAAAGGGATGGAAGACATGATTCATGAGGCTTTGGAAGGTGGAGGGAGCATTACACAAGCCAAAGGGCATGACCAAAAACGCATAGTGGCCTTCATGAGTGTGAAAATCCATATTGGGAATATATGCCTCTTTCATACGTATCTGATGATAGCCCAAGCTAAGATCAAGTTTAGTAAAGAATTGGGCACCACTCAATTCATCCAAGAGGTCATTAATGACAGAAATTGGAAATTTGTCTTTAATGGTTAGTTTGTTGAGGGCACGGAAGTCAGGACACATTCTCCAAGAACCTTCTTTCTTCAGGACCATGACTATAGGAGAAGAGTAAGGGCTTGTACTAG
>JZKD02S0866632.1:502859-520575 GCA_000966675.3 Picea glauca
GATCATGAACACCGCGGGAAGGAGGGAGGCCTTGGGGAGTGGAAAATACCATTTGATGTTTAGAAAGGAGAGCTTGGAGGTCATGCGACACCGGGGGTTTTTCTGTTGCTTGAATGGCATGGAGTTTGGAAATGACACCAGAATGACTTTTCTTGAGCATATTTTCCATGCGATGGGAACTAATGACCTCGGGTGAACCAACAGTGATGCCCTGGAATTTATATTGGTGGCCTTCCTAGTTGAATTGCATGGTTAATGCCTTAAAATCAATGAGAATGGGACCTAAAGTTCTTAGCCAGTTGACACCCAACACAATGTCACAACCACCCATGTCGATAGCAAATATATGGGATTTTAGGTGGTAGTCATCGATTTGGAGACACATATTTTCACAGTGCCCTCCACATTTCATGGAACCACCATTGGCAATCATGATTTGGAAATTATTGACAGCATGGATGTAGCAATGAGTTTCTTGGGCAATATGGTGATGAATAAAATTATGGGTGCTTCCACTATCAACTAGAATGATGACCTTCTGATGCTTGATCTAACCGATTAACTTGAGGGTTTGGGGAGTGGAAAAACCAGTGAGAACATTGAGGGAAATGACGGGTTCCACTTCGGGAGGGTCTGAGGGAGGTTATGTTAGTGATTTCAGGTGACTCAGACATAAGGGGAGTTTCAACATCCTCTTCTGAAATGTCCTCAGAGATGGCCATAAAAATCTTTTGTTCCTTACACTTGTGGCCCAGGAAATATTTGTCATCAAAATTATAACAAAGGCCTTTGAGTTTGCGTTCAGCGATTTCAACCCTGGTCAATTTTTGGATTTTTAATGGGGCAGAGGGAGTAGTGGGAGTGATGGGTTTAGGGCGAGGGATAAAGGAGGGTTTTTGGTTTTGAGATGATACCACTTGTTTTGCTTCTTTATCTATTTTAGTAGCCTACACCCAAGTCGAGGGTCTAGCCATGAGGACATGGGCCCGAATCTCCTCCTTGAGGCCACTAATAAAACACTCTCAAAAGAAAGCATCAGTCATGCCCTCTATTCAAAAAGATAGGCATTCAAAGGCAACTATGAAGTCTTCTAGTGTTCCAAATTGCTTCAACTTTGTCAAATGGCCCAAATGGTTGGTGTCTATGTCAAAGTGTTCATAAATCTCAGTCACAAATTGGGTCCAGGCAATATACCCTTGACGGGAAGTTTTTCTCCATTGCCACCATTGCCAATGTTCTTGATCTAGATGGAGAACACCATATCGGAGTTTGGCCAAGTCATCGGTAATGCCATATAAAGAGAAATAATGTTCCATTTGGGTTACCCAACCAGTGAGGTCTGAGCCATCAAATTTGGTCACGTCTACCCGTGGAAGGCGTATGTCACGTTGAAAGTGATGGGACTGAAATGTATGGAAATGGGAGGAAGTTTTTCCTTCATTCTTTGGATGTGCTTCAGAGAAATGGTCATCTGTAGGGATCTTCAGTTTGGTGCAGAGTGTTGCAAAGACAGATTCAAGATGGGTGGTAAGTTCTTGTTTGACTTCCTCCATTGAGGACTGCATGGTTGTATTTATGGTAGCATTGATGGATGAATCGATGGAGGAAACAATAGCACTGCGTTGTTTTACTTATTTTTGGGTTTCTAGGAAACCAGATTGCATGGTGTTGAAGTGAGCTTCTAGGTCTTGGCTACGGGTATGGGCCATGAGGATGGGTGAACTGAAAAGGGGTGGCCGAGGTCAAAAATTTTGTCTAAAAATGATATGGATGAAAGTGATAAGGGCAGAGAGATGAATCCAATGGAATAGGTCTCAAATAATGGTGAAAATTTTTCCAGACTTTTTTTTTTTTACACCTGCAGAGTTATACTTCGATCTAAAGAATACTGCAGTGATGAAATCCCCAAATGTTTAACCAGAAAGAGATGTGTATTTACTTGGAAACCCAAACACAGTTGCGCAACAATAGATCTGGTCTATTTTTAATTCGTTTATGTTTCTGTCCCCCAAGGGTTAGGTATTCAAGGATTCTACAGACAAGGGTTTGCCCTATGCTATAGCTCTATGATATACGTGCAGGGTCCAACAGTAGTACTCGGCCCAATATCTCAGGGCACTAAATAAGGAGGATAGACCGTACCCTTAGTCATACTACCCAACTACCCAGGTACTAGAGAGTATCTTCTCGAGTTTTGTTATCGGTGACACTATAGCAGTCCGATGACC
The DNA here is from genome assembly GCA_000966675.3 of Picea glauca. Lineage (NCBI taxonomy): Eukaryota > Viridiplantae > Streptophyta > Pinopsida > Pinales > Pinaceae > Picea > Picea glauca. The sequence continues at coordinate 505,088 of JZKD02S0866632.1, forward strand.
GATAGGTTTATCTAAAGAGGGCTTCAAGAAATCTAGGTCGATCTGTACACATGTGTTGTCTGATGCACTACCACTCAAAGGGGTACCAACAGGGGTTACAAGGGTGGCCAAAAGATGTGAGCTTAAGAACCACTTGTATTTTCTACATGTATGAATCCCTCAACCGTGGGTTTATGCACATAACGACAGATCGTTGTGGTTTAAAGACGTTGGAATACGTCTCTACCCTGGAAAACAATTCCCACAATTTTTGCCAAGGAAAGTGCTCTGATACCACTTGCAAGATACTAGATATAAAAATATGCAAAACAGAAATAAAATGCTAGAAATGGCAGAATAACAATAAAATATCCAGCATAATCTCCACAATAACACATAAATGATATAAGAACAGCAATAGAAATAGCACTTTGATTCAGAAAGCAATGTTCACAGGCCTCTTCGAGGGGGCAACACTCTATTACAATAATCTCCAAGCTAGGATTTTCATACCCTTGACCCTTATTTATACAAAATGTCTATCAAGAGAAGCATCTAGAGGAAGATCCTTCTAGAAGTGGAAGCTTCTATTAGGTCTTCTTACATCTGCCTTATTCTATTTTATTGAAAGGCCTTATTAATATTGACCTTTATTACATCCGAATATATTAATCTACCTATGTGCGGGTTAGGACCCTAACATATACTCATCTGTTGTTGCAAGCCATAGCCTGCCTAGTATTAATGGATGCCCTTCAAGTTCACTTTGTGGGTTGATGATGAGGAAGTCTACCGGATATTCCCAAGAGTCGACAAAGATGGCTACATCATGTAATGTTCCAATTGGTCAAACTACCAATTAATCTTCCAACTGCAACATTATTGCGATGGGTTTGAAGGAGTTAAAACCCAGGGTATTGTAGGTTTCCATAGTCAGGATGTTGATGGTTTCTCCCAAATTGACTAGTGTATTTGGAAAAGAACAACCCTGGATCTGAACTATCACTATGGGATTCCTTGGATCTGCATATTTGACCAGTTCTTGTCTACCAGAAATTAGACCAAACAAGGCTCCTACCACACGGACTGTTGATGATGGATTTTTTATTTTTCTAACGGGCTTTCTCCTACATAGATCCTTGATTGTTTTTTCATAGATTGTAATTCCCTGGAGATCTTGCAGGAGTGGAATCTTAATATATAAATTCTTGAGTTCCCCTACTATGTCGAAGTTGGGATATACCACCAATTTTGTTATCATCAATCTTTCAGGGAATGGAGGGGAGGGCATTGTGTCCTTATCATGATCTTGTGGTTCGACTGTGTTCCTTCCTTGCTCAATTTCTTTTGTTATTACCATAGTCAAAGGTGTTATTGTTGGTTTTTTTCCACTTTCCTGTTATTGAAAAACATTATTTTCTTCAAGAGAGATTATCCGTCTAGATCTCAACTGTAATTCACTGCACCCTACCGAGATGGTCTCTCCTTCCCCATTCTCCATAATTTGGACAAGATGAGCCAGTCTGTTATTTGGATTCAGGTGAGGCTGGGCTGGTAATTGAGGGTGCAATTGTGATTGCGGATTTTGGGGCAATTGGAGTGGTGCTTGTAGCGTAGGCTGAGTTTGAGGGGTCATCCCTATGAGTTGGTTGTTTGTCCCCATGGAATGCTACCAACTCTGATTCCAATTTGGGTTTTGGGTAGTTATGTTGGACCACTGTGAAGGGTAGATGTTTTTATTTGAGTTTTTCCAGGATGAGGTGGGATATTGTGAGTGAGGCCAAGTAGAAATTGTGGTTAGCTAATTCTTCCATGGAGGATTTGCAGCGGGTTAGTTTTTCCAATTGGGATTTGCAGGTGGGTATTGTTGGGGTTTCCAATTATGATTAATAAATGGCTGACCCTGCCATGTGCTACCAGGATCTTGCTGTTGATTATAATGTCCAGAGAGGAAAGAGGAGGGGTCATGTAGTGTATTTGGAGGCTGATTCTGCCATTGACGTTGCTGGGCCATCATATATCATGGCTATGTTTCTTCTTCTGCTTCTCTAAAGACATATTTTAGTCTATGAAGTGATGGACATTGTTCGTGTCATGATCTTTTGCACAGATAGCACAAACCCGAACCACATCCAAAGGGCAATCCCTTGGACCATGTTTCCTTTTACACTTCTAGAAAAATATGGCCAACGTTTTTTCTGCTTTTGTTTCCTTCTATTTGGCTTGGAATACATCCAATTGTGTAGTCATAGTGCTCATAATATTTGTTTTGAATTTTTCTAAGAGATTACCGACTTCAGCTCGCGTAACACCCCTACTGGTAATATTGCTACTTCTGGTGAGGGGAATACACATCCCTGATCTGGTCCGTGAACTTCCTCAAGAGCACCTGATGCACAATAGGATGATTTCATCATAAGCCTCTTGATAAATATCATGCTTCCCATTAAATTCAACGTTTCTACCCATTCACCTTTCATACCCTTAATCAGAGTTGCCTTAAGAACTTCACGTGGTAACGTTCCATAGGGTGATCTTTCTAAATTATATTGAAATCTCTCGACATACTCATCTAATGATTCATTTTCTTTTGCAGTCATTTGAAAGATTACATCTTTTAAGTCTCTAGTTCTACAATAATCCTAATATTTTGTCAAGAAGGCCTGTTTCATTTCATCCCGTGAGTTTATAGTTCCCCCTCCCAATCACATGAACCAACGTAGAGCTGCTCCTTTCAGAGTGGAGGGGAACAATTTAGTTTTTGGGGTTAGAAGGTGTAATCATGGCCTCTACATAGGACATCAAATTCAAATAATAATGCGTCCAGGTCTTCTGAGATTAATCCATGAAAGGTTGGTAGGTTTTGTAGGGGAATTTCCTTCATGGGGGCATTGGCGATTGGATCAACTATCAGATATTCCAAAGTGGAAGTCTGGGGACATTATAGATTTGGTTGTGCCATTTGATTGAAAATATGCCAGAAATCTTCAGGGATTTCTTGATCCAGGTACTTTATTTGAATTGGTTGGTTATCTGATCCTCTAGCAGATTTGATTGCACTTCCTCTATCTGGGATTTCGGGTATGCCTTCTTCTTTTACAGGAGATCTGGGGTTAGTTGGTGGGTCTATCTCGGCTATCCCACTGGTTTCTCCTTCTCCTTCCTCCAGATTACAAGAGTTTCCCTCTTCTAAAGGGTCGAGGGGTGGAATATCTCTGCTCTGAAAGCATTTCTCAGTCCCTTCAGTTTTTCTATGGATCTTAGCATGGGCTGCAGTTGGTGAAACTTCCACCTGAGGGATTCGGGTAGATCCTTTTCTAGGTCCAACCAAAGCTTGATATTCTTATTTTCGGATGATGACTTCTATGAAAGTGCTTCTTCTAGGGAGCACCGAGCCTTGGGATTTGGTAATTTTTGGTGGGGGTTTTGGTTTTTCAAAATCTTTCTTCTCATCCATACACACTTCACACAGTAATGAAAAAAAAGAAAAAAATCAAGAAAGAAAAAAAAACACCTATGCTACTTCTTGTTGTGTTAGCTGGAGGTAGGCGATGGCATAAGCATCTTACTTATCACCTGCGTAGGTTCTTACCTTCCATATTCAATACCTAGTCCTCCAGAGGCACAATCTATGCTACCTTTGACATTCTTCCCCGACAACGATGCCAAAATGTTGGGCTCTAAAGATGTCTAAAACAACCTTAGTTTAAAATTAATTTATCAACCCGAGTATTCATCTTTTATCTCAAAGAACATCGAAAAAGTCTATGTAGATAGCTTATAGAGGCTAAAATCATGTAGTTAAAATAGATATGATTTTATCAACAATCAAGTTCCTCAAACATTCATTAAAGATTCTAGGAATTGAAATCTAAATCTGTGTAATGGAAAAGAACTAATTAACCTATTGAATTCATTGTAAAAGAAGTAATTGAATCTAAGTAAAGACTTGCAGAATTAGCTATTGCTATGAATCAAATTGTTGGAAAGGAAAAGGAAAATTACTCTACCTATGCAAAGAAATAGGAACTGTAATCTAATTGAAAAGTGATAGCAATCACAATTCTATCGAAAGAAATAACAACTATATTTTAACAGAAAGGAACAACAATTGTAAACTAAGTGAAAGGAACAACAAGTGTGAACTTATGAGGAACTTTCACGCATCAAATCTCAATACTGGAAATTGGAACAACAATCATCTAATGCTTTAGGAACATCTATATTTTGCAATTGACATGGAATCATCAACACACTTATGCATTCATTTAACTATTGTAAAAGAGAATTGAATTACAAAACAAAAATTGAACTGGTACAAGTACAGGTCAAACAGTAGCTCCTTCAGAATGGGACCTTGGTTCGCAGAAGCACTGCTATTGGAAATTCAATATATAGAAATGGTAAAACCACTTGAAGATTTTATTAATTTTATAACTGGTACAACATGTTACAAAAACTGCTAATGCATAGCAAGTCTAAGTTCTGAGTTCTTGGATGCAATTCTTCTTCTCTTCAAGGTCTATTTTACCCTTTATATATTACAATAGTCTAGGTAAATTAAGCTATACTGAGGATCGAGATATCCTTAGGATTGCTTTACTATTATAAAGTTACAATACGAGAAACTCAATCATCTTCAAAAATGCCTTGCACCATGCAATCCTCAACCTCCAATAGCTTGTGCATCTTCAAGATTTCCTTTGCTATCTTGGGTTTGACAATATTTAACTAATCCTATAATAAAACTAGACAATTCCAATCATATTTAGGATCTATGTAATCTAACTTTATCAATAATGCAAAAGAGTATATTATTCATTTTCTATTCTATTTGCTCCTAAATAACCGAAAAGTCAATCAAGATGATATCATGAAATGTGGGAAAAAGGAAGATATTTATACGAAAAGTCAATCAAGAATGATGGGAGAAACAATGACATGCATCTCGAAAGGGGCGTTCAAAAATGATTCACATAATCCAAATGTGAGGGCCACCCAAAACTACTTTGTGGTGGAGCACTTGGCATAAACCCCTTGCGCAATGTCTGCTTTGGAGGTCCTCTAGAACTGCCCTTTGAAAAGAAAGACTCTGCTAGATTTCTTAGGATCCACTGAGACATGTAATCTGTGAACTATCACACATGATACAACCGACTTGAAGCCTCATCTCCCATACCACGTCGTGTTTCAAACAGTAGTGTCTTACACTACAAAATTTTTTACTCGAAATATTTTGTGTACGGTAGTTGATGAGGGTGCCTTGACATGCGTTATGTCGTTAGCATGTTGGAAGGCCATTGGCCAGCCCATTTTGTCTCCTTCACCCACTCTTCTTATGGATTTCGACGGTCGTTCTTTTACACCACATGGAATCATTCCTTCTTTCCCCATGCAGTTAGGAGGGAAGACTGTGTGTGTCGAAGTTGAAGTGGTTGATACGCCTCTCGACTACAACCTCCTATTAGGAAGGAGTTGGACATAGGCCATGCATGAAGTGGTTGCTACAATTTTTTGTGTCTTGTTGTTTCCACACGAGGGTAAAATCGTGACCATTCATCAATTGTCCTTCTCTAGGCCTGACCCATCATTAGGGGCATCCATGGTCTCGATGATTGATAACCCACAACCCCACATCATCAACGTGGGTATTGGTTTGTGCCCACCTCTCATGGGTACTTTCGATTACCCACCTCCCTCCAGTAATGTCAAGATGATATCGACTATCCCCAACCAGCCTAATGCTGAAATCTTTCAAGTCTCATCGTTCCACGCGGCTTGCTTTAATGATCTGTGGACTCTTCCTTCCCCATCATCCATGATGGAAGGGACAAGGCATCATGGAATGTCCATGCCCTTGTCCATGGTAGAGGCTGCGTACTCTATAGTCCAACAAAATTTCGTCGACCTCGATCTAACTCCCGCACAGGAGTTAGATCTAGTTTTCGAGCCTACCTGGGCTTAAGGTTTACTCCTCACTATCGATTCCTTAGAGTTGGTCTTTCTCTCTGAGGAGGCAATTATAGAGGCATTGACTAGTCTAGACAAAATCTGGGATGATCTCCATCACATATCTTATTTTCTCTCGTAGTTAGGAATAACTGAGGACAATGAATTTGTATTGACTATGACTGGAGATAGTTCTTGTCTTATCAATCATTTGGCTACACACGTAGTATACGCCGAAGGTAATATGGAAACCATGGCTAAAAATATACCTATCAATATCTCCAGAACCCTGGCATCATGGAGAATGTCTTCACCGGAGAAGAGTGCTCCCCCAAAGAGATTCAAATCTATACAGATTTATTTAAATAATTCCTCGACATTTTTTCCTGGTATTACAAGGAAATTTCAGGCATTAATCCAAGAATTGTCGAACATGAAATAATGACTTACCCTGACGCCAAGCCGGCCCGATAGAAGCTTTGTCTAGTTAATCCTCAGAAATAAGTATCTATCAAGGCTGAATTAGAGAAACTACTCAAAGTTGGTTTCATCTACCACGTCCAATTGACTCAATAGGTGTCAAATCCCATTCCGGTCAACAAAAAGAAGGGAGCGATTCGCGTATGTACGAACTTTCATGATTTGAATAAGGCATGTCCAAAGGATAATTTCCCCACCCCATTCATTGACGAAATTGTCGATGAATGTGCAAGTTGTGAGGTCTTCTCTTTCATGGATGGTTTTTCGGGATAGAATTAGATACAGATTAAATTCGAGGACCAACATAAAACAAAATTTTATCTATCCATGGGGTACATTTTCTTATCGGAAGATGCCTTTTGGCCTTAAAAATGTTGGAGCCACCTTTCACTGAGCCATGTATTTTTCTTTCCATGATTTCAAACACATAGTTGAGGCTTATCTCGATGATTTAGCATCACGATATCAGAAGAGATTTGATCATCCCACACACCTCCGACTTATCTTTGAGCGATGTCTCTACTATCGGATTCACTTGAATCCAAACAAATGTATTTTTTATGTGACATCGGATCATCTTTTAGGTTTTATAGTTTTGACAATAAGGATCATGGTCGATCCTCTAAAGATTGAGGTGATAGTTCAATTGCCTCAAAGTTTACAGGGAAACACCAATATTCTTCGGCGTTTTATCACAAACTATGTCGAGATCACTAAAGGTTTTATGCATTTACTGAAGAAGGGTGTCCCTTTCCTTTGGTATGAATCCGCTCAATGCTCATTCAAAGCATTGAAACGTGCCCTCACATCTTCCCCTCTACTTCGACCACCCAATTATAATAAATATTTCTTATCATATTTGGTTGTGGCAGAGTCGACCATCGGTATGGTATTGGTTTAAGAGGATAATCTACTTGAAGAACCTATGGTTTATTACTTAAGATGAGGCTTGGTTGGACTAGAAATAAACTACTCCCATGTTGAGAAACTTGCATTGGCTGCAGTACATGTTGTCCAACAGTTCTGTCACTATATCCTATTTCGCAAGACCACCGTCATTTCTGTTGTGAATCCATTCCAATATGTGTTGACATGACGTGTAATCAGTGGAAATATCCGTAGATGGATTGTTATCTTCCAGGAATTTGACTTAGATTTTGTTTTCGCAAAATATAAAAAGTTGATGGTCTTTACAAAAATTATCTCGAAACTTTCGGTCGATTCAGTTGATGTTACGCCCAAAGAATCACCAATTAAAGGAGATCATTTTATCATTTCATCTTCAGACCCCTGGTATGGATATATACTAGTCTATCTCTAGACTTTGAAGTTCCCTGTCTCTGCTTCTCATGATGAGCATCGATGTATACGCCATCAGGAAAAAAACTATCTCGTACTTGAGGACACTTTGTATCGTCGAGGTGTAGATTGCATCATTTGTCAGTGCCTCACTCATGAAGAAGAAAAATTCGTTCTTAATGAATACCACACTGGCGCATGTGGTGGTCATTTGTCTAGGTTGGAAATAGCCCAAAATATTCTATGAGTCAGTTACTATTGGCCAACGTTAATCAAATATTGCGTTGAATCGGTCAAGAGGTGCCACCCATGTCAGATCTTCTCTCAGAAGATGAGGGTTCCCCCCACTCCTATGTTTCCCATAATTAAAGTTGGCCCCTTCACTAAGTGGGGGATTGATTATACCACATGTCAACCCCCTTCATCCAGGGGGCACCGTTATATCATTGTAGCAGTAGAATACTTTACAAAGTGGGTCAAATCTATGCCAACATTCAAAGATGACGGCGAGACAACAACTCTCTTCTTTTTTAATCAGATAATAGCAAGGTTTGGCATCCCGAAAGAGATTTTCAATAACCATGGTAGTCACTTTCAAAAAAAAATGATGTATGAATTAACATCAAATCTAGGGTTGAGGAAAGAACACTCATCACCTTATTACCCACAAGAAAATGGTCAGGTGGAAGCTATGAATAAGTCTCTCAAGGCCATTCTACAATGAACGATCAATTCAGCCAAGTCAAATTGGCATTTGATGTTGTACTCGGCATTGTGGGCCTACCGAATGTCTGTAAAGACTGCCACTGGTTTCTCACCTTTTCAACTCATTTACGGGTTGGAAGTAGTCTTTCCTATAGAATTCCATATCCCATCTCTTAAGTTGGAAGTACATTTATTTCCAAACACTTCACCACTTGAGGAACTCTTATTATATCTTGAGAATTTTTATGATCAGCGACACGATGCAGGCTTGGCTAATGAGGATCACAAGAAAAGAGTCAAGTATCAGTATGATTGGTCTTTTTGTCCTCGAAGTTTCTCCAAAGGCAACCTTGTCCTGGTCTATGACCAAGATAAGGATCCCCTGGGGGCAGGCAAATTCAAATCCATGTGGTTCAAACCTTTCATTGTGAAGGAGGTATTAAATAAGGGTGCTTATCGTCTGGTTGATTTTTAAGGGAAGGCTTTAGCAGAGCCTAGAAATGGGCTCTATATCAAGAAGTATTACTTGTAGGTGGGTCGCCTTGGGTGAATTCTTATATATATGTATAGTTCTTATATAGTTTTATTTTTTCCCTTTTGTTTTATGGATGTGTTGTTTTGATGTCATGTTTTTCACTATGGCATATGTCAAGTGAATCAGAGATGTTTTTTGGGTTCACGGATGGCGCTAGCCGACACACTCAGAGGCTTGCTTCCACAACTTGGGTGATATTCACACCTCAAGTATAGTTTCTATCTTCTATAGGTATCTGTTTAGGTGACGCCACAAACAATGTCATTGAATATAGTGCAATAATAGAGTTACTTGTTGACACCTTGTCACATGGTATCTCTTACCTCCGAGTCTACTTAGATGCACAATTTGTTGTGTCCCAGTTAAAAGGGGTTTATCATGTTTATGATCCTATTCTACATCGATGATTCCGTAGGGTACATCTCTAAGAACGTTGTTTTGATTACATTACGTATACACATGTTCCTGGGAGATTGAATCAAATGAAAGAGACTCTAGCTAATCAAGTATTAGATTGGAATATCGCACACATGTAAGAAAAAGCACACACATACACATGTAAATACATTTGTAAATAAATGTAATCCATAAGACAAAAAATATGTAAATATGCATATATATTGAAAGTCTCAGAGTACATGAGTGGGCGCAAGTGCCTCAAAAATACATATCCAGTACATATAACGGGGCTTATCCCTTAAAAATATATAGAAAGTTCCCCTAGCACATAATTGGTCCATCCTAAGCTAAGGGCGGGGCCTGTTGGCCCTACCATAGTGAACCTCGATGTTTTCCAAATGCCGAAAGAGTTGGAGCCAGGTCCTTGGCACCCCAACTACATGAGGTTGCATCGATGGTGGGAGATCCTCAATCTTTTCCATAGGGACTACGCGAGTAAGCGCGACGATGTTCCACTCTACCTATCTCAAAACTCTCTCAGCCTCTCCGAATGGAGGTCCCCCTACTGTTGTTATTGTTCCAGTGGTTGCGGCTGGTACTACCTCTGGTCGAGGATGCTACTTGGTCCTCAAGAAGTCCGTTGGACGTACTGGATCCACATCTGTACATAAACATATACATAGTTGTTAGATACTCTGATTCCCATAAAAATTGATATTTATAAAAATAAATAAAAATTAAATAACATTTAGAAATGAACGTACCTATCTTTCTCTGCTTTGCTCTGGGAGGTATGGGCATGTCCGACTCCCTAGAAAAGTTGATCCCAACATATGGATAGTCCTCTATCACCGGAATCTTTCATTCCCACCAGTCAAAAAATGCATCGTCGAAGGCCTCTATGATCCTTCCTCCCCCCTGTCATGGTAGCAACGTTTCCCATCTACACACTACTGGGAGGGAGGCCACATGCCCTCACACTGTCTCTCATGGACTATCATGGTCATGCTCCAATCAAATATTTGTGAATTCAAGCACTGCACTGCACAATGCATGCGCACCCGGGAGGCCTAATGTAAAGCTATGGATCCAATGATCCGCCCAATGAGTAAAACTATCACTTTGAGTGATAGGTTGGTAATCATGTTAATTGGCACCTGAGAACCTACTTTCTCAGTGCCATCCTCGCAATGGAGCCCAATCAGCTCTGCAACGTTGTGAGGTCCGGGGGGAAAAACACACAATTTGACTGGTTCACCCCTCCTCGAGAGGCCAGTCAAAAAGTAAATGTCTTTAGTCATTGGATTCAATGAATGTGCCTCAAGAATTAATGCCTCAACGTCAGGATTCCAATAGTCTACCAAGGCATTCAACATCCTGGGTTGTGTGCTCTTGAATGGACACTAGAAGAACTTCCACAAACTGCATTTTCTCAATGGAGCCATAGCTGTAGGGTCCTCATCAACCAGTAGATCAATGTCCTCATGCTCCCTCTATTGGATCATGTTGTCATTGATGCCAATGGTTTGATTATTTTGATGTCAAAGGATTGATGTCAAGTGATTGAGTGATTAATTGATGTCAAGTGATTGATTGATGAACAATGTATATGTATTATCCTTGATGAGAATGATAGATGTCAAGTGGAAACCAATCAATGAATATGGATCAAGATGCATAGATGAAGATGGATCAATGAGTTGTCATTGATACATGATGAAGATGGATTCTTTGATATATTATGCATAGTTTGATGACTCATTATTGTCTTTTCATGATTAATAAGAAGTACAAATGGATGAACTCCAAAGTGGTCCCCTTATGGTGAAATCCCTCATGGGAAGATGCTTTGTGGTTGAGTTGTGGTTGAGATAACCCATGCTTGTATGTAAAATAATGAGGTGAAGATCAATGAACTTGTTGGTGAAACTATCATAGATGGATAGTGCTTGCCATGCCATTTACGGTGGTATGTGGAATGTCACATAACTCCTCACGGTTTGAGAGCTATGGCCTTATGAAGTTGGAGGACCCCCATATGATGGATTGAAGCCCCAAATGGTCAAAGAAGTCAAAGTTCTTGAAAAGAAGAAATGATTATTTTAATGATAAATTAAAGTGACAAAATCAAGAAGGATTATTTTAATAAAATAATGAAGAACTTTCTATTTATAGAAAGTGGTTAACCCTAAAATAAGGAAGTGACCTAGATATGGGTTAAGTAACCTAGAAGATGAAGAGTATAAATAAGAGGATAGGGTCTTTTGTGAAAGATACTCATTGAAGATATATTGAGCATGATTGAAGATCTATTATGAGAGAGATATGGTCTAGAGAATCTCATGAGTGCATTAAAATCTTGACAAGTCTGAGGTCATGATGGCAGAAGTCTTGAAAGTTTAGAAACCCTATTTTCTAAGGTATACGCGGGTTTCTTTGATCCATAGCATGTACATACGCAGGTTGAATGAGGACAGGGTGTGTATAGTTGATGAGGTCTTGAAGATCTATGTTTGAGCTGATGATAGGCTCTTGGATGATGAAGTAGGTTGCAGATCTGCATTCTATGGGCTGAGATCTACCATAGAAACTATGGTATGGTTGCATTATTTGTCTTGATGGAAGTTATTGTTTTTTGTGAGGTGAATTCTTGAGGAATTATTGGTTTGGTTGTTGATATGTGGTATGTGTTGGTTGATGGAGTGATCAACACTCTTGTGACTCAGTACTGATATGATGGCTACAATATACTTGTTGTTTATACATGATTGAATATCATTCATAGTGTATGGTTGAGTGTATGAGAAAGCTATTGGAGAGCTTGGATGTGTTGTGACTGACTGTGGGTCAGACTAGATAGTGGAAGACAAAAGAGAATTTGTTTTCAGGTTGCAGAGGATCTGAGCATGTGATGAAAAGGATAAAACCTAGTTTCTTAGAGGTATACGCAAGCTGTAGTATAGACTGCCAGCGTACATACACAGGTTGTACTACTGGTAGGGCACGTACATACATGTGATGAACTACCGACAGGTCACATACCTATGAAAAAATGATATCTATGGATGGTTATTGCCTCATCTCATTTGGTGTTGAGGATGTAAGCTGATTCTTGCATATAGAGCTGGTGCTCTTGTAGAGTTGTACTCTATTCAGTTGTTGCTGAAAAAACCCAAGGATTGTAGTCCGTAATAAAAATAAAATTGTACATACATATTGTGTTCTTTGTGTTCCTTGTGGTGATGACTTGTTGATTATATATTGATGATATATGTTGTTGACATATGCTCACATATAATTGGTTATAAATGACAACAATGAGTAATGAGTAAAAGTTGAATGCTAACGAATGAGTTTTGTCTAAGAGAGAATTTTTGGGAAAAAGAGCCCCACACTCATTCACCCCCCCTCTAAGTGTGGTAGGTGTGTCCAACAATTGGTATCAGAGAAGGCCTTCACTACAAGCCTTAACAATCTTGAAGGAGATCCGTAGACACACAAATGGATGACGAAGTTCCAATCCTTGATGAGGAAAACTATTCTACTTGGAGAATAGAGATGAGAATACATTTGAAGAAAATGGGAGAAGCTATTTGGAAGGCAACAATTGGTGGATCAATTTCATTGAAGAACAAGTCAAAGTTTGCAGCTCAAAGGTGTTATAACCCTAAATTGCACCACACATGCTTACCTAGCATCAGGCCAACTCATATCCCTTCATTGCCAAAACATCTGCTGAAAAACCTCTTTGTAAATCCTCTTGGGTCAAGGCCCACACGCCCTAAACCACTACTGCACGTGTGTGAATGCTGGAAAGCCTACTACAGTGCACATTTACCTAACAAAACACAAAAATAGGAAAGTTGCCGACGGGAAAAAAATCTATGGGTCAGTTAACAGAAACTCCCGGCCATGCATGGCCGAGAGTTCATCCAAAACCCTAGCTCCTTCTAGCCTATAAAAGAAGGGGTAGGGGTACCATTTGGAGGAGGAAAATTATAAGCGAAGAAACTCTGCCCATTTGTTGAATCCATTGTCCTAACCCTTTAGCATTTCCTCAAGCCTAAGGAGAATTAACGCAAAGCAGTTGGAGGACAAAAGAAGAGGAGGAGCCCAAGATCAGGATCAAGGAGCGGTGGCCGGTCTCGAATTTGATTGTAAGTTGATTCATTTTGAAAAATAATAAAAGAATACTTTTCCCGTCCCAATGCGTGATTTATCTATGATTTGTTTAATTTATGCTTAATTTCTAACCCTCAAGTAGAAAAGTAGCATGCATGCGTAGTGTTTTGTCTTGATTGCGGGTTTATCTTTGGAAGGAGCAGCGCAAGTAAGCGGGCAAAGCGCAATGGAGGATATACACCAAACATTAGTAAAAAGGTTAGTAGTTTCTTTCCATGCATGTATTGTGAAAGAGGGGTTTAGGTTTTGGGTGGTAGGTTAAAAAGTAATTTCTTTACAGTCAAAATCTGCATGCAAGTCTAACCCTAGTTTGCTAGTCCGTAGAGTATTTTTCCCAACAACAAAAGGGAAGGAAAGAAGAATGATGCATTGGCTCTCAAGACCATTCTTAGTGGACTCTTAAGCCCTATCAAAGAAATCATGGGACAATGCACTTCTGCCAAGGATCTATGGCTAAAGCTAGAGGAGACATATCAAATCAAGAAGGAGAAAGAAGATATTGAATATCACTCCATCAAGATCATTAAAGGTAAATAATCTCCAAAAACCCTTGATTGTATCATTTCTAAATGTGATCTTGAAAACATTTCAAGTGAAGATAAAGAATCAAGTGATGATAGCACAAAGGAAGATCTTGAAGACATTTAAAATGAAGGCAAATAATTAAGTGTTGATGTTGGCAAAAAGGAAGATCGTGAAGATATTTCAAATGAAGGTAAAGAACCCTCAAAAACCCTTGATTGCAATGATTATGATTAATTTTTCTCTACAAGTGAAGAAGAAGATCTAGAAACAACTTGTGTAAAGTTTGATGGTAATTATCCTATGAAAAGAATAGAAGAAAATCTATTAAAACTTCAAAAGGAAGTTGAAGAAGGTTTATATAGATATAGAAGTGATCATTATTATATAGACTATAACTATATTTTGGATAAAACTAAGAAGTTTCTTAGGAGGATTCTAAGGCACATCTTGAAATTAAAGGAAATACTCAAGGAACAAGAAGAGAGAAATAATACTAAATTAGAAGAAAAGGAAGAAGAGATCACAAGACTAAAGAATGGAAAAGAAGATATAAATGTAGATGATGAGATTAACAAAAGTTTTGAAACCATTGTCCATCTGAAGACCCAAATTGAAGAATCCAAAAGAATAGAGGAACTATTGAAGAATCAAATAAATGAAAAGTAAGAGTCATGTTGTAAGTTAGAAGCTGAAATTGTTGACCTTAGAAAGAAGGTAGAAAAGTCAAACAAATTCTTAAATAGCTCATGAATTTTGGATGAGATCTTGGAAAGTCAAAGATCACCACTTGATAAATCAAGTCATGGATACAAAGAAGAAGCTACACATGCTGAATAAATCACCTCAAAGAAGCATGAGGTAAGTCTTTCAAAGAAGGAAGACAATGTTGTAAAACAACCATATACACAAGGAAAATAAAATTCCAAAAGAACAACGCAAGAAAGACATCAAGAAGCTATCATTGGTACACCAAAGAAAAGGTATGAAAGTATTTTTCATGGGCATTGTTATTCATGTAATGAATATGGTCACAAATATTTTGAATGTAGAGCTTATGAAAGGAGATACAATGGAAGAGTTTATAACACCATAAGGTGTTGGAGATATGATCAAGTAGGACACATTGTTGTTCATTGTAACACCATGAGATGATATAGATGTTGTGGATTTGGCCACAAATCCCAGGATTGTTGTAACACAAGAAGAAATTATATGATAAGGACTTCACATAGCATGGCTAGAAGAAGGAATGAAGTGTTAAGAACCAAACATCAATATAGCATGGAAAAACCTCAGGAAAAGTACTCAACGCCTTGAAACAGAGATAATTTCAGATAATAAACCTCTTCAAGGGGGAAACCTCCTTTTACCCCACTTAAATGTTCAAGTACAAGATGATTCAAAATGAAAATGTCTCCTTGGTATATATAGGAGA
>JZKD02S0866632.1:524702-535308 GCA_000966675.3 Picea glauca
TCCTTTTACCCCACTTAAATGTTCAAGTACAAGATGATTCAAAATGAAAATGTCTCCTTGGTATATATAGGAGACTAGGAGGTTTAATGGCCAAAAGCCGACATAAATAAAATAAAATTACTAATCTAAATTACAACTAATGGCCTAAAGCCAACATAAATAAAATAACATTACTAATATAATATTCCCCAATTAAGTGGTAATGAGCCAATATTAGGGCTTAACATGAAGTAAGAAAAGAAGACATCTTTGATAAGATGGATGCTTAGAGCTCAAGTTCTAAAGAGTAGGGACATCTACAAAAGTGGGTGAAGAAGACAGAGCAGAGAGATCATAATGAAAGATTGAAAGGGAGTTCAAGTGTGTTGTCCATAGAGGCATACATGGGTGATAGTGGTATCAGTCACATACATACGCAGGCTGATCTTGAATAGGTCGCATACATATGCGAGTTGTTGTGCAACAGACCATGTATATGTGGTAAAGCCTTGGGAAAAAGGCAATTCACATGGATTGCATCTTGATATGTTGGTATAACTCATTGTTGCAGAGTCTAACATTGTTTATTGTAGGTTCTGACACTCTTTGTTGTAGGTTTTCATGGTTCTGTGTTAGCTCATGTAAGGTGACAATGTAAAATAAATATTGGGTTCATGGCACTAACCCATGAGTATGGATTGATGTTGATCTGTTGGGGTACATGGTTGGTACATATTTGAGTTTCATTGATATATCTTATGATGTATTATTGGAAGCATATGTTGGATATCATGGTGCATTCATTTTTCATGTGGTTGGACTACATACTGAGACATGTAGTTGGTGAGTTGATTTGATATTCATGTTGTACATCATTAGGGAGTCATAGCTTGTTGATGCATGGTTGATATACTTGCATGGTGAAAGTGATGATGCATAATGGTTGTTGGCACAGGGGCAGACCTAGGGTTCACTCCAAGAGTGCACCAACAAGCCCCAGCTACTGGCCCTTTTGGCAACACCTGCGAAGCAGATGTAGTCTCACCTGAAGTAGCTAAGAGGGGGGTTACAGGACAAAGATGTATACAACCAGGGGAATATCAAGTGGAACTAATACAACAATAATGCAACATTCATATATCCCTTATCAGCTAGATCTACTCTGCGCAACTATAAATCTAATCTAACACAATAATGCAAATAATAGTATAACAATGATAGAGATCCATGCATCAATATCACATACGACACAAAATATACATCGTTCACCCTCTCTCTAGGGCTACATCCATAGAACTATGCTTATGATATATTAAGATAAAGCTTATAGTTCTGATCTGCACTCTTAGTTAGCATATCTTCTCTCTTCTTCTCTTTGTCTCCCACCTTTCTGCGCACCCAACTATAGGACTTGATCTTCGCACCCAACTAAATATCTTGCAATACCAGAAGGATCTCACTGTCAACACTCCTCTCTCTCATAGTACAATAATCTCTCAACCAAAAACAATCAATATCAATACCCAACACTAGTACTGACCTAACCTAGGTCCTCTCAACCTCTATTTGTACATTATAGTCCCTCACCAACAGCCTTAGGTTGAAACCTAGGTATCAAAACCATAATTACCCAAAACCCTTGGTCAACTTGACCCCCCTTTTTAGGGCTTCGCCAGCCTGTCTTTCCTCCCTTCTCATGCAGTGCTCCAAAGAATCTAATGGTGGCTTTATCTGCTTGATGAGTTGTCCTTGATCCATCTTCCTTGTTTATCTGTCATCCTCGATCTCCTCATCCAATGACTTTCTTTTTCATAATTCACTCTAGCTTTTCTGCTCTTTTGCTTATTTTGACCCAGTGATAGTCACTGTGTCTCCCGTGCAGTTCTTGTTTGACCTTTTATTCCTCAATATTTGCTTCCTTCCATAACCAAGGGACAACAGGCCCCCAAAAATCACATTTGACTTGTCCCGAGGCACTTCAGATCTGATCCTTCTGTTTCACTTCGACTTTGGACTACACAGTGCAGCCTTTGCTTTCTTCTTTATGTCTCCTTCCCATCCTTGTGTAGACTGTCTTTTTTGTGTCTGGTGCCTAGTTTCAACTGCACCTGGTACCTATACCCTTTTCTCCTTTCTTTTATTGAGAGATGTGAGGTAGTTGGTTGTCATAATATAACTTCAGCTGAGTCCCATTCACTAATCCTTCTTTCCATTCTCCCTTCAATGTCTTCAGCTACACAAATCCTCCTTCTATAACATAGGCGATCTCATATGGTCCAAGCCAATGCGTTCTGAATTTCCTTAGTTGTCGTATAAATTTACTCTCATACACCAGTACTAAATCACCTTGCTTAAATTCCTTCTTCTTGATGTGTCTGTCATGATAGGCCTTATCTCTTTCCTTCTGTACTTGCTAATGGAATCCTGAAATAAATATGTCTTCTTCTAGTTCAAACAGCTAGGCAAGCCTCTCACAAACAATGCCAGTATCATCCATGTCTATAAATGCAACAATTCTTAAGCTTGGTACCAATTACTCCATCGGGACAACAACTTTGAGACCATAAACCAACTTGAAAGGGGTATGAATTGTTAATTTATTGCAAGTGGTTCTATAAGCCTAGAGTACTTCTGGTACTCTTAAATCCTAGTCATCCCTATTCACATTGCAAATCTTTGTCAATGATGTCTCCAATATTTTGTTGAATGCTTCAACCATTCTGTTTTCTTATGGATGGTAAGGTGTACTTTTCTGATGGTGAATTGAAAATTCTTTAGTCGGGGCTTTGACTGTCTTATTGATGAAGTGTGTACCTTGATCACTCATAAGGTTCTTAGGGCATCCAAACCTGGTTATTATGTTATCAAATATAAAACATGCAACTGTAGTTGCACTACAGTCCTTGACTGCTCTTGCTTTGGCCCATCTAGTCAGGTATTCTATCGCAGTGATAATGTACCTTGCTCCTGTGCGCTTTCATGGTGGCTTTATAGGTCCCACAAAGTCAATGGCCCACTTTTCAAATGCTTGTAGGGTCATCTGTGGTACTAGTGCATTTCATCTCTTTGGGATGGTTTTCCAACTCTCTGGCATACGTCACAGGCTCTGGTATACTCTTTATCATCTCTGTGTAAAGTAGGCCACCAAATGCCAGCTCCTAGAACCTTCTGCATAGTTTCTTTCCCTGCATAATATCCTCTTGTGATTCCTTCATGAGATTCCGTGAGGATCAATGGGTGCTTTGCCTCCATCACACATCTTCTTAGTATCTCATCAGGTCCCATCTTATATAGTTGACTAGCTATCAATGGAAATTCTGCAGCGTGCACCACTAGTTTTTTCTTCTAGGAAATTGTATACTCACTTGGATCCATTCCTGTTGACAGGAATTGGAATATGTCTATGAAGTGGTCATCCATATTCCTAATGGCGTGCAACTATGCATCCGGTAGTGTATCCCCCAGACTGGTGGGTTCTTTTCCATGTTCCAACCTCGACAGGTGGTCGGGTCCCTTGTTCATTCTTCCTGTCTTAAATATGATCTCAAAATCATGTTCTTGAAATAGGAGAAGCCATCTACATATTCTCCCCCCCAACACTGGCTTGTTGAAATTTTAAAGTGTCCTCCTAGTAAGTAATGGAGGAATTTTAGAGTGATCAGTAAACATTTTAGAGTGATCAATAAACATTTTAAAGTGTCCTCCTAGTAGGTAATGGAGGAATTTTTGCAGCGCATACACCATGGCTAATCCTTCTCTCTATGTAGTAGTGTAATTGATTTCAGCTGTAGATAGATTTCTTCTAGAAAATGCTAATGGATGGTCAATATCCACTTCTCTAGGTTGTGCCAATACTGCTCCTAATGCAATAGAAGATGCATCGACATGCACATGAAATTATCTGCTCCAGTCTAGAAAGACCAGAATGGGCACAATCACCATATTTTGTTTTAGTGTTTCGAAGCTCTGTTGGCATTCATCTGTCCAAACAAACTGATAGTCTTTCTTTAATAACTTCTCCATTGGTGCAGTAATCTGAGCATATCCTTTGATAAACTTCTTGTAATAGCTAGTATATCCTAGTGTAGTGCACAATTGTTTGACTGAAGTAGGAGGCGGTAAGTCGACTATAATTGAAATTTTTTATGGGTCAACCAACAATCCTTGCTTGCATACAATATGTCCTAATAATACTCCAAATGGTGAGAAGAAGGTGCACTTCTTCAAATTTAAAGCAATTTGACACTACCTGCATTTTCCCAACATTAGTCTTAGATATTCCATATGATTTTTTAGCAAACTAAAAACATTCCAATCATCAAAATAGGATTCTAAAAACTTATGCAAAAAATCTTTGAACGCTTCGACCACCACCTTGGAGAAGATGGTTAGGGAATTCTTCAGTCCAAATGGCATCACTGTGTATTGGTAGGATCCCCATTCTGTGGGAAATGTGGTCTTGTGGCAGTCCTCCTTGGAAATCTGGATCTGATGGTATCCTGAAAAACCCATATGTAAAATAATATACCTCCTGGCCTCCCACATTATCCAACACTTCATCTGTGAATGGTGTAGGGAAAGGGTCATGCAAACAAGCATCATTCATCTTCCTGATATCTACGTAGATCTTGATCTCGCATGTCTTCTTGTCTTGCACCACCATAGGGTTGATCCACTCTGACTCTTCAACAGGTTCAATAATCCTTCTAACATTCTATCGACCTCAATCTTCACTTTTTCCTTATATTTCGGGTTCAATATGTAGGGTATTTGCTTGACCGGCTTCGCATCTGGTTTCAAACATATTCTCATTTCTCCCATAGGTCCTTTGATACCCCTCATATAAATGAACTTGGTCGGAAACAAGTCCTGATACTCGTGCAGTAATTCTGTAATTTTGTCAATGGTAGTAGCATCCCAGTAATATTCGACATTGGAAAGCTTCGGTGTCTCCTTTGTCCTAATATTGACTTTCTTTATCTTGATCGGTTGTCCAATGAATGGTAGCTCAACTCCTGGTCCTTCCACATCCCTGTGGCCTTCTATCTCAACAATGTTTACCTTCCTCGGATCATCATCTGCATCTCCATTAATGTTGTAACATCCTTGTAGTTTCTGGAATGGCGCAGTCCATTTGTCCTCTTCTTGCTCCAAAGGGAGGCTAGATGCCTCCTTAAATAATTTATGCCTCACAATCTATAGTGCTTTATCTACTGAAGGAAATTCACTTTCAAACAAAAAGGTGGTTACAAAATTCTGAAGCATACCTTCCCAATCTGCAGTGATGAGGTGCAACTCCGCTGAAGGTACCAGTTAATAGGGGTCGTGTCCAGCGTGTTAATGAATCTGTGTACCCATTGTTCTTGAGTAATGTCACTCCAGGATTCTTCGCAGCTTTGCACATGGTCCTTTGGGCAGCTTCGACCTGTGTACCTCACTTCGCAGCTTCCTACTTGTGCTGAGAACCACGTTGTCATCAAGGTTCGACATTGTGTCCCGCCATCTTGCTAGTGTAGCTTTCAGGGCCTCATCCGTAGCCAATAGCCTCTATTGTGCTGGTACACTTGTTTCAAAATCTGAGAGGAAGGATTCTAGAGGGTTCAGACCATCAAAGGTAGGCAGGTTACTTATTGTTGTACCAATCCAACAAACTTCTCTGGTCAGTTGAGAACATCTCCTTGTGAATACTTCATACATTTGGTTATGTCAGTTCTCCAGCGCTTCTTCTGAATATGATGAACACTCCCTGTCACTTCGCCAACTTAGATTTCCATCAGCAGTAGGGTTGATATAATCCTGTTGTTTGGCTGTTAATTTATATATGTTTTCCAGCTCATATGCATGGTCTTCTTCTCTGATGGGATCTGTATATCGTGGACCCTCATCTAGATCTAAGGGTGCAATGACCCTAAGGCCAAATCTTTCAAATGTCATGCATGTTTTATTTAAATCAACAACAATAGAATTGTCGAAGGCCCAATAAATTCCTAGCAATGTAGGATAAGGGCAGTGATCAGGGGATCAAATTTTGGTCAATTTTCAAAGTGCTCAGAATGTGATGAAAATAGTGCCATTTCATCTGTCTCGTCTTCCTGATTCCGGTGGTATATTTACTTTCTCAAACGGATCCCGTATGGAGAAGATATCTCGATCTGTTCACCAAGCCAAACAGGTAAATTTTTTGGATGCTAACTGTACCTGTTCGTACAGTCCGTATAGTAGGTACGGTGATGTGGCAAGGTCGTACCGACCGTACGGTGATGATGTGGCAATTGTTGGTTGGGTGGTTGCTGGCGAATCAGGTGTTGACATGTGTCTCATTGGCAGCAAATGGTATGAGGGCACGTGGCCCAATCTGTGGGTGCCACGTGTCCCTCGTTGGTTGGTTTATAATTGCTATGTAAAACTAATGGAGGCCATGGGGTTTGACCCCCAGACCTCCCACAGCATAAGCCTTAACAATACTCCACTAATCATTATGGCACCCAATGTTCCTTTTCATATATATATATTTGCATTTTTATTTAATGTATTACATTGTATTAAAATGAAAAGGGGTCGGGCCGGGGCTTAGCCCTGACCTGTGGACATTGGTTGTAATGTAACCGTTGTATATTATATGGCGTGTGATTTATAATCGCATACGTTTATGCTATGGTTTGAACATTGTAATAACCATGAACGCGGGGTAACCATAACCAATGGTTAATATGTATAACTCATGGTTTGACCGTTGGCGCGGGAGTTATCCAACGACTTAACCAATTTGCTTAGCCCTTGGTTCCATGCACCATGTGCCCGGATGCCGAGACAGTTAGGGGCTGTCGCGCCCTTAACCATCCTACAGTTTGTACAGGTGCGTGGTTGTGTACGGGACTGATTTTTTATGCTTAAATGAGCGTTTGAGCTAGGTTTGTGAAGGGGGAGTACAATTTGTAGAACCAGAGACAGAAAGTTGGAGAAGGAGACTTCAAGGAGGCATATCTTTCTCATTTTTCGATCGTTTTTGGTGCCGAAAGAGCCCAGACAGGGGTTTTGGGACGCTGGGAAGCCATTGGAGCAGTCGGTTTGTCATTTTAAGAATTGTAAGGCATGTTTTTTAGCACTTTGAGAAATTTAATAATAATGATCCATTGGAAGCTGGACCAAGAGATGTAGCCCGAAGAGGGGTGAACTCCTTTATCAAGTTGTTGTGTTTATGTGTTGATGTTCATTGTTTTATGCTGCTGTCTATGTGTATTTTTCATAAGTAATCCTTAATTATGTGTTGCAAATTGATCCTGTTGCTTTAAACACATATCATTTCACTTGCAATAATTATTCAAGTTTTTCAAGTCTTCTTCATTTTTAGATCAGGCAGTTATCATCAACAATTTCAATTAACTCAAAATCTGCAAAGGTCCTAACTCCATCGATGTCCACAAGGACATGCTCCAATTGTCCAAACGAGCTGACAGCTTGCTGATTAGCCATTCTAATCCTGATAGGGGAATAGATCAACTTCGGTTTTCCCATTAGTGCCCAATTTTTATTCATCATGACATTGACCTCCGACCCTAAGTCGAGGACCACATATTCTATATCATACTCTCCTATTTGAGCATTCAAATGTAAGTATTTGTTTGTTCTTCTCTTCTTACCAATCTGGTGTACTACCCTATTCAGTAAGGGGTCTACCTTTCCTAGCTTGTACTGCGTGATTAGGTTCTGTAACTCTTTCATAGCATTCTCATCCCGAATTAACCTAAGACAAGTGTACAAAAATTCAATGAGTTTACTTACCTCTTTTCCTTATTTCGGTGAAGTCGATTGATCAAATTCCTGAGGCATTCCATACTCTTTTATTTCTGGTCACTTTTTAGATGAGGATCTTTGGTCCCCCTTGAACTTCTGACTTGCTTCCTCGAAGATTTGTCTTTCTTTTCTTGCATCAAAAGCTTGAGTCTTCTCCACAACTTTCCTGATACCTGACCCTTCTGTGATCTTTCTTTGCATATTTCTATCTTATCCTATAGTAGCGCCTCCTCGAGTAATAACAATGACTCTAGGGTTTGTTCCGCGCAGTTCAGAATATATTAGCTGCACTTGTGGGTTATGTTGGGGTCCTTTTTTTTCCTGAAGCTTAGCCAGCAACACAGGGCATTCTTCTATGACATGCTCGAAAAAGTTACAATAACTGCAGGTTATGCAAGGATTCTGACAATCCCTTGCCAAGTGTCCTAGATGCATGCAGTTATAACAGATTATTTGTCCTTGGCCTCGGCCCATACCTCCTCCTTGTCCTCGTCCTCTGTATCCACCGCGAGGATTGAATTTTCGTCTCCCTGGAGAGTTGTACTACAGAGTGTTTCCTTCTTATTGTACTTCGCCTTGAATCTTGTATATGTCCCTCGACCTATGATGCATGAGATCATAATATCTACAATATCGATCAACATGCCCCACTGATTTATAGAATGTGAAATACAAGTTTGTGGGTGTATGAATATACTTTTGCATGTAATAGAACTCACCTGGGTGATGCCTATTTTTGCATACATCGCACCAGGGCAGGTTAACTTGCTTCAAGGGGCTTGGCACTCTTGAGGAAAAATACTCATGAAATAAGGGACAATGTTCCTTATAAAGAACTTTGGATCTACATCTTACACACCAAATATCTTCTCTTTTTCCCTTCCCCTTGTCCTTCTTCATATCCTTGACCTGCAGAGACAAACTGGTCAGCTGGCTCAAGATCTGGGTCATGCCTGAGCTAGATTCTCCAATAGGTGTTGATTCAAGATTTATGGAGATCTCCAAATATTCTTCCTGTGATTCAATCTTATGCTGCATTAGAGGGACTCTAATGTGTGGTAACAACGTCGTGAAGAACCATTCTTTGTTCTGTTCATCGAGGATATGAAAAGTTAATTGGCTTATTAGGGCCTTGAATCTCTGGTCAAACTCCCAAACATGTTCTCCTACCTTTTTTTATCTCTTTTAGCTCTGTAATACATTGTGACTCCAACTTAGGCTTCTTAAACTATGAAATCAATGCATTCTTGATCTTGTTCAGTGGCTTAGGCTGCACCAGTCCTTGGAAAAGTTTCATGTACCATCTCAACGCGTGGTCCCTTAGCATAGTGTTGAACTAGGTTCTCTTGATGGCTTTGTCGGTGATACTTTTAATATTCCAAACGACCTCACATAGGAACCAATATTGATCAGGATCCTCAGGTCCATCTCCCCTGAATATAGGGAGCCTCATCTCATCTTCCATAGAGTTCCCTAGGCTTCTTGTCTGAGTATAGGTTGAGTTGCTAGTAACAACACTATGAAGTCTCTGGTGGTTTTGTCTATTCTGGCTGCTTGGTGCTATTGAAACAACATGAGGGTTAATGTTACTTACTTCAGTAATCTGCATAGTTCCTGAGGTTTCTGGATCGCTTTGGCGAAATTCTTCAACTTCCCCTTCTTCTGTTATGGTGGGTTCTGAATGTTCTTCGTCGGTTAGATCTACCTCTTCTCCACTGTAGAAACCCTCTTCTCCGTATTTTTTCTTAAATAGGTTCTTAAGGTGAACCCCTTTGAATACTCTTCCACTGCGCGTATGTCCAACTTTTGTGTCATTGTCCCTGTTTGAATTTCTGAACATTATCCTTTTTGGGTACAAAAAATCTACTTTATCTTCAAGACGTTCTTTTCATGTAACAACATCTTTATTCTTAGCTTCAAAAAGTGCAAAAAGTTTCCTCTTGGTCCTTTGAAAAAGTATCTCTCAGCTTGACTATATGATTCTACCCTATCAACATCAAATTCAGTGATATACCCTCCAATGGTACTATAAAACCAATGATCTACTTCTCTAGATATAGCGTTGTCAACTCTCTTGACCTTATAGATCAATGCTGGTGTCCAAACCACAGGAGGTATAGATCTGATCTCGAACTAGGTATCGACTAACCTAGCCAACCACAAAAACAACTCCTAGTGGATTCATCCAAAGAAGATCTCGTGAATGTCAATGAAGATGTATCTTTGTAGCCAATCTTCAGTACTCAGTTTAGGGTTCTTGTTCTGGGCTTCAGCAAAGTCCCTCTCTTGATCCTCTATCTACTTTTGAATCTCTGTCTTCAATGGAAACCACCTTGAAATTCCCTTAAAAAGATTCTAGTCCCAGCAACATAACCATTTGTTGGCATAGGGGTAGACCCAAGGTTCACTCCAAGAGCGCACCAACAAGCCCTAGATACTGGCCCTTTCAAAAACATCTGCGAAGAATATGTAGTCTCACACGAAGCAGCTAAGAGGGGGGTTGTAGAAAAAAGATGTATACAACCAAAGGAATATCAAGTGGAACTAATACAACAATAATGCAACATTCATATATCCCTTATCAGCTAGATCTACTCTGCATAGCTATAAATCTAATCTAACAAAATAATGAAAATAATAGTATAACAATGATAGAGATCTATGCATCAATAACACATACGACACAAAATATACATGGTTCACCCTCTCTCTAGGGCTACTGATCCGAATTATTTTCGGCACGAAATGAGAGCGGAGATATAATAAAGAAATGCACAGAGATATTGCAGATATTCAATAATATAACAAAAATGTATCAGAGATGCAACCATAA
>JZKD02S0866632.1:538708-626719 GCA_000966675.3 Picea glauca
GCTCAATCATGCCTTCGGATATCATTGAGAACCTTGATCTCAAAAAACCTTCATTTAGGCCCTCAAAATGGCCCCGGAAGTTAAAACCTGCTAAAAATAGTAAATTGCCAAAATTACCAGAAAATTGTTTTGAGCCATTTGGAAAAGGTGGGTGGCCCTCGATATCCACCTGGATCAGATACGTCCACAGAACTGTGCTTATGATATATTAATATAAATCTTACAGTTCTGATCTACGCTCTTAGTCAGCATATCTTCTTTCTTCTTCTCTTTGTCTCCCACCTTCCTACACACCCAACTGTAGGACTTGATCTTTTGTTTCATGATGTATGGTATGGCACAAGTTTGATGCATGAACATGTCCAAGTATCATCATAGAGAGAGTGGTTGATCTATGATCCGGTTGAAAATAGGGGGAGACATACCCATAGGGGGAGTCATTCTTCTTATGATTCTAGGAGGAAATACTTATTAGATGCATACCTAGAAAATATCTCTATACTTGAGGAAAGAGCAAAGAGTCATAATTCCAAGGGGAGCGATGGTCATAGAGGGAGCATGAGCAATGTATTTTTAGCACTACATCAGATTGATATCCCTTGTTCAAAGGGGAGATATTATTCAGTGGAAACAAGATAGGGGGAGCAGCCCCAAGAGGAGAATGGCCCTTTACCATTGATGTCAAAGGGGGAGAGATAGTCACATAGATGTGATTGATGTTTATTGATAGAAAGATATAGTCTAATGAGAAGAGATAGTCACATTGTTATGGGAGAGATAGTCACATGGTTGTGATAGATGACTATTGATGTAGAGCATGCCTTGTTTACATGTTGACATCAATGATTGGTGTTGACATCAATGTTGGTATTTCCATCAATGCCAAAGGGGGAGATTGTTGGATCATGTTGTCATTGATGCCAATGGTTTGATTATTTTGATGTTAAAGGATTGATGTCAAGTGATTGAGTGATTAATTGATGTCAAGTGATTGATTGATGTCAATAGATTGATTGATTGATAATCTTTATTGATTGATGATTGATGAACAATGTGTATGTATTATCCTTGATGAGAATGATATATGTCAAGTGGAAACCAATCGATGAGCATGGATCAAGATGGATCAATGAGTTTTCATTGATACATGATGAAGATGGATTCTTTGATATACTATGCATAGTTTGATGACTCATTATTGTCTTGTCATGATTAATAAGAAGTACAAATGGATGAACTCCAAAGTGGTCCCCTTATGGTGAAATCCCTCATGAGAAGACACTTTGTGGTTGAGTCGTGGTTGAGAGAACCCATGCTTGTATGTAGAATAATGAGGTGAAGATCAATGAACTTGTTGGTTAAACTATCCTATATGGATAGTTCTTGTCATGCCATTTATGGTGGTATGTGGAATGTCACATAACTCCTCATGGTTTGAGAGTTATGATCTTACGAAGTTGGAGGACCCCCATATGATGGCTTGAAGCCCCAAATGGTCAAAGAAGTCAAAGTGCTTGAAAAGAAGAAATCGTTATTTTAATGATACAGTAAAGTGACAAAATCAAGAAGGATTATTTTGATAAAATAATGAAGAACTTTCTATTTATAGAAAGTGGTTAACCCTAAAATAAGGAAGTGACCTAGATATGGGTTAAGTGACCTAGAAGATGAAGAGTATAAATAACAGGATAGGGTCTCTTGTGAAAGATTCTCGTTGACGATATATTGAGAATTATTGAAGATATATTCTGAGAGAGAGAGATGGTATGGACAATCTCATGAGCACATTAAAATCTTGGCAAGTCTAAGGTCATGACGGTAGAAGTCTTGGAAGTTCATAAACCCTAGTTTCTGAGGTATACGTGGGCTACATTGATCCATAGCACATACATATGCAGGCTGAATGAGGACAGGGCACGTACAGTTGATGAGGTATTCAAGATCTATGTTTGAGTTGATGACAGGCTCTTGGATGATGAAGTAGGTTACAAATCTGCATTCTATGGGCTCAGATCTACCATAGAAACTCTGGTATGGTTGCATTATTTGTCTTGATGAAAGTTCTTATTTGTTGTGAGGTGAATGCTTGAGGCAATATTGGTATGGTTGTTGAGATGTAGTATGTGTTGGTTGATGGAGTGATCAACACTCTTGTGACTCAGTACTGATATGATGGCTACGGTATACTTGTTGTTTATAAATGATTTAATAACATTCATAGTGTATGGTTGAGATGTATGAGAAAACTATTGGAGAGCTTGGATGTATTGTGAATGACTATGGGTCAGACTAGAAAGTGGAAGACATAAGAGAATGTGTTTGCAGGTTGTGGAGGATCTGAGCATGTGATGAAAAGGATAAACCCTAGTTTCTCAGAGGTATACACAAGCTGTAGTATAGATTGACAGTGTACGTACACAGGATGTACTAGTGGTAGGGTGCATACATACGCATGTTGAACTACCAACGGGTCGTGTACCTGTGACAGATTGATATCTGTGGAGGATTGTTGCCTCATCTCAATTGTTGTGGAGGATGTAAGATGAGTCTTGCATATAGAGCTGGTGCTCTTGTAGAGTTGTACTCTATTCAATTGTTGTTGAAAAACCCCAAGGATTGTAGTCCATAATAAAAATAAAATTGTACATACATCTTGTGTTCTTTGTGTTCCTTGTGGTGATGACTTGTTGATGATATATTTGTGATATATGTTTCTAACATATGCTCACATCTAATTGGTTATAAATGAAAGCAATGAGTAATGAGTAAAAGTTGAATGCTAACTAATGAGTTTTGTGTAAGAGGGAATTTTGGGAAAAATAGCCCCACACTCATTCACCCCCCCTCTAAGTGCGGTAGGTGTGTCCAACACCCTCTCTCTCCAATGGACATACATTCTGAAAAATGGCAAGATCAAAAGAGATTTAATGATTTCATTTTTTATTTTTTCATATCTTTAAGGGTGTACGCGGGTTGTATTGGACATAGTCACGTATGCACGCGGGAAGTTTGTTTTATGCCTGTGGGCATATACAGGTTTTCCTAGGACATGCCGCGTACACATAGGGACGATCTTTTTTAAAGGTGCACACCCCCCAAAAAACTAAAATAATAGAAAAGGAAAGTATGGAAATGCAAGAGGAGCTAGTTTGTACTTACTTGGTCCAAGTGGAAGTTTGTTTCGTCCATTGAAGCTCCCGGAATCAACTTCTTTAACAAAGGGGTGTTTTTGGATTTTTGGTCAATTCTCAATTTGCAATGGTGATAATGAGCTGCCATCTTCTATTTATAGACTTTTTTGGCTCTTTTTGTCATTCTTTTGACCCTTTTTGTCGTTTTTTTGGGGTTGAAAATCATTTAACGTGGTTCTTGAGTTTCTCATTGGATTTTATGATACACTTTTCTTTTTCTTTGGAAAAACTTTTTGAGATATGGGGCACTTGTAAGGTCTTTTGGTAAAAAATCATTTTTTAAACTTTGTGCATCTAAGTTAGGATTCCACCTCCACTTGTTGCACCTCGTTGTCTTTTTTGCTTTTCAATAGGATCGATCCCACCGAATTGCGACATGGAATCATCATTGCTTCTCTATAAGTGTCATAATTTTGTGGTAGAGCCTACCTTTACATGGATGCCCTAGGTAGATCCTTGTTGCATTTTGGTGTCCATGCCGTCATTAATGACTATAGGCTTGGGAGTCCTTGTTAGTCTTGTCCTAATTATGAGATTGAGCCTCATATGTTTGATATGTTATTTTTCTTGACCTCTCCCTCAGACTCGCACAAAACGGGTCTTCTTTTAAGAACTTTTCAGACCCTCTAAATATGAAAATATTGTCGAGCAATCTTGTTGTCCTTCACGCTTGCCAAACTAAAATTTGAAGGCACATCTATCCAGTAGTAGTTTACCCCTTTTTCAGTCTAGATGGTCAACTTTATGAACAAAGATACGCTCTAGGAACTTTGTTTCTCTAGAAGAGTATTCTCAGGTATAAGTTTACCCCTTTTTCAAGCCTGAGGGACTAAATTTACGAAAAAGGAACCTCCATGGAGTCCATAGTTAAGATCTTATTAGACTCCCTAAAATTGAAAACATAGTCGAGTGACCTTGTTCCTTCACACTCATTAAACTGGTCCAGAAGAATGTCCTCTATGGAGTCCATAGTTAATCTCTTTTCAGACTCCTTAAAATTGAAAAGATTGTCGAGTGACCTTGTTCTTTCACACTCGTTAATTGGTTCAGAAAAAAATCTACTGGCATGAGTTAACCCCTTTTTCTGGCCTGTAGATTAAGGAGGAAAAAGGTACACCTCAAGAGATTCATCTCACCGAGAGAGTTATCCTTAGTATATTTCACTTTTTTGGGGCTAAGGAGACTAAATCTAGAAAAAAAGAGTGAGTCCATAGTTAAGCTCTTTTCAGACTCCTTAAAATTGAAAAGATTGCCGAGTGATCTTGTCTCCATCACACTCATTAAAATGGTTTTGAATAGACGTCTTTTCAGTTCTAGTTTACCCCTTTTTCAAACCGACTAGACTATCTTCGAAAAAGGTACCCTAGTGTAGTCTTCTTTTGCTCTTTCTTAGACTCTCTAAAAATGAAAAACCACTGAGCTTACATTCTTTGGGATCGTTTAAAATTACATTGAAGGATGTTATCATTGTGTCTTATTAATCACACTTTCATTCCTGCGTTTTTGGCCAAATGTCGGCTCCATGTTTCTCTCAACTGAACCTTTCAAGCATGCCTTATACGCAAGCCATGTAGCACTTTGCCTTTGCATCTTGACACCTTGACCCATGGAGGAATTTTCCTGAGTGTCCTTTCCCTACACATGTCTCCTTTCTCTAAGAATTAGTATGTTCCTTGTGCTTGGAACTATTATTCTTGCTCTAAGAATTAGTATATTCCTTGTGCTTGGAAATATTGAAAAAGAAAACAAAATTGAATATATCCCAAAAAGAGAATGGGAAAAGTATTTTCTTTTTATGACAGCATAATGAGTCGCCCTTGGAAAAATCACGTCCTTCCATTTGTTTGTCAATATTTGGGATTTAATATGACCTTAGGAGGTTGTTCTCATAACATAGAGATGTATCCTCCTCCGTTTGATTATCCTTCCAAACATATGGAGAGTTTGTGTTACCTCCAGCATCATGAACTTATGTCAATGCCATGCTGCCCGAGTCTAATCATCACTCATGCTATTGTCTAAGGGAGGTTTTACCCAACTTGAGTCAACCTCTCTGCATTTTGTCTCTTTCCCTCATGCCCGACCATCCCAAAATTCCAATCAATTCTTTTTTCGAAATCACTGAAGTTCTCTTCCTTATCATTGAGATCCTCTAGTATGTTCCTCGACGAGTCATCAAAGACCTTTGGGTAGTGAAGTCGTACACTCACATTACACTCCTACCCTAGTTTTGAAGATATTGAATTTGTTTTTTGAGCTATGAAGGTCTCATCTCTAGCCATCAGACATCATTGGATTCTTGAAGATGGATATTATATATGTATATCTTTGATTTTGAGATGTATATCCATTGTGTATTTGTCGTGACTACACTTTTTTATAGTTATATGACATCGATCTGTAGTGTATTTGATTGGAAGCCATGATTTATTTCATCCCGAGCATGGGTATGCCCGCCTTGGTGAGACAATTGTTATTTTGTAGTTGACACCTCCTGAACTCTGGTCCCGAGCCCACTCGCTTCATATGCTAGTGAAGATTTGTAATGTATTTTGGCCATCAGATTCTCTTCTGACCTCACACATTAGGGCACATCTGTTATAACCCTAAATTTCACCATACATGCACACATGGCATCAGGCCATCTTACTTACTATTTTTTCCAAGCCAACAATGAACAACTCTTCTTAAAAACACAATTTTAGAAGATGTATGTGCCCTGCACCACTATTTCTCATGTACATCACTAGCTGCACCATTACAACCCGCATATACCCACAAAACTTTCAAAAAATAAAAATTTGCAAGGGATTCATTGAGATTACGGGCTATTGGGTAGTTTCCTAACTAATCCACCGCCTATAGCCCATCACCCAACCGAATAATCATCCATTTTTCATATAAATGGAGGTTTTGGGGTCTCATTCCAAGGAGAAATATAGCTACAATGAAACTCTTCCCATTTCACTTTCCCCCCTTGCCCCAAGAATTTGCAGCCACGTTGTGAGTTTTGAGCTGGAATTCCCTATTCTTGCCTTTTTCCTCATTCATAAGCCTATGCCCATTTTCTAGAGAGAAGTGTGAGAGAAGAAAGATATGTGGAAGCATTTGGAGCTTGGTGAAGAGGAGCCCAAGACTGGGTTCGAGGAGCAGTCGCCGATCTCATTTTTTAAGTGACTTTGTGATATTAATATAAAGAAGTACTTTTTGTGTCCCGCCATATGATGTGTTCAATCTTCATGTTCGATTTACATTTTGTTATGACATCTAACCCACTAATTCATATATAAGATGCATGCTCGTAGTTTCTTGTTTGCCTTTTGGTGAATGTAGGTCAACCTTGGGAGGAGACTTGCAGTCAAGGAGTGACCAAATGCAAAAGGATCGACACCAGATGAAGAGTTTAAGGCAAGACTACCGGATCCTTATACTTTGTATTTTATGCATGAATGTGGGGTATTGTCCCAATATTTGTTAAAAGTAGGAGACTTTAGATGGTTAGATATACCTGCACGATTGAACCCTAGTGTAGTCCATAGGGGGGTTTTCCCACTATAGAAATATATCACACTCTTGACCTCTCTTCTTATCTTCCTCTCTTTCCATCTCACTAGTCTCAATCTCTATATCTCCCTCTCACCCTCTCACACACTCCCTCTATCCCCCCCAAGTATTTTTGTCCCTCTCTCTCTCTTCCCCCCCTCTCCGTCTTCCATTCTCTCCCTCTCACACTCACACATTCTCTCATATAATATCAATTGTGATTCATTTAACTTCATTTGTATGTATCACACTCTCGACCTCTATTTTTCTCTTCCTCTCTCTCCATCTCACTAGTATTAACCTCTCTCTATCCCCCTCTCACCCTCTCACACACTCTCTCTACCATCCCCCACCACTCTCTTTGATTTCATCTCTCTCCCTACCACCCCTATCGGTCTTCCATTCTCTCCCTCTCACACTTACACATTCTCTCATATAATATTGAGTGTGGGAAATTTAACTTAATTCATTTGTATCACACTCTCAAAATCTCTTCTTCACTTTCTCTCTCTCTCCATCTCACTCTCTCTCTCTCTCTCTCTCTCTCTCTCTCTCTCTCTCTCTCTCTCTCACACACACACACACACACACACACACACACACACACACACACACATTCTCTAATATATCAATTGTGAGTATTAATTTAACTTCATTTGTATGAATAACATTTGCAAAATATTATCATCAAAGAAATCATAATGCAAATATATCGTCGAAATTAAACCGTGACCTAGACCTAGGTCATGACCTAGAGTACCTACACCTAGACCATGACATACACACAAAGGGAGAGAGCCAACAAGAGTTGTATTTTTCATTTTTAACAACATTGTTAGCATGTTCCTAGGTCTTCTCTCCCACTTGTAATATTTATATGGGATTCATTCCAATATCCATGACCTACACTATGACCTAGACCTACACCTAGACCATGACTTAGATGTTGAGAATACTATTTCTCTATCTCTCATTCACTCTCTCCCCCTACTCCTATGTCTCAATCCCACCACTCTCTCGCTCTCACTCTCTCTCTCAGTATGATCTCTCTCTTTCTCTCTCCCCCCTTTTCTCCCTCTTCCTCTCTCTTTCTCCCCCAAGTACTATGCCTCTCTCCCCCTCTCTGCCTCCACAACAACCATAGATAAGTACAAATTATATCTATATAGATAAGTTCAAATTACAAATATAGAAAATAATAATAAGATTACCTTGTAATTTAAAATGTAGAAAATAATTATAAACTTACTTTGTAATTTCAAATATATAATATTAATAATAAAAATTCATAAATATTGAGCCATGTTTTTTCTTAGGAATTTCAAAGTGTTAAATATGACAATATAAAACTTTTGACAAAATCAAAAAATAAAATTCATTAATGATTACAAATAGTATTTTTTTCCATAGTACAACATACTAATTATAAATCATAATTATTTTCCAACTACCACAACCTTAGTATCACAATTATTAACTAATTAAATCAACATCTAGGTTTAATGAAAATATTCATAATTTGATTGATTCATCAGTTGGATCGAATTGTGTGATAATTCATACATGTAGAGTATCAACCTGTACTTTAGAAATCCAATGAATCATTAAAACTTATATAGATTTGCTCATTTGGTTCATGATCCATTTAAGGGTCATTTCATTGATATTTTGTATAAGAAAGATAATCAGATATTGGGCATTGTGAATCCTGACGATTACACATGTATAATGGAGAAAAAAAGCTCAAATTACCAGTTAAAGGCGGATAATTCGAACACTGGGAATACTTCTGTAACTATTGCTAGTGTTACAAATTCTACACTTGTTCCTATAACACTGATTATTTAAAAAATGTACGTAGATACATTTCCTAAAGTTCCTACTTGTTTAGTTAATAGTGCTCTTGAAGCAAGGGATTAAAGTTTTAAATCTCATGTGAGGAATGAAAAACCCACAGTGGACTTTCAACTCATGGTTGAGAACAAACTGAACATAATTATGAATGATTTAATGGGGATTAAACATGATATTTATGATCAAAAATGTCCCAGATGCCAAGATGAGGAGAATAATAGAGTTGGAGGTGTTAGTTCATCTTCCTCTAGGCATAATCTCTACATTAGCTAAGATCAGGAAATGGGTGATACATAAATACAATCAGATCATTATATATTAGTTGTATTAAGTTTAAGTACTATGTCCTAGGATGCAATTTAGACATATTTTGTAATTTTGATAATTCTAGGATTTTAGCCTAATACTTTGTCTATCTCATTTTTAATATAAATGACTTGTGTTGTTCCTTTAATAACTCATATCTTATTTAACCAATGTGTGTTATGTTTATCTAAAGGATAATTACAAGAAATATTTATCTGGAAAATATGTTAGCAAGATATTTTGTTTATAATTTATTGGTTTCAATGTACTTAAGCCAATGCAAAATTTCATATTTCCACTCACATATATTTTATACTATGATAAATTTTTGTAAGGAATTTTAAATTTTTTTGAGAAAGAAGAATTTATAATAAGATTTGTTTTGCATAACGGAGTCTTTTATGAATGAAAATGAAAATCGTAACTTGTTGTCCCTCATAACCCACCTTCCTATCATTCATCATAATGTTGGGAATCTTTCTGCATGTAAATCATCCTTTTTGGAGTGTAAATGAACTACTAATTGTACAAACATGTTATAAATATTGGAATTATCAGTTGTTGAGGGTTGTTGAGGAATCAAGATGCTCTTGGATATTTCTTGCAGCGGTCAATGCTACATTCATTGCTTTGATCCAATGTTCTTTTTAAAGTGGAACTTCACCAATTTGGCTATATTTTATTTGTTTTGAATAAATTTAGTCTACAATGTTTCATATTTTCATTGGAAACAAAAAACTCTTGGAATAATTTATTATCATAGTTATGCATACACTTTATTTTTCACTTAAATATAAACATTTTCCATGAGCATATAATAGGTTTTCTTAGAAAAAAATTCCAAATCAATGATTATGAATCCTTTTTTTGGGGGGGAATATTCACTACATCTAGATGAATATTTAATAGCAACTACTTTTGGGATAACCAAGAATTTTAAATTGAAGTCATGTAAATTTATGTAGGAAAATTAAATATTTTAATACTTGTATTATTTTTTTTACTTCTTAAAATATTTAGAGTGAAAATCTAGCAACCCTTTAAAGTTGGTTTTCCCATTTCGGTTCCAAGGTAACTACATTGTATTTGGGTATGGATTTCTTTGTGGATGTGGAGTAATTCATGTTTGTGAAATGATACTCTTATTTTGTTTAATGTTTTATTTTGAGTTGTGAATGGTGATAGTTAAGAATGACAAGAAGAAAATATTGTGTGTGAATTATTGTTTTTCTTGGCTAAGCTTGATATGATTCCTATAGTTGAATTCATGGTTAAAATGAAGAATTCCCCATTGTGTTTATGTTATCTTCACTCAAAAATTCATTTCCAATTAATACTATGTATTTCAATGGTTGTCTCTTTATTTTAATGGTGGGAAAATTAAATATTAGTTATAACTCTATATATTTACCTCATAATTATTTTCTTCCTTAGAAAACAAATATTTCCAACAACTCTTTATTCACCACCATTCATTTTATTATGAGATCAAAGATCTATGGCTACCATTACTAATCTATTCCATAAACATATCTAGTTTCTAATTCTTTTTGTCAAGCTTATTTATTTTTTAGGGAAGACATAAGAAGTTATTTTCTTTTCCATGGTTGCACAAAGGCTATTCCATCTTTCATAAAGACGATACATGGGTTATAGAGGCCATACTAACATGTCATCAAGTTGTCATTGATTCTCTAAGATCGTATGATTCAATTGTTGGGAAGCCAAAAGTTTGATTAACATTTTGGCATAAAGTTGAGTGGTAATTTGAGCCACTAAATTAGAACCTAAATTATTTAATTCCTTTGTTCCTTGTGTTCGACAACACAGGTATTCCAACAGAGGATGAAAACCTTCAGTAACCACTCACATAACCATATCAAATATCAACACACCGATGTTTTCACGTGGTAAAACCCCTACAGGGAAACATCCACGACCCCAACCAACGTGGCCACTTGGATCAGTTTATTAATGCGAAAGAAAAATATTACAAATAGATTTTACAAGAGAGTTTCTCACAATAGATCATCGACAAATGACCCTCCATGCTCTTTAAATAGAGATCATGGACCAA
This sequence comes from Picea glauca, assembly GCA_000966675.3. Taxonomy (NCBI): domain Eukaryota; kingdom Viridiplantae; phylum Streptophyta; class Pinopsida; order Pinales; family Pinaceae; genus Picea; species Picea glauca. Next base: position 549,680 of record JZKD02S0866632.1, read on the forward strand.
TCGGGTGCTAAGCCACAAATCAATGGACATTAAGATCGAGGAGAGTATGAACCGTTGGATCACTCTATGTTGGGAACATATCATGACCGTTGGATTTCCTAACTACAAATTCATACTAATGCATACTAAAGAAACACACTAAGAAACACACTTTTACTTAATGACACATTAGACCAAGTAGATCTTACCTAACTCCTAAGTGTTTAAATATCCTAACATCCCCCCTTAAGAACAACTTGGGATAGGATTGAAGGATTTACAATGGTGACACAATAGGAGAAGGAAAGTGGAATTAGAGCCTATCCCCCCTTAATGACAACTTCTTGAACTCCTAACATAGATCAAATTTTGGAAAACTTCGCTTCTGTAAGAGACTTTGTGAAAATCTTTGCAACTTGATCTTCTGTAGGGAAAAAGAGAACTTCAATATCTTGACCACTAATGAGCTTTCTGATGAAGTGCATGTGTAGATCGATGTGTTTGATACACTGGTGTTGAAATGGGTCTTTGGTGAGCTTGATGGAACTCTGATTGTCGCACCAAAGGATGGTCGGATGCTATTGCTGGAATCCAAACTATGAAAGGATCTGTTGAAGCCACAAGGCTTCCTGACTTGCATTTACCATTGTTTGGTACTCTTCTTCTGCTAAAGAAAGTGAAATAGCATGTTGTTTCTTACAGGCCCAAGTGAGATGTCCTGAACCATGGCTAAAAACATAACCTGTAGTAGACTTCCGATCATCAGGGTCGTTGACCTACTCTAAATTAGTGAAACCAACCAATAAAGAAGTCCCCCCTGAATTGTAATGTATCTCAAACTGAATTGTACCACGAACATAAAAAAGTATCCTTTTAGCTGCTTTCCAATGGCTTTCATGGGGTGTTTGCATATACCAGGCAACAAGACCAACAACAAAGGAAATATCAGAATGGGTATGAGTTAATTATAAGAGGATAACAACTAACTAACGATACAGGGTGGCATCAACTTCAGGAAAAGTATAAGTGGCAGTAAGCTTGACTCCAGATTGGAAGGAATAAGTAGTTTACGATCGTCCATGTGAAAGAGACAAAGAAGGTCACAAGCATACTTAGACTAGGAAAGAAAAATTCCTTCATTGGTTTGCAAAACTTGGAGGCCAAGGAAATAGTAAAAAAAACCTAAGTATGTCATTTCAAATTTCTTCTTAAGGCTAGTTTTCACATGGTTTAAAAGTTTTGAGTCACTACGAGTAAGGATAAGGTCATCAACATAAAGGACAAGGATTATGAGATGGCTTCCCACTTTCTTGGTATAGACATTAGGATCAGAGTGGCATCTAGAGAATCTAGTGGCAATAAGAAATTTGTCCATTTTGGCATACCAAGCTCAGGGAGCTTGCTTGATACCATAAAGGGATTTCTTAAGGTGACAAACAAGGCTAGAGTCATTCTAGACATAGCCGGGAAGTTGTTCCATGTATATTTCTTCTTCCAGATCTACATGTAAGAAGGCATATTTAACATCCATATGATGGACCTCCCATTTATGTGAGGCGGCAAGGGCAAGAACAAGGCGGATGGAATTCATTTTGGCTATAGGGGAAAAGGTTTCATTATAGTCAATTCCTTCAACTTGGGAAAAACCTTTGGAAACTAATCGATCCTTGTGTCTTTCAAAACTTCCATATGATGCATACTTAGTTCTATAGACCCATTTACATCTAACAATTTTTCTTCCTTTTGGAAGAGGTACAAGATCCCAAGTATCATTTTCCATTAAAGAACGATACTCTTCATTCATTGTTGTATCTCAATCTGGATGACGTGAAGCTTCTGCAAATGTCTCTGGATCATGAGTTTTTGAAACTTGAGCCAACAGAGAAGAGGCTTATTGGAACTATGAACATGTCTGATGTTGATCTAAAGGATCATCGACAAGATCACCAACCTGTTCTCATGTTGAAGGGACCCATCTAGGAAGCGGTGGACCTGGTGTTGGTTCAGGTTCAATGGACTCATCTGGAGGAAGGTGAGAAGGTAGAGGTGGATTTTCATCCTCACTGTCATCATATGAAGAATAAACCAGAATAAAATAAGGCACAAACGTCGAAGATGGCCCGTAGGCTGAAGAAGGCACAACCGTTGAATTAGGCTCGCATGCCAAAGAAGGAACAAATGTTGAATTAGGCTCACACGCCAAGATATTTTCATCAAATTTAACATCTCTTATAATAATAATTTCATTACGATGTGTTTGAAGAAGTCTATAACCTTTGACATCTTTAGAATAACCAACAAATACACACTTCTCACTTTTAGGCTGCAATGCTTTCCTTTTCTCATCAAGAATATGAGCCCATGCTATACTTCCAAATACACGGAAGTGACCTACATCTGGTTTAATTTTAGTCCAAGCTTCTTTTGGTGTTATATTTTTAAGAGCCTTTGTGGGAGTGTGATTTACTATGTAATTGGCATAGTTGATGGCTTCCACCCAATACTTAGATTGGATCATACAATTAGCCATTTCTTTTAATGTGTGGTTCTTTCTCTCAGCAACACCATTTTGTTGTGGTGTATATGGAAGAATGTGTTGCATTTGGATTCCCTGTGTAGTGCAGTAACTTGTAAAATTATTGTTCACATATTCGCCTCCATTATCTGTTCTTAACCTTTGAATTTGATGTCCAAATTGATTTTCTACAAGGGCCTTGTAGGCCAAAAACTTGTCAAAAAATTCACTCTTTAGTTTTAAGAAGAAAATCCAAGTACGTCTGGAAAAGTCATCAATGAAGGAGAAGAAAGTGAACCACACAAATCAATGTGAACGAGATGAAAATGACCCAAGGCATGCCAAGAGGCACGTTTTTCAAAACTATCCCTATGATGTTTTCCAAGAACACAACCGACACAAACACCATTTCTGCATGAAACAAGAGGAAGACCAGTCACCATCTGTTGATTACATAATTGCTGCAATTAGCAATAGTTTAGATGACCAAATCTCTCATGCCAAAGTTTTCTCAAGTCATTGTTATGAGCAACAAAAAATGATGAAAAAGAAGATGACCCAAAGTTTTCAAACTTGTACAACCTGGTAATATCATCGGCAATTCCATTTGCAAGAACATGCTTAGGATCTTTTAGATCCTTGATTACAACTTGGTGAGGTGAAAACTCTACATTTTTACCTTCACCTGAATGAGTGATTTGATATACTGATAGAATGTTACAAGAAATACTTGGAACACATAATACATCATTGAAATGACCATTTGCTACTTGAATTTTTCCATATCCTTCAACACTAAGAGGTCTATCATAACCAACATATATTTTCTTGGTGTTACATTCATTTAGAGTAGAAAATATGTCTCTATCCTTATCCATATGATAAGATGCTCCAGAATCAATAAGCCACTTATCAGAAGTAGAAGTAGAAGGTGTATTGAAGGAGAAACCAAAAACCATAAGCATAAAGTGCATGTCCATGAAAAGAAGAAGAAGAAGAAGTAGAATCAATATTGATGTTGTGCTTCTTCATCGATGCTTCTAAAGATGTCATCTTATTGAAACATTTGGACTCATCATGACCATCTTTATCACAAAAGTTGCAATGTTTGTCAGTCTTCTTATTTTTATATTTTGCTCCTTTGTCTCCATTAGGAGAAAAAGTCGTCTAAGTGGGTTTGGGACCCTTATATTGCTTGTTCTTGTGGCGAGGATGTTGCTTCTTTGGATTCTTGGGTTTATCTTTCTGATGGACAACTAATGCTTTTTTTAAGGTACCTACAGTGCTGATCACTCCAAGTTGTACTAGATTATATTTCTCTCTAATCAAAGCATAACAAAAGTTCTCAAGACTGGGTTTTTGATAAGCTTCCCCTAGAGCCTCTTGCATGGCATAAAAGGTATATACAAACATAGAATATGCACTACCTAGCTTAGAAATAATAAGATAGATGCACTGATCTTCGTCTATCTTTATCTTGCATTCTTCACATAAAGTTCTGAGTGTTTTAAACTTAGATAGATAGTCTTCAATGTAAGAAAAATCACTTGGACTTAAAGTTAGTACTTGATTTTCTAACTGTTGTGCTCAAATAATATTGTGTTTAACAAACACAGATTCAATCTTTTCCCAACCTTCTTTGGGTTTATCAATTGATTGAAGGTGGAACCTTAAATTAGGAGAGATGGACATTTTGATTAATCCACATGCTTCGTCATTCCTATTATCCCATTTGGCTTTCTTATCAGCATCATTGGGTGTTGTTTTCTTTCCCAAGGTAATCTGGTACAAGCCTTTACTTCTTAATAAATCCTCAATATGGGATTTTCATTAGAAGTAGTTGGTGTTGGTAAGTAAGCGATTACTTGTAGAAGCCATATTAAATATACAGATAATACAGATTTAAAAACTAAAACTGATGATTTGAATGGAAGGAGCTCGAAAATTTATGCGGTTTTAAAAACAACGGCACTGAAAACGGACTTTGGATGTGAGTTATGTCCTTTTAAAAAAAGACATAAACGGTAACCAAATGACCACGTGATAGTGTAAGTTGCTTTATGAAGTGACCCACTTTTATAAAGAGAAGTGGGGATCAATTTTATAATGAAGTTACTTTATAATGGAAAATCTACATGCAAAATAATTAACTCTAAAATAAAATATTAAATCTACTTATAGTGATTCGATTTTATACTTGAAGTGAAATACACTTTACAATGTTAGCATGAAATTTTTCAAAAAATGTAACAAAAGAGAGACTTGAACTCAAGACCTCTTACTTAATAAGGAAACTTTTAACCAAATGGTCTAGCAAAACATATTGTAATGTACAGAAGGAGGATTAGGGGTGTTGTTGTTTTTGTTGTATAAGACAGCCTTGGAGAGCGTGCAAAAAAAAACTCTTTCCACACAAGAAAAAAGTTCTGCTTCTCGATGACAACAAGGGTTAGATCTCGATTAGCTTACCCAGAAGATTCACCTTTTCCTATCTGTTTCTGATTTGCCAAGATTGCACAGGGCATGATGAAAAGAGAATACGCATATATAAAAGAGTAGCAACCCAAAAATAAATAACACAAAACTGAAATAAAGCCAAAACACTACTCTGCAAACATTTTAAAAAATGTGTATTCAAACTTTATACCTCCAGATCTGACTGTAATGGTCGTATCTTGGGAAAACATAAACCTTTTTTAGTGAAACTAAAAGTGTTCATGAATGAAATGAGTGCTCCGGATGCAATGGAACAGTCCTCTCAGCCCATAAATTCACAAAAATGACAGAAAATGGAGATGAGGCAACTCGGCTTCATGATCTCGATCTACAAGAGGAGCATATCTTCAAGCAAGCTCTGATACCATGTTCGACAACACAGGTATTCCAACACAGGACAAACACGTTTAGTAACTACTTACATAACCAAATCAAATATCAACACACTGATATTTTCACGTGGAAAATCCCCTATGGGGAAACATCCACGACCCCAGCCAACGCGGCCATTTGGAGCAGTTTATTAATGAAAAAGAAAAATATTACAAAGAGATTTTACAAGAGATTTTCTCACAATCGATCATCGTAAAATAACCCTGCATGGTCTTTAAACATATATCATGGATCAATAAGGTGTTAAGCCACAGATCAATGGTTGTTAAGATCAAGGAGAGTATGAACCGTCAGATCACTCTATTTCAGAAACATATCGTGACCGTCATATTTCCTAACTACAAATTCATACTAATGCATACTAAAGAAACACACTAAGATACACACTTTTATCTAATGACACATTAGACCAAGTAGATATAATTAACTCCTAAGTGTCTAAATATCCTAACACCTTGTTTGGCATATTGTGATTTAATATTGCATGGGGATTCCTAGGTTCAAAGCATTGGATTTTGTGGATTTGTTTTCCTATCCCATGTCATTAAAATAAATGTCTCAAATGTATATTTAATAAATGGTGTTAATTGAATTAAGAAATTTATATCGCTTAAGTGGTTTAAATATAGATGGATAAGTCAAATTGGAGTTTATCATAAGAACTTGAAACTAGTGAAGGAATTGTGATTTACATGATGGCTACTAGTGAAGCTTCATTCATGTCATTAGAGTCACTTGGGAAGAGTACATACATATTTATGAGAAGTTCCTTGCAATGAAATATGTAGTGGAATATTTAGTATATACTGTTGGACATAGTGTCATTGATGTCAATAGTCGATGTCTTTGATGTGATGATAAGTTGGTATGATGAATTGTCATTGATATCGATAGTATAACAATATGCAGAATTCATGAAAAATATATGCAGTATAAAAGTTAGCAAAAGATGACAGATAGTATGTAGAGATTAAATCTCATGATGTATTTTGATGTGATGATAAGTTGGTATGACGAATTTTCATTGATATTGACAGTATAACAATATGCAAAATTCATGAAAAATATATGCAGTATAACAGTTAGAAGAAGATGGCAAATAGTATGCAGAGATTAAAACTCAGGAGGGTTAGTGAATGAGTATCAAATATCAGAAGGAAGAGCACATTGTAGAAATGTCGTTGGGATCGATGGAAAGACTGAGAAGTCGATCGGTGCATAGGAAATGGTGAGAAGCCTCAACATCCCTCTGATCAAGAAATTGATGGTGTTGATTGTCTCATGTAATAGAGGTCGATCATATGAGTGACCGTGGACTTAAGGACCATTGGAAGATTAGTCAATAATCAAATCAAATCAAGACCATTGATACTCATGTGCCAGATCAACTACAATAATGAATTGTGGAGAGCGAAAGGATAATTAAACAACTTGCTAGTTCCAATCCTACAATTGGTCTAGATCGTTAGATATCATAAATTCAAATATTGACGACTGTGGTTGATCCAACAAATGGTCAGATTAAGTTGGATTAAGTCTTGACCGTCAGATATGCAAGTGCCAAATCAACGATAGGGAAACATTGCGAAGCTTGGGTGATGAATTAAACCACTCGCAAGTTTTTGTTCCGCAATCCACATCGATCATTGATGGTCACTCGATAATAGATACACGATTGGAATCAGTTCCACTACCAACGAGCAGTTTCCATAGTGGAAATCGACGATAGTCATAAAATTCATGCTAGTTGAGGACCTCGCATCCATCCTTGATCGTTGATTTGTTTTGAGAGTCTTCATGACCATTGGATAACTTTAAGTGGAAGGATAGGATAAGAGGGGAAAAAGGTCTGAGAATTTGAATACTTGAATACCCGTTAGCCATTGGATGAATGTTGAGTGGAAGGACAGGATAAACAGAAAGATATGAGATCTCGATTATCCGAAATCCCCTCAGTCATTGGATCAAATTAAATGGAAGGATAGGATAAGCAGAAAGGTCTAAGATCTCAACTATCCAAATTTTCGTCAGTCATCGGATGAAACTAAGTGGAAGGATATGATAAGAAAAGATGGAGGGTCATTGGATTTAAATCAAGGAAAAGAAGCATCACAGACAGATCGAGCCATCAATCTAAGATCTTGATCAAATGAACATCATTCATTTTGGGTTAAAAGATGTGAGGAGGTTACGCTTCGGGAATCTCACTTCAGAAGAAATGTGAAGTTGAGATATCGAATTACCCAAAGTCCCGAAAGACAAAATTCTGAAGTCACTCTCAATCGTCAATCTGAGATACATTTCGGATACTATTCTAACTGTTATATCAAGGATATGAATATGTGTCACATCGAGAGATATACATCAGTAGACCACATCAGTAAGGACAGGTGGCACAGTCAGATAATGACTAGTGTCAATTTGAAATCGACATTTCAAGTACGTGTAAATAATGAATCTGAGTGACATGTGGAAGCTACTCAAATCGTGCCATGTCATCAAGTGACGTAAGCAAGTTACATCACTCCAGAAGTTTTACTTCAGGAGTTTTCACCACCAGCAAATGCCCTAATTCCAGTAGTCCTAAATGTTAGAGTACCGAAGTGGACATGAGTCGTCCGATCTGAAGATCACTTCAAGTGCATTCTCAACCATTGATCATATTACACTGGAAGGATAGTGTAAGTAGAATAGAAAATGTCTCAAAGTAAATGATGGACATCCATCTCAATGTATGATTAAGTCCCAACTGTATGATTTAATTGTAAGGATCAAATCTGACCATTGACTTGGTTCTGCGAAATAAATGTGAACCATTTGATTTGTTTGACGAAATCATATTTGGAATATTTGAAAGGACAAAGTCCCGAAGTCTCGAAAGTCATCCATTTCATTGAGACATTAAATCATGACCATTGATTCTGATAAGCACTCAAGCACTCGTTTGTCCTAGCATCGAGTCATCGTTGTTAGTCACAGGGAATAAAATATATGAAGGAAAAATATAATGTTTCTCTAAAGTTGATAAGCCCATGGTTTTGCATTATCGGTCACATGTAATGGTTTGAAGGAAGTGCCTATGTAGAAATCGATTTCTGAAATAATTGTAGAGATTCGGGATCGAGTTAAAAGATGAAATTGATCCATATCTGTGATCAATTTATGAAAAGCCTTCACAGTAAGAATAATAAACTATGATTATGGTTAAGTTAGATGAAGAGGTGCGATAGTCCAAACAAAGGGACACAATGTATCACACTCACTCCATTTTGAAGAATATATAAACAAGGAAGAGTGCTGAGAAGAGTGTGTCTCTGCAGTCTAGAGTAGAAGATCATAACATAACAAGAGTCCAAGAAGAAGAACTGTATGTTCTAAAGTGCCTGTCAATGTCTGATTGAAGATCAAGAACAAAAGAAGACAGAGCAGCAGACATAGTTATGCAATTTGACATAGAAGAATTTTGTTGAAACTACAGTAGATTCATTGAAGATTAAATGACAGAAGCTAGAAAGAAAAAGATGAAGTTTGACAACAGATAACGAGATAACCACACAAGAAAAGGTTGCAACAGAAAAGAATATAGTAGAACAATGGCTACATGAGTCAAATTCAATGAGGAGCAGAAGATATTTAATTGCATTATCAAATAAGGGTGGTTGGGTGGTGCAAGGGCAGGTTGGAGCTTGCATGGCAGTAGGTGCTTCCTTTTCAGTTGTATATGACTAAATTGGGGGTTGTAGCCTCCTACCAGTTGGTGATGGTGAACAAGGAGAGTTGGTGTTTCTTTGTCATTTGTAGTTGACTAAACAGGGGGTCGTAGCCTCCTACCAGTTGGTGCTAGTGAGCAAGGGTGTGGGTGCATCTTGATCAGTTGGTGCTGATCGAAAAGGAAGAACATATTCCTTCTATGTAACTTGTAAGAAAATGAATTTTGCGGTTAATAGAAAAGTGTTGGTGGTTTTCCCTGTTGGGTTCCACAATAAAATCTTGTTTTCATAAGGGTTTGTTGTTCATCATATATTTCTTAATTGAATAATTATTATGTGTGCTTAATATTGAAGGAATTAATAAGAAAAAGTAGGCAATACTGATTCACCCCGCCCTCTCAGTATTGTTGGATATTCCAAGAATTGGTATCAGAGCTAGGTTCCTTTAAAAACATTCTAACAAACTAAAAGAAAGATCAAATTAAGCACACATGGATGGACAAAATATTTACACTGAGAATGGAACTCCAATACCTGGAAGAGAAGAATACACATTTTGGAGTGCAATAATGGAAAGTCATCTGAAGGCATTGGGGCATGATGTATGGAATTCAGTGATCACTGATTACTTCCCACCAAGCAGAGTAAGGAATCCATCTCAAAAGAAATCCAATAAAAGTAACTTAGTGGCAATGAATACAATCCTTGATGGACTACATGGTGATGTCAAAGAGAAGATATGTGACTATAATTCTTCAAAGGAAATTTGGGACAAGATGAAAGACCTCTACTCAGAAGAAAAGTCTAATGAAGCATTTCAATTAGAACAAAGTTTAGTCTACAACAATTCCAGTGATGAATATTCTTTTGAAGAATACTCAGACATTGAAGCAAAAGTCAATATTGAAGATGATCTTGAGTCTGCTCTGTATGATCTGATAAAATATAAATAAAGGTGTAAACAACTAAAGGATCAACTTAAGACTGTTGAAAAATTCAAGAAAGGGACTGAATCCCTTGATAAAGTTCTCAGTCTACAAAGAATTCCTTCAAACAAATTTGGCCTTGAATATGAACAAGTACACATGGTTAAAGGTTCAAGTCCTATTACTCAGATTGATGTTGAAGATGACATGTGTTGTGATGATACCTTGAAAGAATCTGCTCATCCTCCTATGAAGATGTATCAAATCAAAAGAGAATACATAGAATACATTCCTATCAAGGATGAAGAAGAAGACTCAACCATCAATAAAGGTAAAGACTCTCCACAATCTTACGATTGCAATAATGTTCATATTAAAATCTCCCCCACAAGTAAAGAAGAAGATTTAGATATAATAGAAGAATGTTCTATTAGCATTTATCCCATGAAAGAAGTAGAAGAAGAACTATCTAAGGTCAAACAAAAAGTTGATTGGAGTCTTTATGAGTACCACTATGACCTTGATTATTTAGACTATAGTTTTCTTCAAGACTACACTAAATAATTTCTTGAAAAGAGTCAAAATCATTTATTGGAAATAAAGGAAATGATCAAAGATAATGAAAAAATCATATCTAAGCAAAATATTCAGCTAGAAGAAAAAGAAGAGGAGATTGAGAAATTATAGAATGAAATCAGTCAAATAAAAGAAGAAAAGAAGGAAGATGATGAACTTATCAGAATCCTTGCAGATCTAAAAGAACTAAGAGAAAGAAATGTCAATTTGAAGACCCAACTTGAAGAAACCAAAAGAAGAGACGAGGTAGTGATGAACCAGTTGAACAAAAGGGAAGAATCATGTCATAAGATGGAAGCAAAAGTTGTGAATTTTAGAAAGAAGATTGAGAAGTTAAACACCCAAGTCAATTTCTTGAATAACTCTATGATCTTAGATGATATCTTGGATAGTCAGAGATCACCAAATGACAAATACGGTCTTGGCTACAACAAAGAATATATTAGTAATCCTAAGAAACCTGATGCAAGTCCTTCATTTGTAAAAGGTGAAGATAGTTCTGATGCAATTCTTTCATTTATAAAAATGGAAAGAAGGTATGATGCAGGTCCTTCATGTTCAAAGAATGAAAGCAACATTACAATATTTAGAATATCAGATCAAGAAAGACATCATGAAGCTATTCATACACCTCAAAGTAAGTTCATAAGAGAGACACCTTCATGGATGAATCAAATGAAGTATGAGAGTGTCTTTAATGGTTATTTTTTTTCTTATAATGAATTTGTTCATAAAGCCTTGGATTGTAAGCATCATGGAAGAAAACAAATTGGTAGGTTCAACAACAATATATTATGTTGGAACTGCAATCTTGTTGGACATATTGCTACACATTGTTACACTATGAGATGCTACAGTTGTGATGGATATGGCCACAAAGACCATGACTGTTGGAACTCAAAAAAATAGGCAATAATAAATGCTTCACACAATATGACAAGAAGAGTAAATAAGATATGGAAAAGAAAATATGAATTACCAAACAAGAAAGATGATGAATATATTGCTCCTAAAATTGATGAAGTTTATAATATGAGTTTGGTGGGTGAAACTTCTAATAAGGAATATTCTCAAGACAAGGATAAAGAAGCTTATGGTGCACATAATAGTGACGTTGATGATGAATCTCCAATAGAAGAAAATCAAGAAGAATTGAGTGATGATTATCTCAGAAATCCATCAATCCTATTTTAATGGTACAAAGAACCCCCTCCTCCAAAAAAAAAACAAAAAAAAAAAACAAAGAGATCTTTGTCCAAAAAGCTGCAAAGACTATGCTCAATGAAGAATTTTTTTTTGATGGATATTGGAGGGTAAATGTAAGCATAGCAGTGTACACTTTGAACAGAGGTTAGCTTAGGATTAATAATAATAAAACTCCTTATGAACCTTGGTTTACAAGAGCTCCTTCGGTAAAATAATTCAAGGTCTTTGGAAGTAAGTGTTACATCAAAAGGATTGATGAAAATATCAGATAATTTGATGCTATATCTGATGAAGGTATCTTTCCTGGATATGCTTCTACCAAGAAAGTATGCAAATGCTACAATATTAGATTACATAAGATTGTTGAGAGTGCATATGTCAAGGTGGATGATATGAAAATAATTGATACCATGGATAGAGATCGATGAGAATCAATGGATAGATGCAAGGGTTATTTGAAAAATATGAGCTACAACTGGGCAGTGTTCCAGCAGGATAGTGGTATCCGTAGCAACAACGTTATGATGTACAAAATGATATACTTGACATCCTATAGAGATAACAAAAGGATATATCTTGTTAGGAAGACCTGCCCTTTTTAGAAACAAAAGGGGAGAACTATTAGAGGTAGAGAGAGCAGACTAATAGGGGGAGTTATTCAGTTATGACACGAAGAGCATAATTGCAAGGGGAGTTACCAATGTTCAGATATTGATGAGTATCATATAGACAAATAGATCATAGGAGGAGAAACCCTTTTCCATTGATGTCAAAGGGGGAGAGTAACTTCAGAAGAGAGAAGCATCATCACAGGGGGAGATTGTGTATGAAGTTGGTGAGTTTCCATCAATGACAAAGGGGGAGATTGTTGGACATAGTTTCATTGATGTATTTTCCTTGATGCCAATAGTCGATGTCTTTGATGTGATGATAAGTTGGTATGACGAATTGTTATTCATATCAACAGTATAGCAGTATGCAAAGTTCATGACAAATATATGCAGTATAACAGTTAGCAAAATATGACAGATAATATGCAGAGATTAAAGCTCAATATGTCTTTAATGTGATGATAAGTTGGTATGATGAATTGTCATTGATATCAACAGTATAACAGTATGTAGAGTTCATGAAAAATATATGCAGTATAATAGTTATTAGAAGATGACAGATAGTATGCAGATATTAAATCTCAGGAGGGTTAGTGAATGAAGATCAAATATCAGAAGGAAAAGTGCATTGTAGAAATGTCGTCGGGATCAATGGAAAGACTGAGAAGTCGATCGGTGCACAGGAAATGGTGAGAAGCCTCAGCAACCATCCGATCAAGAAATTGATGGTGTTGATCGTCTCATGTAATGAACGTCAATCATATGAGTGATCGTGGGATTAAGGACCATTGGAAGATTAGTCAACGATTAGATCAAATCAAGATTGTTGATACTCATGCACCAGATCAACGGTAGGAATGAATTGCAGAGAGCGGAAGGATAATTAAACAACTTGCTAGTTCCAATCCCGGAATTGGTCTAGATCGTCAGATCTCATAAATTCAAATATCAATGACTTTGGTTGATCCAAAAAATGGTCAGATTAAGTCGTGATCATCGGATACGCAAGCACCAAATCAACGGGAGGGAAAAATTGTGGATCTTGGGTGAAAAATTAAACCACTCGAAAGTTTTGGTTCTGCAATCCACATCAATCTTCGATGGTTACTCGAAAATAGATCTATGGCTGGAATCAGTTCCACTACCAATGAGCAGTTTCCATAGAGGAACTTGACGATAGTCATAAAATTCATTCTAGTTGAGTACCCCGCATCCATCCTTGATCATTAATCTTCTTCGAGAGTCTTCATGACCATTGGATCACTTTAAGTGGAAGGATAGGAGAAGCGAGGAAAAAGGTTTAAGAATTCGAATACCCGAATACCCATTAGTCATTGGATCACTTTTGAGTGGAAAGACAAGATAAACAAAAAGATTTGAGATCTCGATTATCCGAAATCTTGTTAGCCATCGAATCAAATTAAATGGAAGGATAGGATAAGAAGAAATGTTTGAGATCTCAACTATCCAAATTTCTGTCATCCTTTGGATCAAATTAAGTGGAAGGATAGGATAAGCAAAGATGGAGGGTCATTGGATTTAAATCAAGGAAAAGAAGAATCACAGACAAATCAAGTTGTCAATCTAGGATCTTGATCAAATGAACATCATTCATTTCAGGTTAAGATATGTGAGGAGGTTACGCTTCCAGAATCTCACTTCGGAAAAATTGTGAAGTTGAGATATCGAATTACCTGAAGTCTTGAAATCCAAAATTTCGATGTCACTCTCATCCGTCGATCTGAGATACATTTCGGATATTATTCTGACCGTTAGATCAAGGAGATGTATATGTGTCACATCGAGAGATCTACGTTGGCAAACCACATCAACAAGGACACATGGCACAATCAGGTAATTACAAGTGTCAAGTTGAAATCGACATTTCAGATACGTGTAAATCATGAATCTGAGTGACATGTGGCAGCTACTCGGCTCGTGCCATGTCATTAAGTGACATAAGCAAGTTAAGTTTTTTCGAGAGTTTTACTTCGGGAGTTTTCACCACCAACAAATTTCCTAAGTCTTGGAGTCCCAAAGTGGACATGAGTCATCCGATCTGAAGATCACTTCAGGTGCATTATCAATCGTTGATCATATTACAGTGGAAGGATAGTGTAAGTATAATATCCGAAGTGCCGAAGTAAATGGTGTCCATCCATCTCAATCCGTGATTAAGTCCCAGCCATCTAATTAATAAGTGAAAGGATAAGTGTAAGGATCAAATCTGACCATTGATCTAGTTTCGTGAAATAAGCGTGAACCATCTGATCTGTTCGATGAAATCATATTCACAATATTTAAAAGGACAAAGTCCTAAAGTCTTGAAAGTCATCCATTTCATCGAGATATTAAATCATGACAATTGATACTGATAAGAGCTCAAGCACTCATTTTTCCTAGTGTCAGGTCACCACCCTTAGTCATATGGAATAAAATATATGAAGGCAACATATAATGTGTCGCTAAAGTTTATAAGCCTATGGTTTTGCATTATTGGTCACGTGTAATGGTTTGAAGGAAGTGCCTCTGCAAAACCCATTTTTTGAAATAATTGTAGAGATTCAGGATCGAGTTAAAAGATGAAATTGATCCATATCTGTGATCAATTTATGAAAAGGCTTCACAGTAAGAATAATAAACTGTGATTATAGTTAAGTTAGACGAAGAGGTGAGATGTTGAAAACAAAGGGAAACAATGTATCACACTCGCGCCATTTTTAAGAATATATAAACAAGAAAGAGTGATGAGAAGAATGTGTCCCTGTAGTCTAGAGTAGAAGATCAAAATAGTATAAGAGTCAAAGAAGAAGAAATGTGGGTTCTAAAGTGTCTGTCAATGTCTTATTGAAGATCAAGAACATAAGAAGACATAGTAGTATTTATGCAATTTGACATAGAATATTTTTTTTGAAACTGCAGTAGATTCATTGAAGATTAAATGACAGAAGCCAAAAAGAAAAAGATGAAGTTTGACTGCAGATAACGAGATAAGCATACAAGCAAAGGTTGCAACAGACAAGAAGATAATACAACAATGGTTGCATGAGTCAAATTCAAAGAACAAAAGTAGAGATTGAATTTCATTATAAAATAAGGGTGGTTGGGTGGCACAAGGGTAGGTTGGAGCTTGTAGGGGAGTAGGTGCTTCCTTGTTAGTTGTAGCTGACTAAATTGGGGGTTGTACCCTCCTACTAGTTGGTGCTAGTGAACAAGGGGAGTTGGTGTTTCCTTGTCAGTTGTAGATGACTAAACAAGGGGTCGTAGCCTCCTACCAGTTGGTGCTGGTGAACAAGGGTGTGGGTGCATCATGGTCAGTTGGTGCTGATAAAAAAGGAAGAACTTATTCCTTCTATGCAACTTGTAAGAAAAGGAATTTTGAAGTTGATAGAAAAGTGTTGGTGGTTTTCCCTGTTGGGTTCCACGATAAAATATTGTGTTCATAAGGGTTTGTTGTTTGTCATATATTTCTTAATTGAATAATTATTATGTGTGCTTAATGTTGAAGGAATTAATAAGAAAAAGTAGGCAATATTGATTCACCCCCCCAGCTCTCAGTATTGTTGGATATTCCAACATATACTTATGGTGATTACAACTGAAGGTACATTGAGTTGAGTTCTTTCTGTTATCCAAACATTGAAAAGAAATATGGTAGCATTATCATAAATACTATCAGCTTGATTAGGATAGAGGAATATGTAATTCAATCTTAGGAGCATATGCATTGAGTAGATCTTGAGAATTATGGTCTATATAGATATCTTTATCTATTGGAATAACATAATATGTAGGTTGTTGGACTAGTATTTCCTATGTTAATGCCCCTCACTAATTCTTTATAGTAGAAACTTTTAAATCTTGTTGTTGGGGTGCTAATGACAAGTGTATTTCTAGGTTTAAAAATATTTTGGAAATAGAGAGCACATACCTAGAAAATTGGACAAGCGTAGAATTGTTGAGCTACAACATTTTTTCCATAATAAGATCTTAGTACTATATCACTCCATTAACCTTTTACTTCATGTTTTTATCTAGGATCTCTCCCTCTTTCAACACATAGGTATGATATATATATATATATATATATGAGGTCTATTTGCATACTATGATTCATCAAAATGCCTTGAATCTTTGTGCATATAAATCATCCTTTTTGGAGTGTAAATGCAATACTAATTGTACAAACATGTTATACATATTGGAATGATTAATTTACAAATTAAATCCTAAATTATAGATCCTTATCCAACTTTGGGTATGTGGTTTAATATATCCAACTTTACCAATTTAACACTTTGGTTTTATAATGCAATTTTTATCCTTTATTCACACAAGGTAGGTTTATGTCTCAAAATGCCAATATACATTTATATACAGGTGTGAAATCACAAACTATAACTTATGGAAGATGAACCACCAAAGTTGATTCAAATTGGAGAGAGTGAATTTGAGGCTGAGGCAGTTTTCTATTCAAATTGACATGAAATCTGAATTCTAGGTGCATGAAAGCAACTTCTCATGTTCTTTAATTGAAATTTAGATGCTTTGGTAAATTTATGATTTATGTAACTCCATCTAATAAAAACTTATAGAAAAACTTTTGGACCTACAGGGAAGCTTGGGTGTGCATTTTAATTCAATCCCCTAGTACAATTTATACCTTGCAAATTACAAGGAAAACTTTGCCTCTTTTTCACAACCACCCTTTTTAAACTTGCAATTGAAAAATAAACAACATTTGTAGGTCCACTATGATAAACCACGTCCCCAACAACTTGCACAACTCAAAAATAAGGTATAATACAACATTGGGTTACTTTTTACAAGCAATTTTTGCATTTTCATGGTTTTATTATGCATCTCTTGTCTATTTTTGCAAAAAAGATTCCTTTATGACTCTTAATGCAAAAATGACCTTGGTTTATCTCCTAAACCACCATCCTTTGATTCATCTAAGTGCCATGAATATTTAAGCATAGAAATAATCTTTCTTGGAGTGTAAATGCACTACTAAGTGTAGAAATAGGTTATACATATTGGAATGATCAATTTACAAATTAAATCCTAAATTATTGATCCTTTGCCAACTTTGGGCATGTAGTTTAATATAGCCAACTTTACCAATTTGGCACTTTAGTTTTACAATGCAATTTCTATCCTTTATGCACAATAGGTAGGTTTATGTCTCAAAATTCCAATATAAGTTTATAGATAGGTGTGAAATCACAAACTACATCTTATGCAAGATGAACCACCAAAGTTGGCTCAAATTGGAGACTAGGGCATGCATTTGTGGCTGAGGCAATTTTCCCTTCAAATTTACATGAAATCCCAATTCTAGGTGCATAAAAGAAACCTCTCTTGTTCTTTAATTGAACTTTAGATGCATACGTAAATTTACCATTTATGAAATTCCATCTTAAAACTTATCGGGCTAGAGGGAATCTTGGGTGTGCATTTTCATTTAGTCATTTAGTACAATTTATACCCTACAAATTACAAGGAAAACATTTTCTCTTTTGCATAGCCTCCCTTTTTAAAATTGCAATTGCAAAATAAACAACATGACCAGGTCTACTATGATAAACAACATCCCCAACAACTTGTCGAACTCAAATCTAAGGTATAATACAACATTGGGAAATTTTGGGCACAAACAATAGAGCATAACTCTATGCCATCTAGATCCTAATTACGTTTGCAGTGGATAAGTAGCTTAAGAGGCTACAGGTCTTTCGTGACTCTAAAATTCTGATGGACTGGGAAAATGGTAAAAGTAACATTTCTAACTTGGATTTGGGGCCTATTTTCAATAGGATTATTTAAAATAAAATAGTTTTTGAAGAGGTGATCTTTTCTCATGTCTACCGAGAATTCTACAACAAATTTGATTAGTTATCAAATGAAGCACTCATTTTGGAGGAAGTTTTTTGGCTTGTTCATGAGATTAAGGACCATACTCCTACATATTTAATGCTCTTACATATTTTTTATGAATGGATTTTCGGTATTGTTTTAATTTATTTTTATGTAAAGTTAGAGAGAGTTTGTCTCATGGTTTTGTCTCAACGTCAATAGAAAGTTGTGGAACTATTTTTTTAAAGAGTGACCTGTATAAGGATTATTGTAAGAGTCAAAGTCATAATAATATGTTATAGTCTTATATGATAGAGGCAATCGATAAAGGAAATGGATGCTAACATTAAAAGTAGAATGGATCTCGTCAATGTGTATGTCATTTCCACAAGAAATATCAATACAATGATTTTTTTTCTCACAAACAAAACTTGAAATATAAATATTTCTTGTAGGTATATTCAGACATTATTGAAGAGCTGAATTAAATATCACTTAAAGATTGTAGATAATCACTAAAGATCACAACACACATCACATATAAGACAAGTATGTGTCAAAAACATTACTAACATTATTGATCTTCCATTAATTCTTCATAAATATAGAAGGATATTTACATGACAGACATCATAGATACAACATCCATTACAAAACTAAACAAATTGTAATACAGATTCTACAACTTTCTCCTCTATAAATATTCCTCCTGAAGAGTATCTAACAAGACTCTCTTTTGTTATCTCTCTACTCACAACCTTATATATTATGTTTCCCATGCAGACCACTGTGACCCATAAGTCGCTTATACATTATGTTCTTCAATTGAACTTTATATGCATAGGTAAATTTACCATTTATGTAAATCCATATAACTAAACTTAAAACAACTTTTGGAGCTATAGGGAACCTTGGGCGTGCGTTTTCATTTAGTCACATAGTACAATTTATACCTTGCAAATTACAAGGAAAAACGTGTCTCTTTTGCACAACCACTCTTTTTAAACTCACAATTGCAAAATAAACAACATGAAAACGTCTATTATGAAAAACGACATCCCCAACAACTTGCACAACTCAATTCTAAGGTATAATACAACATTGGGTTACTTTTTACAAACAATTTTTTCATTTCTAGGGTTTTACTATGCATCTCTTGCCTATTTTTGTACAAAAGATTCTTTTAAGACTCTTAATTCAAAATTAGCCTTGGTTTATATCCCAACCCACCATCCTCTGATTCATCAAAATTCCATGAATATTTGTGCATAGAAATCATTCTTTTTGGAGTGTAAGTTCACTACTAATTGTACAAACATGTTATACATATTGGAATGGTCAATTTACAAATTAAATCCTAAATTATTGATCCTTAACAAACTTTGGACGTGTAGTTTAATATAGCCAACTTTAACAATTTGACACTTTGGTTTTACAATACAATTTTATCCTTTATTCACGCAAGGTAGGTTTAGGTCTCAAAATGCCAAAATAAGTTTACGGACATGTGAAATCACAAACTATAGCTTATGCAATATCAACCACCAAAGTTGGCTCAAATTGGAGACTAGGGCATGTATTTGAGGTTGAGGCAGTTTTCCCTTCAAATCTACATGAAATACCAATTCTAGGTGCATGAAAGAAACCTCTCTTGTTCTTCAATTGAATTTTAGATGCATACATAAATTTACCATTTATGAAACTCCATCTTAAAACTTATAAAAAAACTTATTGGGCTAGAGGGAAGCTTGGGTGTGCATTTTCATTTAGTCACTTAGTTAAATTTATACCTTGCAAATTACAAGGAAAACTTGTTCTCTTTTGCATAGCCTCCCTTTTTAAAGTTGCAATTGAAAAATAAACAACATGACTAGGTCTACTATGATAAATATCATCCCCAACAACTTGCACAACTCAAATCTAAGGTATAATACAACATTGGGAAAGTTTGGGCACAAACAATAGACCGTAACTCTATGTCATCTGGATCCTAATTAAGTTTGCAATGGATAAGTTGGTTAAGAGGCTACATGTCTTTCGTGACTCTAAAATTTTGATGGACTGGGAAAATGGTAAAAGTAACATTTCTAACTTGGATCTGGGGCCTATTTTCAATAGGATTATGGAAAATAAAATAGTTTTTGAAGATGTGATCTTTGCTCATGTCTACTGATAATTCTACCACAGAGTTGATTAGTTATCAAATGAAGCACTCATTTTGGAGGAACGTTTTTTATTTATCATGAGATTAAGGACCATGCTCCTATAGATTTAATACTCTTACATATTTTTTTATGAATGGATTTTCGGTCTTGTTTTAATTTTTGTTTTTATGTAAAGTTAGAGAGAGTTTGTCTCATGTTTTTTTCTCAACATCAATACAAAGTTGTGGAACTATTTTTTTAAAGAGTGACCTGTATAAGGATTATTGTAAGAGTCAAAGTCATAAGCATATGTTATAGTCTTATATGATAGAGGCAATAGATAAAGGAAATGGATGCTAACATTAAAAGTAGAAGGGATCTCGTCAATTGGTATGTCATTTCCACAAGAAATATCAATACAATGATTTTTTTCTCACAAACAAAGCTTGAAATATAAATATTTCTTGTAGGTAGATTCAGACATTATTAAAGAGATGAATTAAAAATCACTTAAATATTGAAGATAATCACTAAAGATCACAACAAACATCACATATAAGACAAGTATATGTCAAAAACATTACTAACATTATTGATCTTCCATTTATTCTTCATAAATATAGAATGATATTTACATGACAGACATCACAGATACAATTTCCATTACCAAACTAGAAAAATTGTAATATAAATTCTACAACTTTCTCCTCTATAAAGATTCCTCCTAAATAACCTCTAACAAGCCTCTCCTTTGTTATCTCTCAACTTACAACCTTATATATTATGTTCCCCATGGGGACCACCGTGATCCATAGGGTGCTTACATAAGTGGATCATAACTAACTTTACTTGTATTTATAGGTCCTCCAGCCAATTGTTACAACCTTATATATTATGTTCCCCATGGGAACCATCGTTCCCATAGGTCGCTTACATAAGTGGATCATAACTAACTTTACATGTATTCACATGCCCTGAAGCTAGTTGTTACAAATTTTGGGAGATGCTTAGTACTTGAGGAACACTCTACCTTGTTGTATCATGTCATCCACTACAATTGATACTCATAAGGGTGTTTTATCCATTCATCATCTTCACACTATGGGTGGGTACTAAAGCATCTTATAGTTCCAATGGGTTCCAAAATTGGTAGTGCATCAAATGGTCTAATCAAATATACAAAATGCAATATGGATATAGAAGGTGCACCACTAGGTAGGAAGAGAGTGGGGGAAGTATTGGGGATAATCTTAAGGTGGGAGATTATGGTGGGGATGGAAAATATTGATACCAAAAAGGTATATGTTTACCAATTGTTATGGTATTGTTGTTAAGAAACTTTTGTATTATCCTATACCTGGGTCAAAGAAATTCAACGCCCATTTGGCCTGACCAACCTGGACTTATTCCTTTTCATGAACTACTTTGTCTCCCATCTCCTTGTATTGTCACATTCCCTTGAAATAGTTGGCATCATCGATTCCTCCCCTCAAGATGTACTCCATTTTCTTTGGTCCTCCCAATACTGTTGGAGACTCCCCCTTTCTCTGTCTTGCAGCCTCCTGGACTATCGACGTTGATGTGGATTATTTCTTCTTGACTGGCGGCACCATCTTCATATGGGTGCAGTACTATGACCTATGAGTTGGCCACCTGAATCCTTCCCAAGTTTCCACCATGGTGGTTTAGTGTAAAACTTTTATGTTAATTTTCATTTTTCACCTTAATTTGGTGATCTAAATCTACGAAAAATCACAATTTTATATTGTTTAACTTTCATTTCTGAATGAATAAATGGATTCAACATCCTTATAAACCCCTTGGGCACTTGGATTACACAGACTTAACCACTCAACAGACTATTTATTATTCCATGGACTATTATCCCATTGTCATACAAAGGGTAACTCTGGGACATTGCAGTACCAGTCAGTACCACCGATCATATGACTTCAAAGGTCACATTAACCAACATATTACTTGAAAATCACTCATATCCTATCTAGTGGCACAAATGATCTGGGTGAGGTACTATCCAGCCTGCCCACATTATGCAAACTTCTAATATGTATTATGTTCATCCATTAATCCTTCTACTTACCAATCATATATCTTGTCCATTTACGTTTAACTGATGTTTGGATGCAGATAAGACATAATTATCCTACGTCAGAAAATTTTAGGCCCCATAGCAGGAATAATTGACGTCTCGATCGAGACAATGTGGGCATAATTATCCCGCGTTGGGATTTTTTATCCCTCATAGCAGGCATAATTGACATCTCGATCAATACAATGTGGGAATAGTAATCTTGTGACGAACATTTTTATCCACCTAGTTGGCATAATTAAGGCCCAATTAGGTGCCAAATGAACCCATGAATCAAAATTTGTTTGGCATGGAAATGCCACAGAGGTAGGCAACATGACAATGGTGGGTCACAATGGTGATGTAATTGATCTTGAAAACCATCAAATACGAGTCATAAATACGATGAATAATACGTTACATCATATGTCCGACAAACGTCGAGGGACCAAGAAAAGATATAACAAAATTTTGAGAATTAATGGGTAACGTCCAACAATAAGGTGGATTTTGTCCATAATGTTGGAACACCCCATCGGAATTTAACACCATATGTAGTAGTGTCTATTTCTTGGCATCCAAATTCACCATTGGTATGGTGATTATCCAAGAACAAAATTCACATAAGGATCGTGTGATGTATTATCTTTGTAAGGGTTTAGTTGGCCCTAAAATGTATTTTTCACATGTGGAAAAGTTGTCATTTGCATCCATTCACACCATCCAATGACTTAGGAAATACATTATTCTTAGGAAAACTATTGTCATAGAAAAATCTAACCCAATGCAACATATCTTGACCCATAAGATAATTAAGGGAAAATACTCCAAATGAATTGTTATCCTATAGGAGTTTGACCTAGAGTTTGTAACTTCAAAATCTAAGAATTTGTTATGTTGGTGAGTTCTTTGTTTGGTGTGTTGTATGTGTTGTCATTGATGTCAACTGAATAAGAATGGCGAGAGCGAGAAGGGGCCCAAAATGTGAAGATGTGAAGTCCTGATTCACGAAGGAGAGATACATGAAGTCACGAAGCACTGATTTGTGAAGGAGAGATCTGGACCATTAGATCAAGGAATATCATGGGCCGTCAGATCACTGAGGGTCATGGATCATTGATTTGGCACGATGAAGTTCAGAGTTCGAGAATTCAGACATCGGAGAAAGGAGGAGAGCTAACCTGTGAGTTCGCGAAATGCAAAGTCCCGTAGTGGTTGGCCCCAAGTCACAGCCAAGGTCACATCAACGGATAATAAGGGAAGGAGATAGCATTGCTAAGCTCTACCTCAAAGATCATGAGTTAGGAGAATCGAGGTGACTCGCAACAGAACTTCCGAAGTGCAAAGTTGTGTAGCAACGTTTTGGTTGGCGTGTGGTCACAGTCAGTGGTTATGTGGAGAGAAATGTTGCGCCCAATGATTTTTCGCATGGGTAAATTTCACGAGGACCTGTGGATCAAAACTCCTCTATGTGTATAATCCAACGGTGTTGATTAAATTGACAATCTAATCAAAGCATTACAATTTCACTTCGTGATTGCTTGACTAGTTACGATTCAGTTATATTAACTGAATCATTGTTCTTGTGAATTTGAGATTATCTTCTTGGGCGTTTTTTGAGATTTGGAGTGTAATGGATTAGGTGAGAATGTGTAAAAGGAAAAATGTGTGTAAAAGAGTGGTGTTGGTGGTTTTTCTCTGTAAAAAAAGTTGAACTGTATGCAATGAAAATCACAATATGAACAGAGTGAGAACAAATTCAGAGATGAGGAACAGAAGTGGGATTGAGAAGAAATGGTGAAAAGAGTAGAATTTACAAGAACCTAAGAGCATGAGCAGAATAGTAAAAGATTATATGGAAAGAGACAACAAGCGAAACTAAGTATGAACAAACCAAAGCAGAGAGGTACTGCAGAAGAGAAAAGAGACAACAAGTGGAGCTAATCATGAACAGACAGAAGCAGAGGAAAATTGCAAAAAAGAGAATAAATGGTAAGCATTGACATATATGTATTGTTGTAAGGTATTATTCAAGAAAATATATATAAACAAGGTGGTAGGGTGGTGCTAGGGAGGACTGTGGTCCTCTATTATTCAAGTTGGTGCTTTAATACTAGGAGTTGTAGCTTCCATCTAGTTGTGGCTAGAAAATAGGGTGGCAGGGTGGTGCTAGGGAAAACGAGGAGTTTTGTGTGTGCAATTTGGGGCTTGTATAAGTGGAAGTAGGTGCTCTCATCCAGTCGGTGCTGGATATCATAAGGAGAAAATATAATTCTTTCTAGTGGGTGTTAGAGAAACTTGAGGGTTGTTTCTCTCTACAGGTTGCATCTTGTTAAAGAAGATATTTTGATTTGGTGCTCGAAGATAGATGATGTACAGAACATAAAAGATTTCCTATCATTCCAAGAAGAAGAGGTTTTCTCCCTTTATGGGTTTCCTCATGAATATATGTCTCTGTGGATATCATATGTGTGATTGATGTTTATAATTTCTGCTATTCATGTCTTTCATAATCTTGATGATCACTTGGAGAAGATTAATAATATTTTGATAGGCATAAGATTGTTTAATCCCAGTAACAACTGATTCACCCCCCCCCCCTCTCAGTTGTCTTAGTAATGTCAAAATTTGGTATCAGAGTGGGTTCCTTTTATTTAAAGGTATATCTGTAAGCTTAAACATGACAAGTCATGAAGGGACTTCAACCAATAATCCTCCTCTGTTTGATGGAACAAATTTCTCTTTCTGGAAAGTTAGAATGAGAACATACATTATGGGCTTAGGTGTTGATGTTTGGGATGTAGTAGAGATTGGATATATAAAACCTGTTGTGCTAGCTTCCAAAAATGATAAGTTAGAATTTAGATTCAATGGAAAGGAAATGAATGCTATCTTGAGTGGGCTTGTTGAAGCTAAGTTTGTAAAAGTGACACATCTTGAATATCCCAAAGATATGTGGGATAAACTTATTAGCAGTTATGAAGGAAATGAGAAAGTAAAAGGTGTCAAACTTCAAACATATAGATTTAAATTTGAACAACTAAATATGAATGAGGATGAAACCGTTAGTAAATATTTTTTAAGAGTTGAGGAGCTTGTTAATGTCATGAAGGGTCTTGGTGAGAAGATTGAAGATGCATTTTTAGTTCAAAATATTTTAAGATCTTTGCTTGATAGATTTAATCCAAAAGTTTCTACCATAGAAGAACTGAATGATCTTAAAAAATTTCCTATTGATCAACTCCTAGGAACTTTGACTACTTATGAAATGAGGATTAATAAAGATAATTCCATCACTAGAGAAGCATCTTTTAAAGCAGACAAGAATATAGATTTGGAATTAGATGATATTGAGGAAAAATTTGTGAGAAGGTTAAAGAAAGAATCAGGAAAATACCAAGGCAAGTTGTCATTTAAATGTTTCAACTGTGGTAATAGAGGTCATCTTGCATCTAAGTGTCCTCACAAGAAAAAATACCAGAACTCTGATGATGAAAATCAATACAAATTTAAGAAATATAGTAAAAATAAAATTTTGTGTGCAAATAATGATGACTCCTAAGAAGACATAGATATCAATTCATATTGTGAAGATAAAGTGAATTATTTCATGCTTATGGCCATAGGATACCTTGACAATGAATACACGGGAGGTGACATGAATGATGAAGAAGTTTTGGTTTATATGGAAGGTGAACTAAACAGTTCTTTAGAAGAGATTGACAGGCTCAGACTTAAGAAGAGAAAACAAAAACAATTGTTGATGCAGTTTGAAAAGAATGGTAAAGAATCTTTTGAAGATTTTTTTTTGTTAAAAGTAGAAATAGAAGAATCAAAGAAAATAGAATATGTTCTAAAACAACAATTAGCAGAGAAGAAGATGAGATGTAAATCTCTAGAAGAAGAAGTAGTGAAAGATAGAAAAAAGTTGGAGACGTTTCAAGCCTTGTATCACCAAAATTTGTCAAGTATCAAAGCCTCAGAAGAACTAAATAACATCCTGAGTAATCAAATATCTCCACTGATAAAAACTGGTCTAGGTTACGAAAGTGGTTCTAGTAGCAGTCAGCCAAAAAACAAAGAATCAACTAAGATGATCAAATTTCAAGTCAGCAAACAGTGAAATTATGATCATACCCTGCAAACAAAAATTAATAAAGATGAGTTGAGTTTTGAACATGAACAAAGCCAACAAAATATAAAACAACCAATTTCAAGAGGAAGGCCAATATTTAGGTATCAAAATTTGTTCTATGGTTACTGTTATTATTGTTCTAATTTTGGTCATAAAGCTACAAATTGTGGAATTAAGTTTAGAAGTATGCAACTAAGGAGGTCACAGAATAAAAAAATGTTGCAACATAGAACTAGACAGTCAATGAGTAGACAAAAATGTACCATTTATTTTGATCCATTGTCTAATGACCCTGAATGTTACATTTTTGATAATTTTGGTCACAAAGCCTTAGATTGTCATTTGAAGAATTACAAAGTTGACCCAAGAATAAATTCCTCAGCTGAAAATGTCAAAATATGGAAAAAGAAAGAAATTAATAAGTGTGGGTTAGTTCTTTTTTCTCAAGGAAAAAAGGATCCTTGGTATATTGACAGTGGATGTTCCAAACATATGACTGGAGACAAAAGTAAGTTTTTTTCTCTAAGTGAAAGCAAGTCAGGGAATGTAACTTTTAGAAATGATACACCAGGAAAAATCAAAGGTAAAGGAATGGTAAGTCTAAGTAATGGAAAAGGGAAAGCTCAAGATGTGTTGTTTGTAGATGGTCTGAAACATAATCTGCTTAGTGTCGATCAAGTTTGTGACAGAGGGTGTGATGTTGTTTTCACTTCTAAATATTGTAGAATACAATCTGTGAGTTCAGGACAACTGATTGCAAAAGGCATAAGAACAAAAAACAATGTCTATGTTTTGAAACAAGAAAAAGAAGAATGTCACTTAAGCAAGTATGATGAATGTTGGCTAAGTAATAGGAGACTTGGACACCTAAATTTTGATCATATAATCAAGATTAGAAATAATGGGGAAGTAAAATATCTTCCAAAGATATTAAAGCCATATGATTTTGTATGTAAACCTTTCCAAATAGGAAAGCTTACTCAGACACAGTTTAAATCTAAGAAATTTGAATCAATAGAGAAACCTCTTCAGTTAGTACATATGGATTTATGTGGACCATCAAGGAAGGAAGGTACAGGAAAAGAAAATTATTTCATGTTGATTATTGATGATTATTCTAGACTCACGTGGGTTGCCTTTCTGAAAGAAAAATATGAAGAATTTGAAAAATTCAAAGTGTTTAAGGATTTGACTGAGAATCAAATAGGAAAAATATTGAAGGTAGTAAGGTCTAATAGAGGAGGAGAGTTTAGTTTAGGGGACTTCAAAGAGTTTTGTGATAAACATGGGATCAAAATAAAGTATACTATTCCAAGAACACCACAACAAAATGGAGTAGTTGAGAGGCAAAATAGATCATTTCAACAAATGGAAAGATTAATAATGAATGAAAGGAATATTGCTCAAACATATTGGGTAGAAGTAATTCATACAGCTATACATATTCTTAACAAATCTCATTTCAGGCCACATAGTGACAAGACTTCTTATGAACTGTGGTTTGGAAGACCTGCTTCAATCAAGCATTTTAAAGTCTTTGGGATTAAGTGTTATATCAAGAATAATGATGAAAATATTGGCAAATATGATGACAGGGATGATGAAGGTATCTTCTTAGGGAATGCTAAAAACAATAAAGGATACAGATGTTATAATAAGAGGCTGCATAAATTGGTTGATTTTATTGATATAAAAGTTGATGAAGAAATCTCGGTACGAGATGTAAGCAGTGTTGAATCAACAACAGAGGATATAGTTGAATTTGAAGATGAACAGGGCCAAGAATTAGAAAGAGAATACTCTGAGTTGGATGAAGATTCAAATACTTAGGTAGACTAAAATTAGCAGGCAGAAACAAAACCACCTCTCAGAATTATTAGAAAGAATCATCCTGAAAAACAAACAATTGGTGATATGAATAAAGGAGTTCAGATAAGAAGGCAATTTATTAAAGACTCATAACAATATCATATTTCTTTCCTATCTATGATTGAACCTAAAAATTTTGATGAATCCAACAAACATGAAGATATGATTAGGGCTATGAATGAAGAGCTTGATTAGATTGAGAAAAATAATACTTGGGAGTTTGTTCCTAGACCTGCAGATAAGAATGTAATAGGTTCCAAATGGGTGTTTAAGAATAAAATGAATGAACAAGGAAAAATTGTTAGGAATAAAGCCAGATTGGTTTGTAAGGGGTTTGCACAAGTTGAAGGATAGGATTTTTGATTAAACGTTTGCACCAGTGGCAAGATTGGAACCATCTGATTGTTTCTTGCCTATACATGTCATAGAACTTTAAAGTATATTAGATGGATGTTAAGTCGGACTTTGTTAATGGAGATCTAGAAGAAGAAGTATATATGGAGAAGCCCGAAGGATTTTCACTCAAAGATAATCTTGACTATGTATGCAAGTTGAAAAAGACATTATATGGAATGAAACAGGCACCATGGGCCTAGTATTATAGATTAGGCAAATTTTTACAGGACAAAGGGTTCAAGAAAGGTATTGTTGATAGTAATCTATATATTAAGTCTGAAGGTGATGATTTATTAGTTGTTTTAGTTTATGTATATGACATTATTTTTGGATGTAATAATGACCCTTATGTTTAGTGGTTTGCTAATCCTATGCAAACTAAGTTTGAGATGTCGATGATAGGAGAAATGTCATATCTTCTTGGTTTTGAAATCAACCAGAGTTCTGCAGGATTATTTATCTATCAAGAAAAGTATTTAAAAGAGATGTTGAAGAAGTTTCAGATGGAAGATTCCTCTCCTGTTAGTACACCTATGGTGGTTGATTGCAATCTCAGTAAAGATGATATTTCACCTGATGTTGATCAAAGAACATATCAATCAATGATAGGTAGTCTTTTGTACATCACAACATCTTGTCCTAATATAATCAATGCTATTGGAATGGTAGGTTGTTATCATTCAACTCCTAAAAAAAGTCATTTAGCAGTTGTCAAAAGGATATTGAAATATTTGAAGGGTACAATGACTTATGGTCTTTGGTATCCTAGAATTAGAATTTTCAATTAACTTCATATTTAGATGTTGATTGGACAAATTGTTTGGATGAGAGAAAGAGCACTAGTGGATGTGCATTCTTCTTAGGTGATTCATTAGTAGCATGGCTTAGTAAGAATTATGGATCTATTTATTTATCAAATACAGAGGCAGAGTACATTGTTGCCACTACTTGTTGCACTTAGATTTTATGGATGATACAAACTCTTGCAGATTTGAAGGTAACTTATACTGATCCAATTCCACTTCACTGTGATAAAACCAATTCCATTAGTGTCTCAAAGAATCATGTTCTTCATTCAAAGACCGAGCACATACCAATAAAGTATCATTTTCTCAAAGAGCAGGTTACAAACAGATTTGTTCAGTTGAATTATATTCCTTCCACAAAACAGATAGTTGATATCTTTGCTAAACCATTAGCCAAGACACCATTTTAATATCTTCGTCAGAAGTTCAGGGTCATATATTCTTTCATCTAATGTGTTCACCTTGTCAGGGAGATTACTTATTGGATATCTATTGTATTTTTAGTGAATCTAGTTTTGGTCTTTCCATTCATATTTGATAGGGGGAGTGTGTTTCCTTTGTCATAAATGTCAAAGGTGGAGAAGGAAAGATATTGTTAAAGAATTGTCGAATTTCCAGAATGTAGACAGTTTCCATCAATGTCAAAGGGGGATATTGTTGGCGAGTTATTTGTTTGGTGTGTTGTCTATGTTGTCATTGATGTCCACTGACTGAGAATGATGAGAGTGGGAAGGGGCCAAAAATGTGAAGACGTGAAGTCCCGATTCGCGAAGGAGAGATACCCTAAGTCATGAAGTCTTGATTCGCGAAGGAGAGATCTGGACCATTGGATCAAGGAATGTCATGGGCCATCAGATAAATGATGGTCATATACTATTGATATAGCATGATGAAGTTCATAGTTTAGGAGTTCGGATATAGGAGAAAGGAGGAGAGCTAACCTGTGAGTTCGTGAAACGCGAAGTCTCGTAGTGCTTGGCCTAAAGTCACCACCAAGGTCACATCAACGGTAAATAAGGGAAGGAGATAACATTTCTAAGATCTACCTCAGAGATTTGGATTTGGGAGAATCAAGGTGAATCGCAACAAAACTTACAAAGTGCGAAGTCATGTAGCAAATTTTTGGTTGTTGTGTGGTCACAGTAGGTGGTTATGTGGAGAGGAACGTTGTGCTCAATGCTTGTTTGTGTGGGTAAATTCCATGAGGACCTGTGGATCAAAAAACTTATGTGTCTATAATCCAATGGTGGTGATTAAATCAAAAATCTAATCGAAGGATTACAGTTTCACTTTTTGATTGCTTGACCAGTTACGATTCAGTTATACTAACTGAATCATTGTTCTTGGGCACTGGAGATTCTGTTCTTGGGCGTTTTTTGAGATTTGGAGTGTAATGGATTAGGTGAGCATGTGTAAAAGGAAAAATGTGTGTGAAAAAGTGGTGTTGGCATATTTTCTTTGTAAAATGAGTTGAACCATATGCAGTGAAAATCACAGTATGAATAGAGTGAGAATAAATTCAGAGATGAAGAAAATAAGTGGGATGGAGCAGAAATGGTGAAAAGAGAAGAATTCACAAGAACCTAAGAGCATGAGAAGAATAGTAAAAGAGCATATGGAAAAAGACAACAAGTGAAACTAAGTATGAACAGACAGAAGCAGAGCGATACTGCAGAACATAAAAGAGACAGCAAGTGGAGCCAAGCATGAATACACAGAAGCAGAGAAAAATTGCAGAAAAGAAAAGAAATGGTAATCATTGACATATCTATATTGTTGTAAGGTATTATTCAAGAAAAGATATATAAACAGGGTGGTAGGGTGGTTCTAGGGAGGACTTTGGTCCTCTGTTATTCAAGTTGGTGATTGAATACTGGGAGTTGTAGCTTCCAGCTAGTTGTGGCTAGAAAACAGGGTGGTAGGGTGGTGCTAGGGAAAACGAGGAGTTTTCTATGTGCAAGTTGGGGCTTGTATAAGTGGAAGTAGGTTCTCACATCGAATTGGTGCTGGATATCATAAGGAGAAAATATGATTATTTCTAGTGGGTGCTAGAGAAACTTGAGGGTTGGTGCTCTCTACAAGTTGCATCTTTTTAAAGAATATATTTTGAGTTGGTGCTCAAAGATAGATGATGTATAGAACATAAAAGACTGCTTGTCATTCAAAGAAGAAGAGGTTTTCTCCCTTTATGGGTTTCCTCATGAATATATTTCTTTGTGTATATCATATGTGTGATTGGTGTTTATAAGTTATGTTGTTCATGTCTTGCATAATCTTGATGATCACTTGAAGAAGATTAATAATATTTTAATAGGCATAATATTGTTTAAGCCCAGTAACAATTGATTCACCCCCCCCCCCTCTCAGTTGTCTTAGTAATTTCAACATGTTATCCTTCACAGAACTATTGTTTGAACTTCCCTGAAGATACCATGGTTGGTGATTGATTTTCTAATGATATGTTGTTTCTCATTGATTCTTCTAATCCCTAGTATGGATATGTCTTGATATATCCCCTGTAACATACCCACTACCTAAATCAAATTTTTTCGGTCCTCTGTCGGACTCGAGCTCCTAAATGACCATGGAGATTCATTGTAGAGTGGCTCTTCCTCTTTTCTTCCCCATTCTCAGGTGATCGCGAGTCATGACTGCGGTTCAGTTTGAATGTAGTGCCTATTAGTATTTCACGCCCCGGCGCTGTAGTGATGTCCAAACATTAGACTCTGCAAATGTCGAACCCCGGCAGGGCTAGCGAGTGACCAATGGGAATGAAT
The DNA here is from genome assembly GCA_000966675.3 of Picea glauca. Classification (NCBI taxonomy): domain Eukaryota; kingdom Viridiplantae; phylum Streptophyta; class Pinopsida; order Pinales; family Pinaceae; genus Picea; species Picea glauca. The sequence continues at coordinate 582,167 of JZKD02S0866632.1, forward strand.
CCCTACAGGGTCAGTGAATGGCCAATAGGAACCAACCTCAACAGGGGTGGAGAACAACCAATGAGAAAACACCCCGTTGCGCGGTTAGGTGGCATACAGGTGGCGAGTGGAAAATGTGACATGGTGGTTGTCACGACAGGGAGGGGCCCCACTTCACATGCCACACTATTCCGGACCCCCCCCTATTAAAGACAGAATGGCAAGGGGGGTCTGGAATTCATCTGGGAAACGTTGATCTCAATGAGTCAATCTCGACCATTCAAGAGTTGCGCATCCAATTCTGGACCCCCCCCCTACCGCTAAAGGCAGAATAGTAAGGGGGCTCCAGAATGGAACCTCAGTCGTAGATCTGGGCAGGTGGAATCTGGCCGTCCAAATCTGCTCGCCACTTATCCCAAAGCATATTCATGTCCTGGATTAATTTGATGTCTTGTTTCCACATCTAACGGTAAGGACAGACCCTGAGATCCTCCGACAGAATCTCTCCCGTCCATCGGGGTTTCCCGTCCTGATAATCCAAACTCTTGACCACAGAGCCCTCGAATATTTGATAAGCTCTCTTACGGCCTTAGTCCCTCGTGACCATGCCTTCGGGTCTATATGACCACTCTCACAAGACCACCGCCTTGTCTCCCATCGGGGTTTTGGACTTTCCAATGTCGAAATGCGAATGTCCCTAGGACTCGCGATTCTCCAAATCCCAACACGCCCCTTTTTTCGCACTAGCCCTCCTAGCTAGGCTCCTAGATAACATGACCACAATCCTCATGACCGCAGTCTTATCCCCCATCAGGGCTACGGGGTTTTCGATGCCAAAAAGTATGGGCTTACGGGATTCCTGACTCCTCGAATCCTGATTCTCCACTGCACTGCGAGCTGGCCTCCACTGTGGTCCTTCCCTCAGCCCTAATATGCTGACAGTTGTCCCCCACTGATCGGGTTTTCGTGTTTCATGATTTCAAAGTGTACCGATAACTTGTCACTGGGATCTCCGATATCCCGATGAGCCAAACTTTGATGGACGGCCTCCTCGTTGGGACTTTCCACGATGGCCTGGATCTTTGCCACGTGTCCCCACAAGTGGACGATCCTGATCCAATCTCACATTTTCGTGACTTCTGGTGCACCGGAATTCTTGCCTTCCAAAATTTTGATATGTCGATGGGATCTCGATTCTCGCCACGTGTATTCACAAACGGATGGCTCTGATCTATCCTAGGGGTTTTCACTCCTATACACTGGGGTCTTAACCCTAGGGTAACTCCGAATAGATCCAATGACTGTTGGGTTTTCTAGTCGAGATATGATGGCTCAGATCGGCTCCTACCCGGGCATTCTTCCATGACAGCCTGGATGTGGAAAAACCAACGGTCCAGATATTCTCATGGACCTTGGAGATCTACGATCCGAAATTCTTCGTTGCCCATGAAGACACAAAAGACAAAGGGGTAAGGCCATTAACATCCCTACCTTCTCCTACCAATCTAATGGTCGGGTGTGATCGCAGTTTTCTCGACGGAATCTCGTCTATCGATCAACACCTATCAGGGATAAGGTACTTAACCTTCCAGCTTTTTCCTCTGATCTGATGGTGGTGAGTGACCACATATCTCCCGAAGGGATCTCGTTCGTCGATTCAATACTTCGTCCTTATGCTGTCATCTCAGTTTTTCAAGAGGATCGTTCCTCCTTGTGCATGTTTACTAAGGTCTTACGCCTTCATCTTGTCCTCCCCAGTTCTTCATGGACTTTTCAAGGAGGGTATCTCTATAGGGAGGTTTACCCAGGGTACTATCTGAGGCAGATAAGGGTATCGTTCTCCCGAGAACCAGATGTGAAGTCTAAATTAGATAAGTACGCATATAAATAATGATTCATGAGGACATAAGCCATACGTAGTCTTTTCATACAAATATACAACTACTATTACTGATCATAACACCATACGGACATTCTTATAATGAGATCATTCACAGTTTTCACAGCTTGTGAGCATAATTATTAGAATACATATATTTCAAGATGCCAAAGGAGAAACACTTATCAAAAATAACACCAGGGGTTATACAACTACTGAGAGGGGTGATCGTTTCCACCCAACCATAGGCTTAGCGACTCCCAGCGGATTTACCACTAGCCACCCCCGAGATGAGACCATGATGTTGTGAGACTGCGTCTCTCTGTCTGCCAGTGATCAAGAGCGAAGGTTGCAATCTGTCCTCTCTACTATCACCCACTCTGCGTGATGCCATAGTTCCCCTCGTGTCTACCCCCACAATCACTTATGCGATATGCCTTATCCTCTCGCGAGGTTGTGTGTGGCACGATTACCCTCGCGCCGATTAGACATGACGGCTCTACGGATGGGCGGTTCACCATCCCATCCCTCATCAAGCCGCCCGCCTACCAGCCTACGAGACATTAAATTTGGGGGCCAATGAGCTGCTTTTGGTTCTCCGGGCCAGTGGAGTCCAAATACGGTATTAATTCTTGGTGGAAGTTAACGCCACCTTTCCAGGTGCCTTTCACTGCCATCGTGATCTCTTTTTCTTCACAACCCCTCTCAGCAGTCCTACAATATAAATTCATAATGTTATTTACATTTATCAACCTTATTCATAAGGTCCATTCACATCATACATTCACATTTTCATCATGCTTTAGCATGGTAATTCTTGTATTAGTATTAATTACAAATTTGGGGCAAACAGGGTGTTACAATTCCCTCCCCCTTAAAGGAACACTGTCCTCGGTGTTCTTTCTCAAAACACATGTCATGCCTTTCTTATTCGGCCACTTCCGACGTCTTGATCTTTGTCATATTCCTTCAATAATTCCTGGACAACAAGCACATTAACTCACAAAGTTGTGCGAAAAGAAAACGTCTTGCTGATGTTCAAATTTCAAAAGAAAAAGGAAAATTTCATACTCTTAGCACAATACTTATCTGTGCAGTTCGTGGATTTGTATCCACGTGGTAATTTTTTTATCATTCTCATCATTCTCCCTGACATACCCGTTGGATGCTTAATTCCAACTCAATATCTCACAAGAGCCATCATAATTTCATCTTTCTTTCCAAGGTTTTCCTTGCACGGGAAACTACCCACTGTGTGCATTACCCCAATAGTTTTCACAAATTATTAAGGTCTCCTCTTCCTTGCGGTCACTCACCCTCCAGGCTCAGGCTCAGGTATCCCCTTCACTATTATATAGTCCCTCGGGTGATCCATCTTGCCCTGCCAAGGTTTTCTCACACAGGAAGAATTTTAGAGACTCTATTGAGTCTTACAGTCGAGGCGTCCCTCGTACTTGCTCAATACAAATTTATTTCAGTCGATCATGACTCATCATAGGGTTTTCATGGCTTAGTAGTAGCCATGTTCATCTCCTTTAGTTTCGAAATCCTTCAATTGTTCCTTTCTGAACATGTCTTTTCTTCTCACCTGTATCACAGGTCTACAAAATTCATGAGACATCATTATCAATTCTAACTTTCGCAACTTTATTGCGAACTTGTCACCCACAGATTTGTCCATTCTCACAATTTGTTTTCATATTTGTTCTGCACAGGAACCAAATTCATAATTATGGGACTTTCCTCCCCAAAATGGTTTGGCTCAACGGGAAATTGGACTTCATTATGGGCTTACAATGTTGCCATTATCCAAGACCCCTTTGCTACCTACACTTTCAACTGCATTCGGCCAAACAAATTGTTAGCTTTTCTAGGTATATATATATATATATATATATATATATATATATATATATATATTGCACCTTTACTACATCGCCATAACAATCTTAAAATTGTGCATACTTAATGATTAAATTACTTCCTCAAAAGGAAAAACCATTCCTTGCAGTTTGGCCCAGCAGGCAATCGGTCTTTCCTATGGGCTTACCTTAATTCCATATCCATGACCCCTGCTTCCTGCAATTCATTCCTCAATCAGCCAAGAAAAATGGTTAGATTCTCTCTCTCTCTCTCTCTCTCTCTCTATATATATATATATTCAAACGTAATTCAACATTTCAAAGGGTTTTATCAGAGGTGCCACTATCTATGGCCGCATTCATACCCAATGCATTCTTGCATTGATTTCAAATTCGTCACACTTTAGGACCGGCTTTGGGTCATGGGGTGTTGGGATTTAACCGATCCTCTCCTCATATGGTTTACTCATTTTCATTCATTCTTACAACAGAATCCACGCTTCCTGTTATAGGCCGACCATGACCCCAAATTAGTACATATTAGACTTAAAATTTTCGCATGAATGTGCTCACGCATTATTCCTTCATTAATAACCGTGGTGCCAATACTCATGGCCACCCACATTTTATTTTCTCTAACACCTATACCTTGTGAGTAAAAATGTTGGAAGGTCCTCCTTCCTCGATGAGAAATCCATTGTCTGTCCTTTATGCAAATATGAATTTCCTGGAAGTAATTCCATGCAACATGCTATCTAAGAGCACTTTTTGTTTCCAGTCGTTCCTTGATTGGTCCACATGTTCATGACATATCAGTTCATGAATTTTTCTGAGGGTTACAACCAGTGTTTACTACCAGAGGTTCATGCCTCCATTATTCAGGTCATCCTCCCCGAATCATACCCTACTCGGGTATCCAAGGCATACAACTGTCCTTTTCAATTTTCAGGTATAGCATGCAATAATAAATATTTCGGAAGGGGTTCTTACCAAATCCATTCATACCCAGTGCCACACCGGCACTAATACCTTTATACCTGTTCTTGGCTGCTTGCACCCTTTCTCTGTCCTCTAACTTATCAGTAGTACTTTAATGGGATTTCCACAGTCCCGTCAACAACCTTTCGACCGCAGCCTTTCCATGGTCACCCTCTGCTTGAGGTTTTTCATTATTGGCAACTGTCTTCCTCAACAGTTCCAATATTATTCCTTTATACACATGACATACAACATAGGAATATTAATCGTCATGAAATTGAAATGCAAATATCATAGTGTTTAATAAAAACATTTTTAGGCATGTCTAGCATATCAATATGCTCTTTCATCACATTATCCTTAATGTTTTTCATGAGTGTAACACAACAGTTCTCAATCATTTTCACAGCATTACAACCATCATTATTATGGTGTCAAAACATTTTCGTTCATCCATGTGCTGGCTTCCTTATTCCATAGAAACGTAATGCACAGCAAGGGAAGAATTGAGGGCTCTTCCCTTCTCCCAATTCTTTCTACATCGCCCGAGCTTTTCATCCCAGTCAAGTTATTTCCAAGGTCTCACTGCCTTTCCTTAATCACAGCTTCAACCAAGCTGTATCGATTAAATGTAATCATTTATTCAGTTAATCATACTCAGGGGTTTACTGACCTTTTACCAACCAAACTAGTTTCCACAACTGCTCCTTTTCTGAGCAGCCCTGGTTTAGGTCCATCCTAACTCTTAGGATACTTCAACATGCTTTAGTAGAAACTCTTTGTTCATAATGAGTTAGGAACATGTGCATCCTACACACTTCCATTAGGTTATCAGAATGGTCAATATTCGGTTATTAGTCTTGTATTCTTACATGATTTTTTTAATTTTTTTTTATTTTTTATCCAAAATGTAATCTAGGATTCTTACACATGGACAAGCCTTGCAGCTCCTTGCCCAACCTTCAACAATTATCAGGGTTGTGACTCTGTTCTTATGACAGAGACCTTATACATTTCCTTCACCAGGAACTCCTTCAACATGCAATATCCTTGTTGCAGATCCATCACCACCTGTGATGGCCTCAACCTTGAGTTAGCTTTTTAGTGGTCTACCAAATATTCACTTAAGGAATATAACATGCATCTTTGTTAACTTACATCTATGATGTACTTAACCACTTTCATAATCCTAGGCCTTCATGTAGCTGTCACAGTTATATTTCATAGCCTATATACATTTCCATTTTTTTTAAATTAGTCATCTCAGGATTGTTCACAATCCTTCTCATTGTGATCCGCAAAGGCATAACCATTTGCCTCTTATCATGACAACAGAGCATCCTTTCTCGTTTACTCTTTCATTTAATTGTACTAGATCTTTCCCGGGGATATGGAGTACATTCTCTTTAAGCTATCCTTCAATACAGATCCTTCATGACTCTTCAGAACGGAGTCAACCATGCATTCATGGTATTCATTCGATTTTGGAAAGTGTAAGTCTTGCCTCATGTTTCACTCATCAAGGCCATCATGTTGGGCCTTTAGTATATTTATACTCTTACATCATACATGTGCATTACTTGCATGTTCAATATACCATTCATACCTTACTGGTATGATTATCAGGCTTCTTAATATGAAGTTCCTCGGTGCATTGACTCATGCACTATTCATCATATTATCTCACGCCTTCTCCTCACGCGACCACTGGCAGTGCCTGCGATCCGAACTAAAAGGCGCTTCGCATTTCGTGATTTCATAATTTCCGTTGCAAGGAACTTTGTTTCCTGGATTCCTGAAATCCGAAAACCCGAAAGACCGAGGCTAGGGATTTCTCGGCTCTTTCATCCACATGACCCTTCACTCAGAACCTGGGATCCATTCTCAGACATGCATCAGGATCCTGTATTTCAGTGAATCCGTGGTCAACGCTCTATCGTTTCCCAAATTCTATTCTATGCGGACCTGGCAATCTGGATCCCATGGTCCAGATCTCCCCGACAATCAACGGTCCTGATTAAATCGGTGATTTACCTGGCGTGAATTTGGGAAGTCTACGCTTTTGTTTCCCCTATAGACGAAACATCGAAGCTCTAGATCAACGGCTCTCATTGATTTCAATCTAACGAATACTATTCCTCCTGAGCTTATTAGGTTTCCTACAGGACTAGTCTCATAGTCCAAATCATACAGGTGTTACCCTCTCTTTATGAAAACGACCAACAAGGGTCACTCTTGGGAATTAACAATAGTCCCAAAGGACTCCTTAAACAGGTTATCCTCATGGTCAATTCTAAACATTATAGGTCAAGTAAATCTGACCCTACGTATTTTTACCAATCCTCTCAATCATGAGGAATTGTACGCTCGGGGTTTACTCTCTTAATAATGCAGAAATCATCACTTTTTAAGGATCCTACTAGTCCTTACCATATTTCCCAAATCATGAAGGGTTTCTTCATTTGGGTCTTAACCCTTATCTAACCAACCATCTTAATCGCAAGAGACTCTACCTGTTTTAGTAGGTGGTCATCGTTATACTAAAACAGAACAACTCATTTCATGTCCCTTGTTTGGCTCGTGCAGCTTCATAGCACAATTTATTCCACCTCCATTATTTGCACTCAGATCTTATCAGTAATAATGATCAGTGCACCCCTACTCCTTTGAGAGTAGTTACTATTTTAACAGAGGGGTTAAAGAAATTTCCAAATTATAGTTTCATTCTGTAGTCCCTCTCCTTAAAGAGAAACATAGATAACATGACCTCCTAGCACGGTTCGTGCCTGAGCCCAAGTAGGCCAAGTGTTGTAACCATGCTCTGATACCACTTTGTAACATACCCACTACCTAAATCAAATTTTTTCGGTCCTCTGTTGGACTTGAGCTCCTAAATGACCATGGAGATTCATCGTAGACTGGATCTTCCTCTTTTCTTCCCCATTCTTAGGTGATCGTGAGTCATGATCGTGGTTCAGTTTGAACGTAGTGCCTATTTGTATTTCGTGCCCCGGTGTTGTAGTAATGTCCAAACATTAGACTTTGCAAATGTTGAACCCCGGCAGGGCTAGTGAGTGACCAATGGGAATGAATCTCTACGGGGTCAGCAAATGGCCAATAGGAACCAACCTCAACAGGAGTGGAGAACATCCAATGAGAAAATGCCCCGTTGCGCGGTTAGGTGGCATACATGTGGCGAGAGGAAAATGCGACATGGTGGTTGTCACGACAAGGAGGGGCCCCAATTCACACGCCACACTATTCCGGACCCCCCTCCCCCCCATTAAAGACAAAATGGAAAGGGGGGTCCAGAATCCATCTGGGAACCATTGATCTCAATGAGTCAATCTCGACCGTTCGAGATTTGCACGTCCAATTCTAGACCCCCCCCTATCGCTAAAGTCAGAACAGTAAGGGGGCTCCAGAATGGAACCTCAGTCGTAGATTTGGGCGGGTGGAATCTGGCCATCCAGATCTGCCCGCCTCTTATCCCAAAGCATATTCATGTCCTGGCTTAATTTGACGTCTTGTTTCCACATCTAATGGTCAGGACAAACCCTAAGATCCTCTGATAGAATCTCTCCCGTCCATCGGGGTTTACCGTCCTGATAATCTAGACTCTCGACCACAGAGCCCTCGAATCTTCGATAAGCTCTCTTCCGGCCTTATTCCCTCGTGACCACACCTTCTGGTCTTTATGACTGCTCTCATAATACCACCGCCTTGTCTCCCATCGGGGTTTCGGACTTTCCAATGTCGAAATGCGAACTTCCCCAGGACTCACGATTCTCCGAATCCCGACGTGCCCCTTTTTTCGCACTAGCCCTCCTAGCTAGGCTCCTATCTCACATGACCACAATCCCCGTGACCGTAGTCTTATCCCCCATCGGGGCTACAGGGTTTTCGATGCCAAAAAGTATGGGCTCACGGGATTCCCAACTCCTCGAATCCCAATTCTCCATTGCACTGCCAGCTGGCCTCCACTGTGGTCCTTCCCTCAGCCCTAATATGCTGACAGTTGTCCCCCACTGATCGGGGTTTCGCGTTTCTTGATTTCAAAGTGTACCGATAACTTGTCATTTGGATCTCCAATACCCCGATGAGACAAACTCTGATGGACGGCCTCCTTGTCAGGACTTTCCCCGATGGCCTGGATCTTTGCCATGCATCCCCACAAGCGGACGATCCTGATCCAATCTCGCATTTTCGTGACTTCTGGTGCACTAGAAGTCTTGCCTTCCAAAATTCCGATATGTCTATGGGCTCTCGATTCTCACCACATGTATTCACAAATGGATGGCTCTGATCTATCCTAGGGTTTTTCTCCCCTATACATTGGGGTCTTAACCCTCGGGTAACTCCGAACAGATCCAACGGCTGTCGGGTTTTCCAGTCGAGATCTGATGGCTCAGATCGGCTCCTACCCGGGCATTCTTCCATGACTCCCTGGATGTGGAAAAACCAACGGTCCAGATATTCTCATGGACCTTGGAGATCTACGATCCATAATTCTTCGTTGCCCACGAAGACACATAATAAAAAGGGGTAAGTCCATTAACATCCCTACCTTCTCCTACCAATCTAACGGTCAGGTGTGACCGTATTTTTCCTGACGGAATCTCGTCCATCGATCAACACCTATCAGGGATAAGGTACTTAACCATCCATCTTTTTCCTCCGATATGATGGTGGTGAGTGACCACAGATATCCCAACAGGATCTCGTCCTTCGATTCAATACTTCGTCCTTATGTTGTCATCTCGGGTTTGCAAGAGGATCGTTCCTCCTCATGCAGGTTTACTAAGGTATTACGCCTTCATCTTCTCCTCCCCAGTTCTTCATGGAATTTTCAGGGAGGGCATCTCTATGGGGAGGTTTACCCAGGGTACTATCTAAGGCAGATAAGGCTATCGTTCTCCCGAGAACCGGACGTGAAGTCTAAATTAGATCAGTACGCATATAAATAATGATTCATGAGGACATAAGCCACACGTAGTCTTTTCATACAAATATACAACTACTATTACTGATCATAACACCATACAGAAATTCTTATAATGAGATCATTGACAGTTTTCACAGCTTGTGAGCATAATTATCATAATACATATATTTCAAGATGCCAAAGGAGAAACACTTATAAGAAATAACACCAGGGGTTATACAACTTCTTAGAGGGGTGCTCGTTTCCATCCAACTGTAGGCTTAGCGACTCCCAGCAGATTTACCACTAGCCACCCCCGAGCTGAGACCATGATGTTGTGAGACTGCGTCTCTCTGTCTGCCAGTGATCAGGAGTGAATGTTGCAATCCTTCCTCTCTGCTATCACCCACTCTGCGTGATGCCAGAGTTCCCCTCGCGTCTGCCCCCACAATCACTTCTTCCATATGCCTTATCCTCTCGTGAGGTTGCGTGTGGCACGATTACCCTCGTGCCGATTAGACATGATTTCTCTACAGATGGGCGGTTCACCATCCCATCCCTCATCAAGTCGCCCACCTACTAGCCTGCGAGACATTAAATTTGGGGGCCAGCGAGCCGCTTTTGGTTCTTCGGGCCAGTGGAGTCCAAATATGGTATTAATTCTTGGTGGAAGTTAACGCCATCTTTCCAGGTGCCTTCCACCGCCATCGTGATCTCTTTTTCTGCACAACCCCTCTCAGCAGTCCTACAATATAAATTCATAATGTTATTTACATTTATCGACCTTCTTCATAAGGTCCATTCACATTATACATTCACATTTTCATCATCCTTTAGCATGGTAATTCCTGTATTAGGATTAATTACAAATTTGGGGGAAACAGGGTGTTACATCCCCAAACCCAGTAGTTTAACCCTCAGTTATCTAGAAAAAAATTTCATGTGTACACCATTAAGATAAGGAATACCTCAATATTGATGACACTCTTTGTCTATATGGAGTATATTTGATATTGAATCGATATATTTTTCATGAAGAAACTAAGTTTGTTTTAAATGATTTCCATGCTGGAGCATGTGGAATCCATCTTTCTAATCTTGCCACAACTCAAAAGATATTGCATGCAAGAAACTTTTGGCCTACAATCTTCAAAAATTGTATGAGTGTGATTAAGAAGTGTCACCCTTTTAAAGTATTTGCTTGGAAAATGCCTGCACATCCTTCTCTACTAATCCCTATGGTTGGCATTGTAACCTTTGAAAAATGGGGGATTCATTTTGTTTCTTTTAATCCTTCTTCAACTAATGGCCATGGTTAAATCATTGTTCCCATTGAATACTTTAATAAGTGGGTCAAGGCTTTAAATGATGGCACCACAATGAATTTGTTTGTATTAAATCACATCATCACTAGGTTTGGGGTTATTAAAGTCGTTGTTACAAATCACAGTCACATCATCACCGGTGGAAGGAAGGATCTTATGTAATGTGGGGGCCTGTGTATCTGGGTGTTTCTTTCTAATACAGTTTAGAAATAAATAAATAAATGAATTGAGCACTACAAGTTCGAAAGAGTTTTCAAGTCCCATGTGTTTGGGGACCTCACAATTATATCATGCGATCTCAATCTCAATGATTATGTCCTACATAATGAGGACCAATTATTCAAGTGCATCTATCTAACAACCACTCATGGAGTATTGGGTGAGATGTCTATGCCTATGGCTATGGGAGATGCTCAAAAACAATTGTGAATCCTAGCACTAGGCTTGGTTAATGCTTCCAAAACCAATCCCACATTTATCAATAACATAGAAATGAATGCACTTCTCCTCACTATTAAATGGAAGCAAAAGATGACTGTAATATTCTTCAAAGAGGCCAAAAAAGTATTATAAACAAAGAATTATTCAATTTATAATATTTTATTCTAGGTTCTTACATGAAATTTCTAATATGAAGTTAGATTGCAACTAAGTTAGTGAATATCAAAAAAGAGAAAGAGATTGTTGCTACTCACTATTGGTTTTGTGTTTAGCCTGTCATATTTGGTCATGTACTTAATCAATGACTAGATTGACTTAAGAAATTTCTTCTCCTGCTCATAGGTATGATCCTCTTATGTATGCTTCTCCTGTAGGAATAAGCATTTTTGAGAGACTGTGTAATATTTGTAATGGAATCTTCTACTAGCATGCAATAAATTATATAATCGACCTAAAAATATATTTATCTTTGTTACATGTTGTGTGGTTATTCCCTCCATTCCAGTGTTTTTTCCTGGAGCACAAACTAAATCTACCATGGATACTTCTCCTCAACCGCCAACAGGCTCATATCCCCTCAATGTATCTTTGTTTAGCAGCAAGATATCTTTGTTTAGTAGCAAGGTATCTTTGTTTAGGAACAACATCTCTAGAAAGGTAATGCAGTCCATCCTTATTTCCTTTCTCCCTCTCCCTTTTCCTTTCAAGGTAGTGAGGTAATGAAGAGAAGGTGAGGCAATGAAGAGAAGACTAGGGAATGATAGTGAGGGTTACACTAGAGAATGATGCAAAGCATCTATTGCAGAGCATCAATTGTGAGGAGAAGACTAGGGAACCAACTGTAGAGCACTAATTGTTCTAGATATTGTGAAGTGTGATCCTCTGAATTGACCAATAAAAAATATTTATAAATTTGTTTTTAAAATCATTTTTTTCATTTTAACAAATGTTTAAAAATAATAGCTCACCACCAAGGGTGTTTAGTCTCATCACTCCCATATAAAAGAATAAAAATATAACTATGAAATAATTAAAATAACCTTTTTTAAATTAAAAAATAATAATAATGAACACAATTTTAGAAAACTTTGATTATGATTTGGTTGTGGTTACAAAATCGAGTGAACTAACACCCAATCAAAGTAACTTTAACCACGAGAAGAAAAGTATAGTGCATTTTATACCATAAGTATTATGTTAATAGTCATAGTTCAACTACTCTTATCATACTTCTAAAAATAATATTTGGTGATGAGTGGGACATCATTTTATATTTTCTCATTATGTTCATTCGAGAAAATACTCTCATTATGTATATTTTCATTCGAGAAAATACTCTCATTTTTTTTTAAATAAAAAAAAGTTGTATTTCCTGATTAATTCATTGTCACTATACAAAATTGATAAGTGTCACATGTTTTCCCCCTATTCCACCAAACTAATGCAAACCAAAATAGGTGGCAACTGTCTATACTTTCAGCCAAAAATAGAAACCGCCAGTTTCTCCGCCATTTAGTTGGAAACCATAGAAAGTGGCAGCTAGTGGTGTTGACAGTTTTGTCTGGACATACAATCAAAAGATGATAATTCAAACTAAACAAAAAACTAAATAGAAAACCAAAGAAGGGAGACAAGAACAAAACTCCATTTCCATGTAAGAGAGGCACAAAGGACTGAGAAAATTTAAACATTAAGAGGGTTGTGAGAACAGTGGAACCTTCCATCCTAAGAGTCGCTATGAGGAGTGTCGTCATTGGGTATGAGTGAAAATGGTTGTGCACGGGTCAGGCATCTCTTTTTGACTGGTGCATTCGAGAAGGCATCAAACAAAATGTCGATTCTACTACTAATGAGGGTATTCCAGTGGAGTTGCTCCATCATGTAGCCCCTCATCTAAAAAATGAGCTCCAATTTCTCTAGACTGAAGAGGCTGGGTGGAATCTGGTCACAATTTGCAACTCGGTTGAGCAGTGGGGCCTCAACCAAGTAGTCCTTCATGGTGAGTTCCACTTGGAATATGCAAGTGGTGCCTTCCATGGTCATCATTGGATCTATAGCTACAATTATGGTGTTGGGGTTGTCTTGGGAATCTGGGAATGTGTAGAGGAGGGACTTTGGTAGAACCTGAATAGGTTCCTCCTGGATTTCCTCCTCCACGAAGGCCAATGTAGGTGTTGTTGGCTTTGTGATTAGTTGCATCTGGGCTATAGATAAATCCCTCTCCAAATTGCGTTGGTGTCTCTGCCTTGCATCATAACAGTACCAGGAGGGTCCCCAATTGGGTTTCCCTCTCTCTCTCTCTTGGTGTGGTAGAGCCTGGAGGCTGGAGAAGTTTGAGAATGAGGCCAGAGAAGTTTGAGAGGACCAAATCTAGATCCCCGAGCAGAGCAAAGAATAAAAATTGTGAATTCCATGGTCGATCGGGATAATTATCCAAGGAGATGATAAGACTTCGCATCCTCCTCCCGTACCTATCGTCACCCCCCTATAATTAATCAGTGAGGGCACCATTAATCCTACACGGGGGATCTATCCTCTCTCTCTCTATGAGCATTTATGGTTTTCCTCCATCTAAGAATGGGCTTTGGGGTGGCCTCCCTTGGGATTTTTATGGTGAGGTCTGCATGGGGAATGCATGGCCTCCCCTGGGCTACGTTTCACCCCATCCAGAGGAGGATACACTCTTTGAGCTAGATCAAGACATTTGGTCAATAGCTTGGGAGGTGGAGAGATTCAAAAACCCAATTAGATCTGTTCTTATTTTGATTCCAGTCCCTTGCTGGCCAAGAAATATGCAATTTTTTTGGCATCTCTTTTAACATGTGTGGGGATAAGTGTGAGACGGGGCTAAAGGAGGGACCTGAAGTCTTCCAACAATCCTAGTAATCTCCATCTTGGTGAAATTTCTTGAGGGGTGCGAACCATGGATGATTTTGAATATAAGTTGAATAATTACCTTGGAATCCCCTTCCACTATGAGCTTAAATATGTTTTGACTAATTGCTAGATTAATCCCCTTGAGAAGGCTCCAGAGTTTTGCAACATTATTTGTCTTGAATCCCAATTATCCTTCTACGATGTGTGAAATTATCCTCTCATTTTCTCATAGTACTGCTCCGAAACCCATCGTCCCTAGATTACCCTTTGAAGAACCATCGAAATCTAATTTGAGAAATCTAGGAGGGGGAGGGGAACAAGTGTTCGGACTGCAGGCAATTTTGACTTGGCGAATGGCATTCTGTTAAGGATCGTTAGTGAGATTTAGCTGCCAGGACTATAGGATGTGACTTTCTGAGGGATTTCACTTTAAATCTTCCTGAGTCCATTGCTCAACTCTGATTTTTTCCCGGACCAGGTTGAGGATCCTTGTCCAAGTAGAGTGTGGGGGGCAGGAAGTGGACTGGAAAATGATTTTGTTTCTTTTTTTCCATACTTTCCAGACTAAGAAGTCAGGTAGAAATTTCTAGATGTGATCTAGGATTGGGTTTTGATAGGAGACTAAATCCCAATTCTCAATGGTGCTTATAATGTTGGCATAGTTCCTATTGGAGCGGTGCATTAGTTGCATTGGCATATCCCAAATGGCTTCACTGTGGTTGCATTGATTTAGGATATGCTCCATTGTCTCTTCCTGTTGTCGAAAAATGAGGTAGATTGAAGGGCCCACAAATCCTCATTTTCTTAGGTGTCCCAAGTGAGAATGTGGTTTTGAGAAATTAACCAAGGAAATAGTGAGACTTTCGACCAAAATTTTGGATTCCATATTTTTCCCCATATGTGCTCTTTTGGTTTTTGGTAGTTTTCCTAGAGATGGTAAGGCTCTTTGAATGAGAAGTTACTTGTTGGAAGGTGGCCCCATCTGAGGATATTTGGACCATCCCTGATGTATATTTTTCGTTGATTAGCACAGTTCCTCTAGGCCTTCATGTATGTGCCCTCCTGGATGTTTAATTCATGGGGTTGAGTTTTCCATATGTGTCAGGGGTGTTGCGATGATTTTTCCTTCCGAATATATTTTACATGTAGAGTGTCCCTTGATTACATCTATTGATGGAGGGGTCTGAGATATTCTATAGAGAATAAGGGTGGTTTTTTCTACCAAGATTCTTTCCAAAATAAGGAGTGTTCTCCATTTCGTATCTCCTAGAACACATGTTTCTATATGAGTGGTCTGTTGCTCCAAGTTGTGTTCTAGATGTTGTAACCATGAATCTGATAATTGAGTATGATAAGAAGTTCCTCTCTGATATTAGGTGCATATTTATGTTTCCATATTCCTTCCCATAGTTCTGTGGGATGCTTAAGCCAGTGCCACCATAGTTTTTCCCCTATTACTCGATTGATTTTTCCTGGATCCCTAAGACCCAACCACCTAGTGATTTGGGATAAAAAAGTTTGTCCCAACCTACAAGTGCCCACTTCTTATTTGGTTGATGACCATGCCACAAGAAGTTTCGCTGGAGGTTTCTGATGGCTCTAATGACATACTGGGGTGTTGCTAAGGGGGTGAAGAGGTAAGTCAGCAGGGCCTGGAGCACGAATTTTAGAAGAACTGAGAGAGTGGAAAGGTTTAGTGATATGAAGGTCCAGTTGCTAAGTTTATTGGAGATGGAAAGTGTTAGGATGTCCAAGGAGATATTTTGAGTGGTTCCTCCTATGAGGGGAACACCCAGATAATTGGATGGAAGGGAGCTCTTGGGGATGCCTAGAATTCTAGAGATATGGTTTTGGATTTCCACTAGGGTGTTGAAGAAGTAGAGATGTGAATTTTCAAGGTTTAGGGAGGTTCCCGATGCATTTGCGAAGTCAGTGAGGATGATTTTGAGCTTTTTGGCCTCCTGGGCAGTTGGGGTGTTCAGAAACAGTGTGTCATATACAAATTGACTATGTGAGAGAGTTGGATGGAGGTTGTGGAGAGGTATACCCTTGAGGGATCCATCCTCTATTGAGGCTTTGATGTAGTTCCCAAGGCCTTCCACCATTATGGAAAAAAGGAAAGGGGAGAGGGGATCCCCTTGCTGAATGCATCAGGTGGTAGAAAAGGGACAGGAGGGAACTCCATTGATAAGAATGGAGAAGAAGGTTGAGGAAGTGAGATGTATAATCTAGGCTACCCAGTTGTTATCAAAGCCAAAGGCTTCAAGGAGGGAGCGCATATATTTCCAACTTATTCTATCAAAATCTTTAGAAAGGTCAAGTTTGATGAGCATGCCTCAGGCTCGCGTTGACTTAAGTTAGTGTATGACCTCATGTGCTAGGATGACACTATCCATGATTTGATGCCCCTCCACATAGTATGCTTTCTCTTAAAGTAAATACTGGTTTGAGTCAAAGGGAAATAACTTTCGTGATGATTTTGTAGATTACATTGCAAAGTGATATTGGTCAGAATTGTTTGGGATGTGCTAAAATTTCTTCCTTGTGGATTAGAGTGAGGAAGGTGGTGTTGAAGGCCGAAAGAAATTTCCCAAAAGTTTAGGATTCCTCAACTACTTGCCATACTTCTTCCCGGATCAGCGACCAACAGTAGTGGAAGAAGTCTATTGTAAATCCATTCAGCCCCGTGGATTTTCCTAGGGACATATCTTTAACTGCTTGATCCACTTCTTCCTATGTGATTGGACAGGTCAGTGATTCATTTTGTTCTTTTGTGACCAGGGAGGGGATGTGCCTGGTGATATTGCGAATAGAAGACATTTGATCCTTTATGGGTTTAGTGAGAAGATATTTATAGTAGTTTGTCAATTCCTCTTTTATGCTTGTGTGATCTAGGATGGGGTTTCCCTGGTTGTATTCTAGTTTAGTGATTATGTTGATGTATATCCTATGCACCATGGATCTGTGGAAGAACTTGGTGTTCTTTTCCCCTTCCTTGAGCCATTGTACTCTAGATTTCTTCCTCCAGAGTATCTCCTCTTTATTTTGTCTCTGTTCTAGTTAGACCTGTAACTGGTCTTCCTCCTTTATCAAGGCTACCATTCTTTTCTCTACAATAAAGACTTGTTGCAGAGCTTCTAGGCACTACATGATTTCCTTCTTCCTCTGTAGTATATTTCCAAACACATTTTTATTCCAGTTTATTAGCTGTACTTTGAAGTTTTTAAATCTTTGTTGGAAATTATACATACATGTTCCATGGTCTATTTATGCCTGCTTCCACCAAGATTTGGAGAGGCTTTGAAATTCTAGGTGGTTGAGCTAGAACTTATCAAATCTAAAGGGATTAATCTTGGGCATGGTTCCAGTGTCTAACCAAAGAGAAAGTGGCTAGTGATCTTAGCCATATTTTTGGAGGGTGTTGGATTCAAGGACTGGATCATCCAACAATAGTGATTCAGAGATGAGGAAATGATCTATTCTACTTGCAACGTGTTGGTGTCTCAATCTATGGTTGGACCAAGTGAAGATACCATTTCTAGTTTCTATGTCTATAAAATTGAGTTGATCGATTATAGTTATGAACTTACCAGTATTTTGATCCAACTACTTGGTGCCTTCCGTCTTTTCCTCCAGTGTAAGGATGATGTTGAAGTCGCCTCCTATCAATCAGTGTGCTTATCCCAGTAGAAACCTAATTGTAGCTATTATTCCCAGGAACAGTTCTTTTCCTTGAGCACTTTGCGGCCCATAAGCATTTGTAATCATCCCCTCTTTGTTAGAGCCTATGGCCCTAAAGTGAGCGATGAGTGTTCCCACTGTGGAGAAGGGTTGGTATATGATAATTTTAGCAGGGTTCCATAATATTTCTAGGCCCCTTGCGACCCCATTTGAGTCTATATGAATGGATTTGTAGGTCCTCCAACAATGTTGGAATATGTCCTTTGCTTCATCCCCGTCACATTTTGTTTCCTGTAAGAGGAGAATGTCCAAATTCTCTGCACGAATGTTGTCTTGAAGGGTTCTTTGTTTGGACCTTCCATTAATCCCTCTAATATTCCAAGTGATGATCTTCAACATGACGAGTTGGGGGGTGGATTGAGGTACCCTTCCATGAGTCTTTGGATCTGCCCTAAATTGAGCATGTATTTTCCTACTTCTTTAATGAGTTGGTGTGCGTATTTGTGGCCCCGACGCTTTCTTTCATGAGAGGTAATTCTTAACTCAGAGCTTGGGTCTGAGGATATCCATAATCTTGAGGTGGATCCTATGGTAGAGTCAATGAAAACTTTATGAACTTTCCTAATTTGTTCTGCTGGGATGGTTTGCAACTATTTTCTATTAAATTCCTCCTCCAGTTTCTCTAGATATATGTCTGTCAGATCTCATTCATCTAGTTGCATTAGGGTATCCCCCCATCCTTTGTCTTGTACATATTATGTTGTGTTGTTGGGCTCGTTTCTTGATGTTGTTCTTTGGCTGATTCTGTTTGGTGCTTGGCTTTTCCTTTTTCCTTATCCTAGTTATCGTTCTTGTGTGTATTTTCGACATCCTCTTCCTTTGGGAGTCGGTTGAGGATGTCAAAGGAATTTTTGGTGGGGATTTTTTGAGTGCTTTATTGGTTTTGTTTTCTGGGGGGTTGTTTTTTCCTACCTGTAACTTTCGTATAACCATCCTTTTTCTTCCCTTCCCCTTCTTTTGGGTTTTGAGCATTCAAGGGATAGTCACAGAAGAGGTGATTGTGCACATGACATTTTCTGCAGTGTAAGGGGATGTACTCATAGTCCATGTTTTGATTCCAGTCTTCATCCTAGTATTCTAGGGTTACTGAAACTGGTAGAGCCTTCAATATATCCATGTAAACACGGATTCATGCATAGGAAGTGTATTTCCTCTATTTTGTTTCCTTGGAGGATTTTACATATCTTCCCACTGTGTTCCCTATTCCCATGAGGATTTCCTCTAGCCAAAATTCCTGCAGTAGAGAATATAGTTTGATCCAGATTGGTGCGATGGTGAGGTACTCTTTCTTTGGGCTAAAATGATCCATCCAGAACCTGAGGAATAGCCCTGCGAAGTTGTATAAGTATGGTCCATTTTCAAAAATCATGTCCTTGTCTTCTAAACTATAGAGGATGGTCTTAAAAAAACCCGGGGAGATGAGTTGCACTTTATAGTCTCCCTTGGGGCTCCACCAGTCTTTGATCCATCACATGAGGTTCCTTTTTTGATGTCCATAGGTCCAAAAACTTGCTTATGAGAGCATGCTCTCTCATGAATTGGGTGTGTTCCCCAACCCTAGTTGAGATAATGGTGTACCTAGGCGGTTTGTCCAATTAGGGAATGCATTTTCTTGGTTCCACTTCCATTTCTTTATTGAAGCTCTGTTACTTGGTTAAGAGTTGTTCCCACAAGTGGGGCGGTGGTTCAAAGGTAGGCCGATTAGCTCTCATTCCTTCCCAGTCATTCGTGAACACATTCCTGTAAGAGAGGGGTTGACCAGTAGCATCAACATGGTGCAGCACAATGAACTTAGGTGTGGCAGCTCCATCTATAGGAGGAGGTCGACACATACAAAGCTAGGGTTTTCTAGTCATATTGTCTCCCCAAAATCATCTCCATTTTTCGTTTTTGATTGAGAAAATACTCTCATTATGTATGTTTTCTCATTATGTTTCCAAATGCTAGTTTATATTTTCTCATTATTTTCATTCGATATTGAATTTGTCTCCAAACAAAACATATGCAATCTTGGGAAATTATACTCTACGTATACATATTTTTGGAAAATTCAAAAAACTATAGTAAAATCTTCAAAGTAATTTATAAGTTCTTTTAATGAAGTTGATGTACTTTTTAACATGTGAGTCCTCTAGATAATTTAACAAACATTTCAAGCTTTGACTCGTTTGAAAGATAATGTGTAATGAATAATATTTTTTTAACAAGTTATCCATGTTAAGAAGTCATGTAAATATTATGGATTTTTTTCAGTGATGTGTGATCTCATGAAATGAGAGCAATGGACACTCATATGAGAAATTAGAATGTAAGAAGAGAGATTGTTGTAAATGTATATTATAATGAATTTAGTTAAACAATTGATTGTTATTAAATAGATTTTTATGAGCGCCATATATTTTCATTGTAATTTAATGAAATCATATTATTCAATTGCAATCATCCATTTATATTTATATTAGTAATATATTTATTATCCTTTATGGATTACAATTATAGTTGAAGAAGAGAAGGATTACAATTATGCTTTGGTTCATTCTAAGTGGTATCAAACCTACATGTTACGATTTGTTTTTATGACTGAACATAGTTTTGTTTGGTTTTTTTAATTAGATCATCTTAAAAAAAACATGTTATTGGAATTGTTTGAATTAACTAATTGTCACTTCTTAGAGAAGTGCTAACACCCTTGTAATAATGAAATGTTAGATCATAATGATCTTTAATATTTATTCAAACAATGAACTTACACTAATACTAAGTTGAGTCATCTATATTGGGTTAAATAGAGTTGACTTAGTTTAAGTACTATTATCATTCATAATATTAATATATTATATTGAAGTGTGACCTCACATTAATTAATTAATTTTATTATGTTTTATTATTAAATATATTATTTAATTTATTATATTTTTTATGAAATATATTATATTTTAGAGTATATTCATTATTTAATTTATTATATTTTTTTATTAAATATATTATATTTTAGATTATATTAATGTATGTGTTTTTGTTGTGTTTGTTTCTAGAGCATGTTCATGTGTGTATTTGTGTTGTGTGGAATCAGTGATAATAAATGATATTGGTGTCTTACACACCTAAACTATAATATGGTATGAACCCAATGAGATAATACACCATAATTATGATTTCATGATGCATGCATAAAATTTGTAACTACTTAGTTGATTGTGGGTTTGGGAAATACAAGCATGGAGGAGAGAGAAACTTATGGTTGTGTCTAACTAACTCAATAAAAATTTAAATACATTTTTATTGGAGATATTACACACCCACCTAACATTTATTTTTTTAAGTTTATTAGTTTATGTTGAGGATGCCCCTGTTCATAGATATTCTCCCCTAGATGATGACACAACCTACTCTTCAATCATTACTTAGTTGTATGTCATTTAGACTAGAGGAGTCAAGTCTTTCATGGAAACCTCATTATTATCACCAAGTGTTGCATGCTCATCTTGGAATCATCACTGGGAGGGCGCACTCACCTTGGGATCATCACCAGGAGGGTGCACTCACCTTGGGATCATCACTAGGAGGGTGCACTTAACATGCATGAGGCTAGGAGGGCACACCACATGTGAATGCATGATATTGTCTCAACTCCACTTGTCTATACTAGTTAACTAATGACTACATGATTGGTTAACTAGGACTAGGTGGAAGTTCACTCCTGTTTCTCTCAATGTGTGTCCACATCTCTCTAGATCACTCATATGGCACATTATTTCATCCATGTAGAGTATATCATGTGTATTTTTTATTCTCTCATTTGGTTAATGCAATTCTTTATTCTTTCTCTCCAATCCTTCTCTTCTTCTCTCAACTTTGCATGTTAGTGTTTGTTGTTGCTAGCTAGATTTTTTGTGTGGGTTTCACTATAGTTTCACATGGTACCAAAGCCCATAGGTGCTAAGGAAAAGGAACACAAAAAATCATTTTTAGGTACAGAAGATTGAAGCAACTAAAAAGAACTAAATTTCCACTGTCATCATTTTCTATGTCATACAATTACTTTGATTGGAATCCAAAGATTCTACTTCTACTAATAGGAGAAGGATTATATTGAATAAACATGGAAATAGAAACTAAAACCACATCTTCTATTGAGAAAACCAAATACTTCAACCACGGGGATGAGGCCTTTAGTCTCCTTTGCATGTACATCTCTCTCGAATTATTGTTTCATGTTTAATGTTCCACTACTCCAAATGAGGTTTGGACCACTATGGAAGGTATCTTTGGAAAATAGGATGAGATGTGTGGCCACATTCTTTAGAATGAGTTAAACTCATTAGATCCAAGCATTTTTTATAATATCTAGAAATTCTTCACGAAGTTCAATTCTTTACTACTTCAACTAAAAGG
The DNA here is from genome assembly GCA_000966675.3 of Picea glauca. Lineage (NCBI taxonomy): Eukaryota > Viridiplantae > Streptophyta > Pinopsida > Pinales > Pinaceae > Picea > Picea glauca. Next base: position 604,568 of record JZKD02S0866632.1, read on the forward strand.
ATGTGGAATCGACAAATCAAAGAAAGAAAAAAAGTTGATTATTTCTATTATATCAAATTCGGGCCTAGAATATGTCATCTTTGTCTCCACATTTCATAGAGTAAGTATTTCATTGGGTGCAAATTGGAAAATTTCCACATTGGATGTATTCATTGAGTCCTTGGTGCACAAGAAAGACAAACTCATCAAGATGGGAATAATCAAGAGATTCAAAGTGCATGAAATTGATGTACATGACAACAACAAATCCAAATCCAAATAGAAAGGAAAGGGAAAGAAGGATCCATATCCAAGAAAGGGAGGCAAATTCAAACCTTGCGATGAATCTTCCAATGCTAAAGGAGGAAATGGAAAGAAAGGAAAATCAAAGTGTGGTTATTGCAATCATGGTTACCATCCTAAATTCTCTTGAATGAAGAAAAATTTTGAACTCATGTCACAAACACTCCAGTAGAACAATCTTGGGGACTACGGTCCTCAAAATGGCAAGAAGAAGCTGAGAGAAAAAGCATAAAAAACACAAGGTAATGTGCATGCTTTCATTACAATTAATTCTTCTATAGATGCATGGATCAATGATTTAGGAGCATCACACCACATGAAAGACAAAAAATAGGTCCTTTCATTTCTAAAAACATGCATGGGTACTCCCATTCTCATGGGGGATGACTCTCTAGTAGAAGTCTCTGGACAAGGGAAAGTGGAACTCATAAATGGAATTTTTGAGAATTTCCTTCATGTTCTGAAAATCTTTGTAAATATACTCTCTATGTACCAAATCACACATATAGGCACAATAAAATGGGTAGAATTCACAGTAGATTCCATGACAATATTTGACATAGAAGAAAATACCAAAAATGTTTTAGGTGAGGTAGATCATAACTCTAGATTGTACAGATTATCTAAATTTGTTGCTAAATTAGATTCCACATTGCTACTAAATTGTGCCAATGATTATAGAAATATTTGGCACGAAATATTTATCCACTTAAATTTCAGGTACATGAAACAACTCAATAAACAAGGGATGAGATGGTGGAAGGTTATCCAAACATAGAATTTTTTGATGGAGTTTGACAAGGATATGTTATTGGCAAGCATCCAAAAGAGAAATTTGAGAAAGGGAAGGCATAGAGGACATCCTCTTCATTGGATCTTGGTCATAGTGACCTCATGGTTCCTTTCCCTCATCCTTCCATATAGCACTAAAATAAATAGAGAGTCAATAATTATTTGCATGATAGGTTTTCAATGTCAGACATGGGTCCATTACACTTCTTCATTCATCTTGAAACTAGCTAATATGATTTAGGAATCAAGTTGTCTTTGGAAACGTATGCCATAGATCTCATGGTCCAGTTCAACATGACTAATTGTAAAGTGACCACACCTTTCTTATCAGGGGTCGATCTCAAGGCCAGTGGGGATACACCATTTGTGGATTGCACCAAGTACAAATAGCTAGTGAGGAGCCTCCTATACCTCACTCACTCCTGTATATATATCTCTCATGTAGTGGGAGTAGTTTACAGGTACAAGAAAGAGTTGCATGAGCTACAATGGAAAGCTTCCAAGTCCATCCTTCGATATGTAAAGGGCACTACCAATCATGGGATTGATTATGCAAAAAGTTGTGCATTGGAGCTCATTGGCTATATGTTTTCATATTGTTGGTGATAACATAGATCACAAGTCCATTTCAATGTATGTGCTTAGTTTGGGAACTAGTCCCATTTGTTGGTCGAGTAAAAAGAAAACAATGATTTATCTATCATTAGAAAAGGTCAAGTATAGAGGAGTGGTCAACATTAAAATTTAGGAACTTTAGCTGTAGAAATTCCTCACTGATTTTGGTATCCAATTCCATCATCTAACTATCATTTGGTGTGACAATTATAGAACACTAAAGTTTTGCAGAGACCCAATCCAGTGGTAGAGAACAAAACACATCGAAATACAAATGCATTTCTTTATAGAGTTGATTCATGAAAAGATCATATAATTTCAGTACTATCCTTCCTCTGAATAGATTGTCTATATCTTCATGTAGACTTTCATTGAAAATAAATTCCACCTTTTGCATGACCTCCTTGGAGTGAAGGATACAACTAGTTGCCTAATTGTTGTCTTTATTTTTTAGCATTGTATATGGAGGGGGTGGTTTTCCCATTTTAATTATTTTCAATGTTCATTTTACTTAGATTCGTTGTAAAATGGGTACCCAACATGGCTTCTTTATGGGACCCATTCATTGTGTCCTCTCCAATAGTATTTGGGTGGGGGGGCGGGGGGGGTATTGGAGATATTACACACCCACCTAGTATTTGTTTTCTTAAGTTTATTATTCTATGTTGAGGATTCCCCTAGTCATATATATTATCCCCTAGATGATTATATTGTCCCCTATATGAGGGTGTCACCTCCTCTTCATTCATTACTTAGTTGTATTTCATTTAGACTAGTGGAGTCAAGTCTTGCATGGTAACCTCAGTATTATCACAAAGTGTTGCATGCTCACCTTGGAATCATCACCAGGAGGGTGTGCTCACCTTGGTATCATCACCAGGAGGTTGCACTTGACATGAATGAGGCTAGAAGGGGACACCACATGTGCATGCATGGGATTATCTCCACCCCACTTGTCTAGACTAGTTAACCAATGATTGCATGACTAGTTAACTAGGACTAGGTGGTAGTTCACTCTTTTTTTTGTTAGTGTGTGTACACATATTTATAGATAAGAAATATGGCACATTAGTTTAGTATTTTAGAGCATATCATGTGTATTTTTCTATTCTCTCATTTGGTTAGTACAATTCTTTATTATTTCTCTCCAATCCCTCTCTTCTTCTTTCAAATTTGCAAGTTTATGTTCATTGTTGATAGGTAGATTCTCAGTGAATATTTCACTACAATTTCACAATTATATCATATGTTTTATCTGTTGGAAAAAATAACCCTCACACTAAACCTATTAGAAAAGAGAAGACATACTCAAAGAATAAAATAAATTACAAACACACTATACATAGATATTTTACCCTAGAAACACTTAACAAGGAAAACCAAAATTCCTCTAAGCATCTTACTCTCTTGCTGTATTATTCATTCTTTGAATAAATATTTACATGAATAACCTTTTTCTACACCTAAGACGTAAATGAATAACTTGGTGAATAAGCTAGTGTTGGGGGGGAGAATATGAAGATGGCTACTATTGTTTCAGGAATACAATTTTGAGGTTGTGGTGAAATGTGGGAAGTTGAATGCAGGACCAGATCATTTATCGTGCATACTCTTAGGCGAAGATGCAGGGAATTTAGATGAAAACTTACCATATGCAAAACTATTTGCAGTTAAAATGGTGAATGATTACTTCACGGACATCGTGCAATTTATAAGTATAGGAATGGCCCCATCGAACATGACAGTTGTGCAGAAGAAACAAATGGTAGTTAAAAAAAAAAATTATTAGCTCATTGTAGGAAATTTGTATAAGTTATGTGCACATGGAATATTAAGATTATGTGTTTTGGAACACAAAATGCTGACGATAATCACAGAAGCGCATGAAGGGATTGTAGGAGGACATTACACAGGTAAAGTAACTGCACATAAAATTTTGTGCATGGGGATTTGGTGGCCCACACTTCACAAAGATGATAATGAATATTTTCATTCATGTAATGTATGTCAAAGGTTGAGAAATCCATCTAGGAGGGATGAAATGCCTTTAAATCCACAAGTTATATTGCAAGAATTTGATAAATGGACCATAGAATTTGTGGGACCAATCAACCCACAAGAAAGAAGATCATGGGAAAGGTACATAATCACTGTGAAAAAGTATTTGAAAAGATGGGCAGAAGCAACATGAGTCATAGATTGCACCGTGAAGACGATTGCATGATTTCTATTTTGAGAATGTGGTCACATGATTTGGATGCCCTCGCATATTACTCAGTGATCAAGGGACATGCTTCCTGAATAAAAAAAATTGCATCATTGATGAAGGAGTTTCAAATTCATCATCATAAAAGTACCCCATATCATCCTCAGGACAATGGGACAGTGGAAGATTTCGATAAAATCCTAGAGAATTCTTTGACAAAGATATGAAATGTAGGGAGAGATGATTGGGACTTAAGAGTTCCTTTAGTTTTATGGGCCTACAATAATACAAGAAAAAAGTTGGCAAGGTAGACACCTTTCAGGTTGGTCTATGGGAAAGAAGAAGTGATTCCAATGGACTTTATTCTACCTATCCCATGCATTGCAACAATTACTGATCTTTCAGACTCACAGTTGGTACATCTTGAGGAATATCAATTTGTCGTAGGGTTCCATCAACAAGTTCAAAGAGCAAGAGAGAAGTCATGGCATGATAGACACATTAAAAAAAAAAAAAATCCAGGTGGGAGACTTAGTATTACTTTATGATAGTAAGTTTATGCAGCATCTAGGGAAGTTTTGAATGCATTGGTTAGGACCCTATCTGATTTAGCATGTGACATAGATAGGTTTTGCATTATTGTAAACCTTGAATGGAGAAGTACTTGGAGGAATGGTGAATGGGAGTTAGTTGAAACTCTATAGAGACGGTCGACCTCCTGCACAGTAAATATGGACTGAGCCAGAACATATGTACCATAGTAAATGTAAAAAAAACAAGAATAAAAAATTGCGAAGAAAGAATGATTATCACATTATTGAGGTGAAATTGCACTAATTAGGAAAACAATACACAGATGTAGAAAACCACGGAGCAAAAAAACAAGGAAGCAATAATAGTTGTGCGGCGTAGTACTGACAATAATGTTAAAGCCATTAAATCAAAAAAATGATATCTAAAGTGTGGTATTGACAGGTCATAAAGACATTGTGTAATCATAAATGGTAAAAGCCATCGAAAATCATGACAGATTGGTAGTACGAGGAAAAAATCCAATGATGGATTTGGTAATAATGTCACATTTATTTATCCATTCATCAAACACATTGGCAAATTGGAAAACTTAATTAAGGCATGAAGGGACATGAACAGTTGGAAAGGATGCACAAAAGAAGTTGAGGGTTTCCAAGTGTGGATTATCGTTACTACAAGCTACATGCAAGTGAGAGTGAATCAAGAATAGGAGAAAATCCACGGAGGATAAATAGAGCTAAGGAAGTTGTCAAAGGTTACAATTTTTTTTACAGTAATGGCACCACCGAAAGCACCCATGCATGTACCAAGTAATTCCTCCAAAAAATAATCACTAGTAGAAACATAAGTACTATAGTTTGAAGAAACTTTGGGAGCATCATCATCCTTGGAGTCAAGGTTCCCCCATGATTATATTCCACCAAGAAGAGGTGATTCCATACCATTGGTGACACTCGACATACTAGAAGGGGTCATCATCCATGAACATATGTTGGGGAAGGTTCCATAACTCAGATATGCAGACCATGACATTATAGACATGGAGAATTTCCTCGAACTAGAACCCCATTGTTACCTGGAGTTGAAGGTATACCGAGCAACAAGCCAAAGAATACATTTTCCCTAGGTACGGGCCAGAGGATTGGAGTGAGTAGGCCTACTCAACCTACTCAACATCCCATGCTTCGTACATAGAAACAAATTCAATGCATGTGTTAAGTTGCTCCTATATTGCATGCATGCAGGATATTTGTGGCTAGATAGGCCAATTTCAATAGATACAAACTTGATCACAGGGATCACGATATTACCAACATAGGGGGAAGATCCCACCCTAATGTTTTTTAACAAAAATATAGATAGGGCCTTGTCAGAGGCTATGAAACATAAGTTCCACACAGTTAGAGGGGTGGGCGGCTTGGATGTACCAATCATATGCAACCCAACTATCATATTTGTGGCATGGGAATTAACATGTAAACTTATATGGAAATGTAGGAAGGACCAAGTTCTAAAAGGAGTGATATTTGCAGCAAAAAAGTGTGTGTAAGGGACTTCAATGAGATGGGTTCCCTTCTTGTTAAGTCGATTTCTTATTGACTACACTGAAGCACAAGATAGAGGTATGGAGTTCCATTATCCATGGCTTCTAATTTTTCCTGCATTCACAGCATGGGAAGATCCGAAGGATGCGTAGTTCTTGGGCCTAAGGGGGAAGGTTGTGTTTAGTATAAAAATACAAGAACTTATAGTATACAACAAATAAATGATGCCAAATAGACAACAATGTAGAGTTTTTTCTCTATGTAGAAAGGATTCATCATTGCATTAAGGACACATCACACATAACACCACAACTAGTGGAAGCATATGCACCAGTTGCACAGTTTTGAGCAGTTTGGCATCACATATATGTCCAACAAAAGAAGGACCCAAGAGAGGAGTGGGTGCATATGAAGTACAAGGTTATTGAAGAACATATCTAGCTAATCATGCAAGATTGGAACACAGATTAGAAGATCCCTACAGATGGAACTGAGATAGCGCAATTGAGTAATGAAGAGACATAACAACACAACGATATAGGGAATGATCAGGTACACGTTCAAGGAAATAATGTAGAGGATGCACTAGATACCACACCATCAACATAAAAAACACAATATACAGTGCCCGAGACAGGAAAGAAAATAAAGGACAAGGGGAAGGGTCTAGCAGGAGGTGCACACAAAAATATGAAAGTGCACAAGGAACCAACCATTTATACACTGAATGATGATGACATGGAACAAATTGGTTACCAAGTAAAGGATTCTGTTGAGGAGGTATTTCAGTAGATGACACAATGAAAGGAAGAAATCGGTAAGAAGATGCAAGAGAAGTTGACTAAATTCAAACAACAACTGGAGATAGTAAGCCTAGCAGAAAAAAGAATATCCAGAAAAGGAAAACCAACATGCATGTTGGGGGAAGTGGAATATAACACTCCACACTTCTCACAAATGGTTGAAGGGTTCTGAGTGATAAAAATATCTTCAGATGCAATTAGGTTCCCCACCCTCGAGTTGCAGGAACAAATACAAAGAGTAAGTCACTTAGATTTAGTCATTTCACAGATTCCCACAATCGTGTTACAAGGATTGAAAAAGGGTATTGTGTAGGAATTACGAATCTGTGCAGACTTCGCTTCTAGCGAGTTAATGAAAGTTGTAGAGGAAAAGACAGAACTACATAAGGAATTCAAAATAACTCTCTAGGAAAAGAGTGTAGTGCAGAAAAACGTAGAAATCATACTGAAGGAGAAGAGTGAGGCCGAAGAAAAGGCCGAGAAAAAAATGAAGGAGAAGGGAGAAACCAAGCATATGGAACAATGCATACAAATTTTCATCCAAATATTGTATAAATATTCCTAAAAGAACCAATAATAGTTGAAGCCACAATGGAGGAACAAGTATTAAATATTTTCAAAGTCATAAAAGGGTTTTGCAACAAGATTGAAGACTTGGAATCACGGACAGTACCAGGGAGATGACCAAAATAAAGGAAACAAAGGGAAAGGACAACACAGACATCAATTGAAAAAAATCAAAGCCTATAACATGAATGCACAAGAATGTGCAATGAGAGAACTCATATTTGGACCCATCTCACAATGAACCCAGAGATGAAGGAGATGGATGATAAAATAAGGCACATGCAAGAGAAGGTCTGCCAAGCAAATGAGAACATTAATACTTTACCACATGTGGAATGGATGGAAGCAATTATAGCTAACAAACAATTGTATTCTTAAGTATAATAGATGAAAGAAGAATAAAAGAGTATTTTTCATAAATTGGAACCCCTGCAGGACGTAGCACGCTGGGTGATAAGATACTTGGCCACTGCACAGGTCACCATGAAGAAACCATAGCATGAGACTAAGGATAATATCACATAGTGGTGTAGACCCCTCGACCCTCTATCAACCCTCGGGTCAAGGTCCGCTACAGGATTGTTCAATTTCCCCTTGAGCTGAAATGGCTCTTTCGATTCCCGACTAGAATCTTCGTTTATCGATCCACAGGTCCTTCCGGAAACTCCCCTATGTGAACAACACTAGGCGTGAGCTCCACCTTCTTCGAGTGACCACAACGCTACGACCAAGGCCTATTACTAAAGGTGCCTGTCGCAACTCTCAATCTCGCGAGTTCACAAGTGAAAACCCTTGACTCTTCCTTCCCAATCTCACGATACCCGAGATCATGAAATGGGTATAGCTCCCTTCTGTCAGCGCCCTCTGTGCATGACCATCGGCTGGTATTAACGCTATCACCTTTTGCTACTCGCCTCTTCATGAGTTTCGACGTCGAGCTCTCATGCTCTTACCTCGCGAGTTACCGAGACGCGAGAAGTCAACAGAATACCGACTCCTTTCGCTAGTCAACGCGTGTCTGCCTGTCTATCACTCGAGCCCACCTTGTGGTTCTATCATGTGTCTCTTGTGCCTAGCTTCAGCACTTCATGACTTTGCTCCTCCAAGCACTGCATCCTTTGTATCCCGACACCCAAAGTGTCGAGGTCCCAAACTCCTCGATACTCCTTATTGCAACTCGCAACTTCGGGACTTTTAGGACAAAAGTCTCGACTCTCCAACTACCGAAACCCGAAATGTCGATCCATCGAAACAGTTGATGACATCATTTACCCATACTTATATCGCATCTCACAATTTCGGGAATCTCAGAACAGATATCTCAAACCCCTGTCCTCCGAAATGCCGAAATGGTGAATTCTGACTCGTTATTAATGTTTCCCCCACGACAAAACTTCTCACCCTGTCGAGACTTCACACTTCATGATTTCATGAATCTTGGTGCAAGGTTCTCGGTCTTTCAACTCGCGAATCACCGAAGTGAGAATTCAAAAGTGATCCAATGACTCATGTCACCTCAGATCCTATGGTCTAATCTCTCCCGAGCTTGCACTTCAAGAATACTTGTCGTAACTTCCCTTCTCCTCTGCAAGATCTGACGGCTCTCGGGACTTCGTGAATTATCCTTAGATAATTTCGACTATCCAATCCCGCCTTGTCAACTACTGTGAAATGAACAAGGTATTCCTTCTTGTAACTTTTCCACCTGCAAAGTAACTTTACAGTGCCTCTCCTTGAATGCTTCAAGGTACTAACCCTCCTGAGCTTTCTCCACAACTTGAGTCTTCAAGAAGACTCCTTCACGCACTCCTTGCGGCAACCCTTCAATACTTCCAAGTGTTGAATTCTTTCACTCTACACACTCTCCTTGTGACAACAGTCTTTCAACAATTCCCTCAGGTTGTAAGCTCTGAGACTTCACTCGGCCTGCGCACACCTTGCATGGCTCCTGTGCTTAACTTGCACTTCTGCGAGAATGAGAATAACATTATCTCTTATGAGCTTTCATAGATGAAACTCTAAACTCTTGTACTCAATGCACTCCTTGCGGACAAGTTCACTGCACTCCTTGCAGAAAAAACTCTTGCTCAGACAGAGAAACAATTGAAACTCATTCCTTACTCTTCCTCTCTTCAGATTTCAAACATTCAACAAGAAATTGTACATACACAACATAAACAACAAATGCATGACAGAAAGAGTAAAACAACACTAGGTGTAACATTCAACATGCATACACAGAGAATATCACAACACCATAAGTCTGAATCAAAACTTCATATATTAATTCAGGACTTCTGTACATAGGTGTTTTCAAATACAATGCTCTACTCCTTCTCCTCTCTATTCTCTATGCTCAAAAATTGACAATTGATAATTCTTCCAAATGATACAAGACGAGGGTGCCTATAGTCGGTCTTCCCTCTGCTCCTAAAACTGTCTAATCTGCCATTCAAAGCTACCTACTTACATTTATTTTACATAAATGCCTCTAGCTACTTCAAACGAGAGTGGATCACTTAAGGTCTGATTACAATCTGTAAGTATGTCCTGTCTTAATTATTTCATGTAATATCCGCACATTGATTTCAAAACACTTTTACAATGTGCTAAAATGTGTTGGCACTTGTCCCAGTTGTCTTCCACCTCCACGTGCTTGCTACTTGAGATGCTCCTACATCATACTCCCTCGCCTGAAAATTTTCATGGACTCTTGTCCATGAGCTCTTTCACATTCTGTCCATGCTTCTAGATTTCGGATTCATTTTCCCAGTTGGCGTCTTCAACTGGATGTCCCTTCCACTTGACCAAGTATTCAAAATATTCCTTTCGCTTGGTCCTCTTACTAATTCTTTTGTCCAGTATCCTTTCCATATGTGGTTTCTCTGCAAATGGCATCTGCTTGGCCCATTGAACCTTTGGTTGTTCACTATCTTCTTCTGCCTCTTCATCTTTGTAAGGGTACAAATCTAAGATGTTGAATATCGGAGAAATTCTGATCCCCTCAAGTAATTCAATCTCATAAGCATTTGCCCCAAATTTCTTTATGATCTTGCATGGCCCAATTTTCTTCATTTTCAATTTATTATATGTCCCCCTTGGGAACCTTTCCTTCCTCACGTGTGCAAGGATCAAATCACCAACTTTGAACTGAAGTTCTCTCCTATGTTGGTCTACTCTTTGATTATACTTTTGGCTTGAGTTTTGCAATCGTTCCTTAACTTGGCTATGAAGCTCCTTCATCGCTTTTACTAAATCCTCTACACTAGCACTCCTAGTTGCATTCTGTTCTGAATCCATCAATTGAGAAACTCCTCTTGGCTACATGCCATAAAATATTTGAAATGGACTTTGCCCTGTGCTTTTGTTGATTGAATCATTATATGAAAATTCTTCCTGTGGTAGAATATTATCCCACTAATTGTGATGTTCTGTCACCAAACTTCTCAGCAAGTCTCCCAAAATTTTGTTCACAATTTCTGTCTGTCCATCCATATGAGGATGATAAGCTGAACTAAACGACAAGTTTGTTCCTATATTTTTCCATAAGGTTCTCCAGAAGTGTCCCACGAACTTGGTGTCTCGATCTGAAACCATGCTCCTCGGTAAGCCATGAAGTCGAATGACTTCTTTGAAAAATAGATTCTCAATGTGAGTTGTGTCACTAGTTTTCTGACATGGTATAAAATGTGCCATATTAGAAAATCGGTCCACCACTACAAAGATCAAGTCAAACCCTCTTTGTGTTCTCGGCATCTCCAATATGAAGTCCATGCTTACTGCATCCCATAGCCTCTCAGGTGTGGGTAATGATTGATATAAGCATGCATTCTGCCTCTTTCCTCTTGAATGCTGACAAATTCTACATCTGTCCATGAATCTTTTGACGTCTGTTCTCATTCCTGGCCAAAAATATGACTCATTTAACTTTGAGAATGTCTTTTCATGAACGAAATGTTCGGCCAATCCTCCACTGTGTTTCTCCTTCAACAGATTCTCCCTCATGGAGCATTTTGGATTACAAAGTTGATTACCCTTAAACAGTAATCCTTCCTAGATCATCTACTCTGTCCATTGACTTTTGTCCATGAGAATTGGATTCTCAGCTACTTCATACTCTTCTTTGAAGTCTGGATCATCCCTGTACATCTTCCTGAGATCATCAAAACCCAACGTTTTGACTCTGAACTCCTACACAAGCAAACACTTCCTACTCAAAGCATCAACAACTTTGTTAGTAGTTCCAGAAATATGTTTAATTACAAAAGTAAAATTATGCATGTATTCAACCCATTTAACATGTCTTTGATTCAATTTATCTTTTTGAGTCACAAATTGCAAAGAATGATTGTCACTATATAATACAAACTCCTTAGGAATCAAGTAGTGCCTCCACTTCTTCAGTGCCTGTATGATTGAATAAAACTCTTTGTCATATGTGGAGTACTTCATTTTGGCTTCATTAAGCTTCTCGTTGAAGTATTCTATCGGTTTGTCTTCTTGACTCAAGACTGCCCCTATTGCAAATTCACTTTCATCACATTTTACTTGAAATGTCTTTTTAAAATCAGGTAACACCAGAATTGGTTGTTCCGTGATTTTCTTCTTCAATAAATTGAATCTTTTCTCAGCCTCTTCTGTCCAGTGAAAATATTTATGTCTTTTCTTTACTGTGTCCATCATCGGTGCACTAATTCCACTGAAATTCCTAATGAACTTCCCGTAGAAACTAACCAATCCATGAAAACTTCGAACTTCAAAGATATTCTTTGGTGATGGCCAATTCTTAATCACCTCCACTTTATCTGGATCCATCCTCAACTTATCTGCAGAAATAACAAACCCCAAATAAATGAGCTCTGTCTTCATGAATGAGGATTTCTTCATATTTATCAGTAGCTTCTCTTGTTGTAGCGTCCGCATCACTGTAGCCAAATGTTTCATATGCTCTGCCTCTGTTTTACTGAAAATCAATATATCATCAAGATACAAAATGACAAATTTTCCGATGAAATCCTTCATGACTTCATTCATCAATATCATAAAAGTACTTGGCGCGTTTGTTAGTCCAAATGACATAACAAGCCATTCATACAACCTTTCATTGGTCATGAATGTTGTAATTCATTCATCGCCTTCTCTCATACGAATCTGATGATATCCACTTTTCAAATCAATATTCGAAAAAAAATTCGCTCCACTCAAGCAATCCATCAAATCATCCATTCTTGGCAATGGGAATATATATCTGACGGTAATTTTGTTAATTTCCCTTGAGTCTGTACACATCCTCCAGCCTCCATCTTTCTTTTGAATGAGCATTGTCGGAACACCACATGGACTCAAGCTTTCTCTAATCAACCCTTTGTCCATTAAATCTTGGACCTGTCATTTGACCTCTTCATTCTCCTACGGTGTCAATCTGTATGCTTCATTGTTTGGTAAACTAGATCCAGGTATAATATCAATGTGATGACTTATACTTCTAATAGGTGGCAATGAACAAGGTAGTTTGTCCACTACTATATCAGCAAATTTCTTCAGTAGCTGTTGGATTTCCTCTGGTAGATCATCCACTCTTGTGCTAGTCAAAACAGTTCTAGGTTTCCTGACCACGATGAATTGTGGATCTTCCTTCTTCTTAACCTCCTTAAGAAGTTCCTTCCCACTCATGAGAAGTACAATGTTGCTTTCTTCAGGTTTCACCTCTTTGTCCTTAATCGGCAACAACATGTGAGTTCTCCCATTCTTCTCTAAGGTGTATGTGTTCTTTCTCCCATCATGAACCAATTCCTATCATATTGCCACAGTCTACCATAAAATAGATGACAAACATCCATGGGAATGACATCACACAATATCTTATCGTTATATCCTCCTATCTTAAATTCAACTAAACATTGTCTAGTGACATTTACCTAATGTCCTTTCTATAGCCATCAAACTCTGTATGGACTTGGATGCTCAATAGTCTCCAGCTCCAACTTTTCTACCATCTCTGTAGAAACGAGATTGTCTGTGCTACCACTATCCACGATGACTTTGTATACTCTGTCCTTGGTCTTGCAAGTAGTCCGAAAAAGACTGTTCCTTTTCATTGGATTCTCCACCTCCTCTTCTGGAATTAAGAGAACTTTCCTCATCACTAGTGATCTTCTGCCTTCAACATCCTCTACCTCAACCTTCTGCCTTTGTGCTTTGGCAATGTGAGTCTCACCACCTTATTTCTTCTTATCTGGGAATTCAGAAGATTTGTGTCCATTCTTTCTGCATGTGAAGCATTTTATTACTCCACCTCTACCCCTTCCTCTTCCTCTAACGCAAGGAAAAGTGTTGGTATCAGCATATTGTCCTCCTTGTTCAGTATACTACCCTCTCTGTGAGCTTCCACCTCTCTCAGTTTGAGGTTGAGGTTTCTTCCATTCCTCCTTAGGGTTTTGATTCCTATCTTGGACAACTGTCTTACCTCTGGGCTGACTTCTACCTCGACCTCTCTGACTTTGCTTTCGGCTCAGATTCTCTTTAGCCTTTAGAGCCATCTGATAAGAATCTTCCACCATCTGAATGGTCATGATGCTCATCTCATCCTGAATATCATATCTTAGGCCATTCATATACCTGGAAACTTTGTCATCATCACTTTTGCGATGACCTACCCTGATGTTTAGCTTGTAAAATTCTTCAGTGTATTCCTTCACTGACATCATCTTCTGTCTCAAATTCTGCATTCTCCGAAACAGAGTGATTTGATAGTCCTTGGGTACCAATTTCGCCTTCATCTTCATGACCATTCTATCCCAACTCTTGATCTTCTGCTTTCCTTTGCAGCATCTATGAGCTTGTAGTTCATCCCACCACAATGTTGCATGTCCTTTCAATCTTGTGACAGTGTGTTTGACCTTCTTGTCTTCCTCGACATATTCATAGTCAAAATACGTTTCTAGAGATCTAATCCAGTCTAGAAGCTCTTCAACATCCAGGTTTCCCTCATATATTGGAATTTCCATTTTTACCCTGGCACTCGTTCTTGCAACCGCCCTAATCAGACGTTCATTTGTTGCATCCTCTGTTGCAACTTCTTCTCCTTCATGTCCAGCTTCATCTTCACTTTAAGATTCAATGACATCTCCATCACCGGCTGTGCACCTCTATTTTATTTCTATGTCCATGAGTCTGGTGCATATGTTATGCATCTCTCTTTCCATGGATGGATTTGGCATATGCCTACCACTTTCTTCTGGAATTTCCCTCTCCTCTGGAGGATCGGGTGTTTGCCTGTCTCTTCTTCTCAGTGGCATGGTGAATCTTCCTTTTCCCTGCTACAAAAAGCAAAGAAATCCTTTTGGGCTCTGATACCACTATTGGTGCAGAGCCCTCGACCCTCTATCGACCCTCGGGTCAAGGTCCGCTATAGGATCATTCGATTTCCCCTTGAGCCGAAATGTCTCTTTTGATTCCTAGTTGGAATCTTTGTTTATCGATCCACAGGTCCTTCCGGCAACTCGCCTATGCGAACAAGACTAGGTGCAAGCTCCACCTTCTCCGAGTGACCACAATGCTACGAACAAGGCCTATTCCTAAAGGTTCTTTTCACAACTCACAATCTCGTGAGTTTGCAAGTCAAAACCCCTGACTCTTCCTTCCCAATCTCGTGATACCCAAGATCACAAAATGGGTATAGCTCCCTTCTATCAGTGCCCTCTGCGCGTGACCACCAGTTGGGCTTAACGCTAGCACCTCTTGTTACTCGCCCATTTGTGAGTTTTGAGGTCAAACTCTTGTGCTCTTACCTCACGAGTTACCGAGACACGAGAAGTCAATGAAATAT
This sequence comes from Picea glauca, assembly GCA_000966675.3. Classification (NCBI taxonomy): domain Eukaryota; kingdom Viridiplantae; phylum Streptophyta; class Pinopsida; order Pinales; family Pinaceae; genus Picea; species Picea glauca. Next base: position 619,739 of record JZKD02S0866632.1, read on the forward strand.
CGACTCCTTCCGCTAGTCGATGTGTGTTCACTTGTCTACCACTCGGGCCCACCTTGTAGTTCTGTCACGTGTCTCTCATACCTATCTTCGGCACTTCGTGACTTTTCTCCTCCAAGCATTACCTCTTTTATATCTTGAAACCCGAAGTGTTGAGGTCCCGAACTCCTCGATACTCCTTATCGCAACTCGTGACTTTGGGACTTTCAGGACAAAAGTATCGACTCTCCAACTATTGAAACCCAAAATGTCGATCCTCCAAAACAGTTGACGACATCCTTTCCCCATACTTATATCGCGTCTTGCAATTTCGGGAATCCCGAAATAGATATCTCAAGCCCCTATCCTCCAAAATGCAGAAATGGTGAATTCTGACTCGTTATTAATGATGGCCCCACCACGGAACTTCTTGCCCTGTTGAGACTTCGCACTTCATGATTTCACAAATCTTGGTGCAAGTTTCTCGATCTTTCAACTCGCAAATCACTGAAGTGAGAATTCACGAGTGATCCAATGACTCCTATCACCTCTGATCCTACAGTCCAATATCTCCTGATCTTACACTTCAAGAATACTTGTTGTAACTTCCCTTCTCCTCTGCAAGATTTGACGGCTCTCGAGACTTCGTGAATTCTCCTTGGAGAATTTCGACTGTCCAATACCTCCTTGTCAACTCCTGCGAAATGAACAAGGTATTCCTTCCTGGAACTTGTCCGCCTGCAAAGTAACTTTACAGTTCCTCTCCTTGAATGCTTCAAGGTACTAACCCTCCTAAGCTTTCTCCACAACTTGAGTCTTCAAGAAGACTCCTGCATGCACTCCTTGTGGCAAACCTTCAATACTTCCAAGTGTTGAATTCTTTGACTCTATGCACTCTCCTTGTGACAATTGTCTTTCAACAATTCCCTCAAGTTGTAAGCTCTAATACTTCACTCAGTCTGCGCACACCTTGCATGGCTCCTGTGCTTAACTTGCACTTCTGCGAGAATGAGAATAACGTTATCGCTTCTGAGCTTTCAGAGATGAAACTCTGAACCCTTGTCAATGCACTCCTTATGGACAACTTCACTGCACTCCTTGCAGGAAAAACTCTTTCTCAGACAGTGAAACGATTGAAACTCATTCCATACTCTTCCTCTCTTTAGATTTCAGACATTCAAAAAGAAATCGTACATACACAACATAAACAACAAATGCATGAAATAAAGAGTAAAACAACACTAGGCATAACATTCAACATGCATACACAAAGAATATCACAACACCATAAGTCTGAATCAAAGCTTCATATATTAATTCATGACTTCTGTACATAGGTGTTTTCAAATACAGTTCTCTTCTCCTTCTCCTCTCTGTGCTCTATGCTCAAAAATTGACAATTGATAATTCTTCCAAATGATACAAGACGAGGGTGACTATAGTCGGTCTTCCCTCCGGTCCTAAAACTGTCTAATCTGCAATTCAAAGCTACCTACTTACATTTATTTTACATAAATGCCTCTACCTACTTCAGACGAGAGCGAATCGCTTAAGGTCTGATTACAATCTGTAAGTACGTCTCCTCTTAATTATTTCATTTAATATCCACACATTGATTTCAAAACACTTTTACAATGTGCCGAAATGCACTGGTGCTTGTCCCAGCTATCTTCTACCTCTGCGTGTTTGCCACTTACGATCCTCTTGCATCATACTCCTTCGCTTGAAAATTTTCATGGACTCCTGTCCATGAGCTCTTGCACAGTCTGTCCATGCTTCTAGATTTCGGCTTCATTTTCCCAGCTGACGTCTTCAACTGGATGTCCCTTGCACTTGACCAAGTATTCAAAATATTCCTTTCGCTTGGTCCTCTTACTAATTCTTTTGTCCAGTATCCTTTCCATCTGTGGTTTCTCTGCAACTGGCATCTGCTTGTCCCATTGAACCTCTGGTTGTTCACTGTCTACTTCTACCTCTTCATCTTTGTAAGGGTACAAATCTAAGATGTTGAATATCAGAGAAATTATGATCCCCTCGGGTAATTCAATCTCATAAGCATTCGCCCCAAATTTCTTTATTATCTTGCATGGCCCAATTTTCTTCATTTTCAATTTATTATATGTCCCGCTTGGGAACCTTTCCTTCCTCACGCATGCAAGGATCAAATCACCAAATTCATACTGAAGTTCTCTCATGTGTTGGTATGCTCTTCACTTATACTCTTGGCTTGAGTTTTGCAATCGTTCCTTAACTTGGCTATGAAGCTCCTTCATCGCTTTTGCAAAATCCTCTGCACTAGAACTCCTAGTTGTGTTCTGTTCTAAATCCCTCAATTCATAAACTCCTCTTGGCTGCATGCCATAAACTATTTGAAATGGACTTTTCCTTGTGCTTCTGTTGATTGAATCATTATATGCAAATTCCACCTGTGGTAGAATATTATCCCACTGATTGTGATGTTCTGTCACCAAACTTCTTAGCAAGTCTCCCAAACTTTTGTTCACAACTTCTGTCTGTCCATCCGTCTAAGGATGATAAGTTGAACTGAACGACAAGTTTGTTCCTAGATTTTTCCATAAGGTTCTCCATAAGTTTCCTGCGAGCTTGGTGTCTCGATCCGAAACCATGCTCCTTGGTAACCCGTGAAGTCAAATGACTTCTTTGAAAAATAGATTCGCAATGTGAGTTGCATCACTGGTTTTTTGACATGGTATAAAATGTGCCATCTTAGAAAATTGATCCACTACTACAAAGATCGAGTCAAACCCTCTTTGTGTTCTCGGTAGCCCCAATATGAAGTCCATGCTTACTACATCCCACGGCCTCTCAGGTATGGGTAACGGTTGATATAAGCCTACATTCTGCCTCTTTCCTCTTGAATGCTAACAAATTCTACATCTATCCATGAATATTTTGATGTATGGTCTCATTCCTAGCCAAAAATATGACTCATTTAACTTTGAGAATGTATTGTCATGACTGAAATGTTCGACCAATACTCCACTGTGTTTCTCCTTCAACAGATTCTCCCTCATGGAGCATTTTGGAATACAAAGTTGATTACCCTTAAACAATAATCCTTCCTGGATCATGTATTATGTCCATTGACTTCAAACAAGAGCGAATTGCTCAAGGTCTGATTACAATCTGTAAGTACATCTCCTCTTAATTATTTCATTTAATATCCGCACATTGATTTCAAAACACTTTTACAACATGCCGAAATGAGTTGGCGCTTGTCCCAGCTGTCTTCCGCCTCCTTGTTCTTTCTACTTGCGATGCTCTTGCATCACATAGTTGACAACAAATACACTAGAGGAAATTTTGATTAAATAAGAAGAGGTAATGAAATAGGTACAAATAGCCAGGGAGACCGTCCAAAAGTTGATGGAGGTGTGGAAAAGTATATCACGACAGGCCTAAGTGGCTCGGGACAAGCCACAGGTGAGTTTTGGGGGCATGTTGGATAGGAATTATGAAAATAGTATTCATGATAATCCTAAGTATGGAAGATGTACACAACAGAAGAAGAAGAAAGACAAGGTAGGCTCGGGAGTGCGCAACTGAGGAACATTCATGAGTATAGTGCATAGTAAAAACATACATAGTAGAGGAATAAATAAGAGAAGAAAGTGGGTGAAAAGGAAGGAAAACAAATCATCATGCTAATATAATTCAGAGCACAAAATCAGGAAGAACAACAAGCAGAATGCAAAAACAACATGCAGGCATAAAATTAGGTAAAGCAGCCCAAACAACTAGTCAACTTGAGTTGTCATGAATTGTAATAGGGTTTTGGGATGAGAAGAGTAGAGTTTTAATCCCTATAATTCATGTATAAATATGTATTGGGTTGGGAGAATAATGGTTCTGTTAAAAAAAATAGAGAAATAGAATAGATTGAGAGTAAAAGAGACTATGTCTAAATGTTAAGGAGATGTTGCAGAGAGAGAGAGAGAGAAAGAGAGAGAGAGAGAGAGGTTTGCACTGCATAGAGACTAGGCTATATGAAGGGAGATATAGCATGGAGTATATTTGTAAGCGTAGTGCACAATACTGAGACAATTAGAGAAAAAATAATAAAGAATCCAATCATTGTGGACGTAGCCCAGATTTGGGTGAACCACGTTAACCACTATGTTTACTTGTCTTTTATGTGATTGATCATGGATAATTTTTTGATGCATGTTATACTAGCTGTGTCTTATGTATGATCATTGCACGATAGTTATGAATTTCACAATACTTGGTTTCTGTTGTAATATGAATTATAATGGTAATACATAAATGAATTCACTAAGTAACCTAAGGAGATAAAATACATAATAACATGCATAGAAAAGATAAGTAAGAATGACAAGGATGATCACCTCACATTCCCTCACTATTTCAGAAACTTAGTTCCTACATCCCCAATAGATACCTCATGTGAGACTTCACTTACATGCAGGTGATGCTGAAAGGTTAGTGTCTGAAGGGTTTTTTTTGGTCAAGATAAATCAAACCTAGGGTCTTACAATCGCGTTCACGCCAATAATTCATTTTAGTAGTTGTTTTTACTCAAAGGGTATGGACTGAAACTCATGTTATTTGAGACTCTTGAAAAAATAGAACTTATAAGAACACTGGCAAAGAAAAATTCTCCCTAATTCTTCAATTTAAAAAAAGTTTCAAAAATAAAATGCATGAACAATCCTTCAAACCTTGAAATGCAAATTGTTTTCTTGAAAAGTTCAGAAACAAGGGAACTAGAGAAGAATGACCAACAAACAAGTAGTTTTGTCTTTTTTTTTACTAAAATAAATCAAATGAAAATGAGATGTGATTTTCCTTTTTATTTTATAAAGAAATGGAAGAAGGTAAAGATAAATAAAGTGAATAGTCAAGAATAATTGAAAAACAACAATCAAATTGGAAATTCATTCTAGCTACACACAAATGACCTTTCAATCAACCTAAAGAACCTTATAACCAAAAGACTCACCTAAACAAAATAAAGATCTTTTAGATGATTTCAAAGTTTTCAGAGACTTAATACAAGAATAAAAAGAAAACACAAACCTAGAAATCTCAGATTGTACTGAAGAACCAAACTAGATCCTATAAAACTAAGAGAAAGGCTCAAACATCAAGTTCTAACCCAGATCCGCGACTGTGTAAACTAGGAATCACGAACATCCATAGGTCATACAAGGGAAAATAATGGATATCCATGAATCATAAAGGGATAAAGTGTGGATGCACCAATAAAACTTGAAAAATAAAAAGGTCAATCCATAAGGAGGATTCTAGAAACTTTGGACAACATTTCTAGATGGAAAATGATTTGAAAAGATAGCCCTGAATATAGGAAAAGATAAAAAAATCAAAGACAATAGAAGACACCCTAATACTGATCCAAAATAGGAGAAGAGATCCCCAGTATGGTCGCCAATTTTTTTTATGGGATTTTTCCCCTGTGACCTTGGGTCATGTCATAGAAGAGAAAGGCCATATGTAAAAGACAGAACCTACCCTCACACAAAATAATTATATAAGAAAATAACTACTTTGAGGAGAGAAAGAGAGAAGGATAAAATGAGATAAGGAGAAACTTCACACCTTGTACCCTACATCTAATGTCAATCCTTGGTTTCCACCTTTAATTTTTATCCTAATATCCACTAGCATCAACCTGCAAAACAAGATCAAGTCTGTGATGCAAGAAGGTAGTCATGAATTCAAATCATACATATAATGTGTAAAAAAACAAGTATATGAAGTAATATAACATATATCAACGGATTGAATCAATTTACACATGAACGGAGGGAAAGAGAACTCTTTTATTGAAAACAATATAAGTAGGTAGTTACAACCCAACTTTAACCGTCAACACTACCTCGAAGCCAACCACCTAGGTTTCTCCACTGGTCCTTCAAGCATAAACTCAACAAGATGGCCCTTCCTTGGATTTCCCAAAAGAGATAGGAACACATCCTACAACCACATGGGAGAGTAATGAATGTTGGAAAACAAGTTCCATACCAGGGAGATGCTACTGAGAGGATTAAGGAAAATAGGGAAGCTTGCAAATTCGTCTGCATAATCTTGCACCTAGCTTTTCCTCCTCATCCATTCCCTCAGAGGTTCCTTTATACCATCCTCGATGGGTTTAGGTGGTTTAATTCCATTGTTTCTAGGACAATGGGAGTTTGGGAACAATCCCAACTAAAAAACTCACCCAAAAATGTGGAATATTTATTTTTCATATTTTTTTAGGGCATCTGTGAGTTGCAAAATAGCAAGGAATGATAATCCACGGTTTTCACATGGGTGACTTAAAGATGGCAACAAAATTGTTTTTTTCTAGATGGTTCTAATGAAGGAGGATGGGATTTAAGTTTGCAAGCTAGGGAAAAGGGCTAGGCCATCTCACAAATGCAATTGATGTGGAAATTTGTGGTATAAAAATTACCACCTTTTGCAACCATGGCCTTAACATCCTTGTAATGTTGTCAATACAAAATTTAAATTTAACCTTTGAATCTAAAAGTGGTACTAACAGTAGAAATATATTTTTTTGGAGGTTAAAATTTCAACTTCTTTGAAACCATGGAATTAACAATCGATATAGTTGAAACCAAAATCTTAAAATTGACCCCCAAATTGAAAATTGGTGCTTCTAATAATGCCCCCTCTTTATCTTGGGATTGAAATCACAACTTTTTTGAAATAAATCATAGCCTTGACAACCGCTTCCCTTGCAACTAAAACCTTAAAATCAAACCCTAAATTCAAAAGAGGTGATATTAATAGCACTCTTTTTCATAGGACTTAAAATTGAAACATTTTTTAAGCAATGGCCTAAAAACCCAACACTACTAAAAACAAAATCATAAAAAATGAACAAATTGAAGAAAAAAAACCAAAATAAAAAAAAATAAAGACATTTTGTTTTATAAAAAAAAATCTTTGTAGACCTGAAAATACCCACCCTCATTTTTTTTAAAGAAAACATATTTA
>JZKD02S0866632.1:626799-640323 GCA_000966675.3 Picea glauca
TTTAAAAATAAACAAAGTAAATAAAAATTATAAGACAAAAATTGGAAAGGAAAAAAAAGTTGGTTTGAGGGGATATTGATATGGATTGGATCATTATATTATTTTTCATCTATATCGATGCTTTAAGAGTGGAAACAATTGGAGAAATCAACTTGCAGTGTCATTTTAGTGGCAGGTCTCTGTTTGGAAAATTGGGGTCTGGAACTTTTCAGAGCTATTTTGAGAAATTAAATGACATTTTCTTGATTTCCAATGTCCAAAATTGATGGTCACTCCCTTGACCATGTTATACACTTGGATACCTTTCTAATGGTGTAAATTTCTCATTAATTGGAGTTCATATGAAAAAGTTATGCCTCCCACAAGTTTATCTATCATGTTGACCGCCATGGTATGAGAGGATGCCACATAAACCCCCATTACTCATGCATATGGGGCTAGCCACATGAGTAATTTCAAGAATATTCTATAAGGTTCAAAAACCTGCCACAATTGAGGGTTGAGTAAATTAAAAAAACCTACCTATAGATGGATATCATGCTATGTTAAATATCGGGCCACTAGGAGGAGATGGGATTCCATTATTTTGCATTGTATCTTGTTCCATAGTTGAGAAAAACACTTGAGAGCGGTAATCTATGAGAATAATATAGGAGGTGATATTTTGTAGCAGCCATAGAGGCCATAGATCAAAGGAAAATCTAGAAAGAGTGCCTCTTTCTTTGTACTTGCATCATTTCTATACCAAAGAAAAGAGAGTGAGAAACCTCACCTTCTAGCTAGGTTTTCTCCCATATTGGGTTTCCCAGGTCATATCTTTTGTTTATTTTTGGATGGTGTGTGTATTTATTTATGTTCTTTGTTTTTCACATTTTAACTATTTCATATGTTTTTTTTAAGAAAAAATACAATAATCAAGAGTTTGAGATCTAAAGGAAAAATAACCTTGATAGTAAATATTTTACCTATTATTAGATCTGTTGTGACAAACTATTCCAATGGAATATCCACATCATTTTACAAATTGTTCCAAGTTGTTCTAGTGTAGGTTTTTCTTTTGGGTATTTGTGGGAAGTTGTAGGATACAGGAATCAACTTAAGGATAATTTGCAGAAACCCTATCCATGGAAAACACGCCTATTGATAATAACCCTCAAGATCCAGCAGAAGAGAGATTTTAGTGGTTGGAAGTGAAAGTTGTTGACATCATTTGCAATATGAAACTCCTCATGGAATCTTTAGCAAGAAATATCATATCGTTCATAGATTATGGAGGCTCTAACTCAGAGATCAGATCAGAGGGGAAATTGGGAGATCAAGAAAACTCAGGAAATGAGTCACAGAAAGAATATGGGAAAGAGTAGAGAAGTTCGAGTGTCGTGAACCCTTCACAGTTCATATTCAATATGGAATCAAAAGTGGACATAAATCCATACCAAGGTGATTTTATTTTAGCGTTCCCCATATAGATTATTTTAGTGCAACAACCAAAAGTTTATTTTAGCGTTCACCATATAGATTAAGAGTAGAATATTTCATTTGCTAGATTGAATTTAGAGGGACATGCTTTAACCTGGTGGGAAATCCATACAAAAAAACTTAAAGGTTGGAGGTTGGTCTGCCAGTAACTAGGTGGGAGGAATTCAAATCCCTCATCAAGTATCAATTCTACCTTATTGGGTCTGTAGAGGACCAATATATCTGGTGGAACTACTTCAAGAAGAGGCAGGGGGTAGAGTGTACACAATTGATTTTAGAAAGATGGCCATCATGTTGGGTATCTCTCCCAAGAACCCATATGTACTCCTCAATTATCTTTGGGGATTACACAATCATCTACGAAAGCATGTAATTATATTCAAGCCAAGGACACTAGATGAGGCATGTGCATAGGCACAATACCTAAAATACATAGGCCAAAGGAAGGGGAAACCAATTGGTTCGAAGAAGAAAGAACACCAAGAATCCTTTAAGGAGAGGAACAAGTGTAAAGGGGGGGAATATAAGAAGAAAACAACCACTACACCAAGGAAAAATGTTGAAAATATCCTAGCAACCCTTGCAATCATTGCAACATTGATGGATACACCAAGGAAAAATGTTGAAAACTACCTCCGAAGTTGAATCCAAAGAATATCAAGAAGGAAGAAAAGTAAAAGAATCAATGAAACTATCCTAGAAACCCTTGCAATCATTGAAACATTTATGGATACACCAAGGTAAAATGTTGAAAACTACCTCCAAAGATGAATCCAAATAATCACAAGAAGGACGAAAAGTAAGAGAACCTTCTAGCCACATATTTGAGCATTCAGGTTGAAAGTAGCTCATATGTGGATAAAACTATTGTCTTCACATCTATGCAGAAGGAGGTGAATCTGAGTATCCTTCATCACTAGTAAGAGAAGGAGATGACCAAGCTCTTCAACATCAATATTTAGGTAAATAAGACCAAGATAGATGCTTTGTTTGACTCTAGTTCATAGGACAATCTCATAGCAGTGAATCTGGTCAAAAATCTTGGATTAGAGGTTCATAATCATCATATCCCATATCTATTGGGTTGGGTAAATAAGGTTGCAAAGATAAAGGTAATGAAACAATGTAAGATCAAATTTTCTATAAGTGTTGATTTTATTGATGAAGTGGAATTGGACATAGTATCCCTTTATGTATGTGGAGTAGTGTTTGGAAGCCCCTATATGTATATGAGGAATGAAATATTCATGTGGAGAGACAACTAGTACTTATTGATCAAGGATGGGAATTCCTACATCATTAATTCACATAAAGTCAAATCAAATATCTCACTACTAAGTGTCAACCAAGCCAAGAATTTTATTAGTTCTAATAAGAAATATGTTTTGTTTTTCTTAAGAAAAAATCAGTCTAATGATGAGTCAATGAGAGTGAAGGAATTCATAGAGGGGTGTAATAAAGAAAAGAAAAACCATTTGGAGGAGTTTATATAGTAATAAAAAGGAGTTTTCAAGGATCCTAAAGGGATACCACCCAAGAGGGACGTGCAACATGAAATACAATTATTGCCAGACTCCCCATTTTTGAATATTGGGTTGTACAGTCAATCTGTTCTAGAAGTGAATGGAGTGAAGAAGTAGGCGTAGTAATTTTTGGAGTAGTGTGTGATTCAACCAAGTACCTTACCTTGTGTGTCAGGCATCATAATTGTACCCACGAAGGATGGGACTTGGATAATGTGTATCGATTATAGGGCATTGAATAAGACTACACTGAAGAAGCGATACCCTTTTCCAAGGATGGATGATATGTTGGGCCAGCTGCAGCATGCCAAGTACTTCACTAAGTTGGATTTAGAATCATGATATCACCAGGTATGATTCAAAGAAGAATATACCTGGAAGACTTTTTTCAATAGAAGGCATGGTTTGTCTAAGTGGTTTTTTATGCCATTTGGTTTATGCAATGCATTGGCTACATTTGTGAGACTAATGACTGTTGTTTTATGCCCCTATATAGATTCATTTGTTATTGTTTATTCAGATGATATATTGGTTTATAGAACTACCTGGGAGGAACCATGGAGGAGAACATCTCACATTTTATGTAGGTGTTAGAGACTTTGAAAAAGAACCAATTGTTGGTCAATCTCAAGAAATGTGAGTTTTCTCAGCAGTCCTTGGTGCATTTGGGGTATGTGATCAGTTCAGGAGAGCTCAAGATAGATCCCACAAAGATGGAGGCCATCATGAAATGGCCAATTTCTATAAATGTCACTGAACTTAGGAGTCTTTTTAGGGAAACATAATACTTGTGGAAGTTCATAGCTTCATTTTCAGTGGTAGCTACACCACTCCATGCCATAACAACTAGTTGGGGAAGAATCAATAGAATTCCTTTGATAAGATGAAAACAAATATCAGTAAATAATCATTGCTCATGCTACCAAATTTGTATAATCCTTTCGAAGTGGATAAATATATAAGTGGGTATGCTTTGGGACAAGTCATAATGCAAGGAGGAAGGCCCATCTAGTATCATTCTGAAGTGTTTCATGGGGTGGTTCCCAACTAAACTACCTATGACAAGGATCTCTATGCTTTGGTACAATCTGTCAAAAAGTAGAAGAATTATTTGATGGGAAAGAATACCATCATCCACACATGTCACCAACCACTCCAGTACTTGTAGGCCTAGAGTAATCTACAACAAACCAAACATTACTTGTGGATGGGGTTTTTACAAGAATTTTGTCTAGTCATCAAGTATAAGAAGGGGAACACAAATAATTTGGCAGAAATTATTTCATGACCACCCACATATAAGATTACATATTTGTAAACTTTGATTCACATGGATCCTTTTACCCATGATGCAAACAAAGAGGCATACACAAAATATGAGGACTTCAAGGAGGTGTTTCAACAGCTACAGGGACAAATTCATATAGAATAAGGTAGTGGCAAAGATGACTATCATTTACAAAATAGCTTACTCTATAATATTGACAGGATTTGTGTCCCTATAGATGAAAAACTACATCTTATCAGAGAGGCTCACACTTCCAAGGTTGTAGGAAATTTTGGGGTTAGGAAGACAATTGTCATTTTACAAAGGTATGTGTATTGGCCCAGAATGCAATAAGATGTAGCACAATATATTGGAGGATGTATACCTTTTTTTACGAACAATCCTAGTAATAGGAAGAAAGGTCTATACCATCCCTTACCTATATCCACACGACCGTGGGAAATCATTTCCATGGATTTTGTGGGAGGTTTACCAACCACACAGAAGGGATTTGTGGTAGTTGACACATTAAAAAAAAAGTGCATTCTCGTGCCTTGTAAAAATGCCATCGGGAATAAGAAGCAACAAACTTATACTTTGAACAGGTCAAGGTGCACTTTGGGATACCAAGGAGCATCATATCAGATAGGGATACCATATTTCTCAGTTCATTTTGGACTACATTGTGGGAGAAGATGGACACTATGTTGAAGAGGTATACAATATTCCATCCATAGACAAATGGGATGACATAAGTATTCAACATGACTTTGGTGAAAATTTTGAGGGGTTACTATCAGAAGAATTTGAATACCCAGAATGAAAATATGATCTATATACAACAATATTATAACAGAGTAGTCCAAACTTCTACTAGTAAGTCACCTTTTGAAACTTTCTTTGGGTATTTTCCTCCTTCACCCTTAGATGTTGTATATGGGAAACAAGGAGGAGTAAGGGAGGACCTCATAGGAGATGCATTAAAAGAAGAAACGTTTGTTGAGAAGATTATGCAGATCCATTTTCAAGTACAATAGACATTTAATAAACCACAAGAAAAGTACAAGGTTGGACATGACTAACACATAACAAAGAGAACATTTACAGTCGGAGATAGAGTATGCTTACAATTAAATGATGAAAGGATATAGGTTCCTAGTAAGAAGATAAAGGCTCTGAAATATGGTCCTTTTTAGGTATTGGAAAAGGTGGGAGAGAATGCCTACAGACTCATTCTACCCCCATACATGTGCATTTACTTAGTAGTGAATGTGTAGAATGTCAAACTATATGATACTTCCACGTTCGATCAGAAGGAGGAGGATGTCCTACCTTCCATAGGGGACTTAGCACTAGGTGCTCAAGAAGACTTAGTAGAGGACACAGTTTTGCAGAAGTGGTCCATAAATACAAGATAGGGGTAACATGACCTCTAGTACATTGGGTTGAAAGGACAACTTCCAAGTAAATCAAAGTGGTACTCTAGGGAAAAGGTAGAGGAAAAATTTCCTCACCTCATTCCGTAAATATTTTGAGGACAAAACGCCTCCCTAAATGGAGAGGTGTGATGCAAATTGGATCATTATAATATTTTTCATTTATCTGGATGCTTTTCGAGTGGAAACAATTGGAGGAATCAGCCTATAGGGTCATTTTAGTGGCAGGTCGCAGTTTGGAAAATTGGGCTCTGGAACCTTCCACATCCATTTTGAGGCATTAAATGTCATTTTTTGGGATTTTGGTGTTCGAAACCTATGCACACCTCCTTGACAGTGTTACACACTGGTGCAACTATCCAATGAAACCCTCACGGTCCAACTGCTCTCACCAGGACCTTCTTTGTCTCTGGCCCAAAGAGCTATATCACTCTTCGAATCCCGTATCGGGACACTTTGTCACCCACATGACACTCTACTGATCTCCCAGCAATTGTCTCGGGAAATTGGGTTTCGCGATATCGCGACCTGTGTGCACGTTCTCATGCTACTCCAAACCCTGAAGCCCGATGGTCAACGGTCAATTATTTTGTTCATGTCGGGGATCGCCCTATCGGGAAATCGACGTATGCGATGTCACAAATCACTTACACCACAAATCCCCGAACTCCGAACTCCGATAGCACATGCGTCGATTCCGCGCTACGTCACCTCCTCTTCCCGCTCTATCGGGAATCGCGGGATCGTGGTTTCACAAGTCGAATTTCCTTTGCATCACAAAGCCCCGAATGCCGAATCCTGACTTTCCAGGATCTCGCACCACCTTTCCTCGCCTTGATCAACGGATCCAATGGCTTCGGGAAATCGCGAATCGCGATTTCGACGGGTATGAAACTCTCTCCTCTATGAATCCCGATATGCCGAATTCTGATGGTTGGTTCCCTCTTCACGCCTACGGGTTAAAACCCTTGTAGCTCCTCCCAGATTTGACGATCAGCGGGATTTCGCAATTCTCCGCAGTGATCCCCAGCCGTCCGTTCTCCTCCTCGAGGATTCCTCCTTATTCAACGCTTTGTTTCTGCTCGAGCCTTCTCATGGGTCTGTTCCCCAGTAATGAGAAGGAACTATCCCTCCTGAGCTTTATCGACTCTGACTCATCCAGAGACTTAGCGCACACTGCTCGCACTCGACCTCAACAACTCCCAAGTGTTGAACTTGTCCAGACTCTGTGCACTCCTGCAACAGCAGCCCTGTCTTCCTTTTCTTAGGCTCAACCCTAAGGCTCCCAATTCCACCTGCACTTCTGCTGCACGACTCTAATAACCCAACTCAACTTCTGGGTAGATGAGAATAAGAGTTTAACTGTTGAGCCTCATCAATGCACTCTATGTGGATGAATTCGACTGCACTCTATGCAGGAATCTCCTGGCTCAAACAGAGAAACAATTGAAACTCATTCTCTTCTTTCTCAGGCTTCAACTAAACTATGAAACCACATACACAGCATATTCAAAAGCAAATGCATGACAGAAAGCAAACATCCATGAGCATAATATCAGCACAGAGAAACAACACAAACCATGAAGCTGAATCAAAGACTCTCTTCTATTCATTCAATATGTACATGGGTGTTCTTCACCATTTCTCTACTCTGCACTTCTCTCCTCTGAATGTTTGATGATAATACAATGTACAAAGGAGGGTTCCTATATTCCGTTTGCCCTCTCGAATTCTACAACTATCAAATCTACAATCAATTCCTATCTACCAACATTAAACCTATTAAATGCCTTCCTATCTACTTAGGATGAGAGATTAAAGGCTCAAGGTCCCCTTTACAATACAAGTGCGCTTCTTCACATTAATACATTAATGTCTTGCACCACAGTTACACGGTGTTTCAAAAATTTTGGTGCTGGCCTTGTCCAGTTGTCTTTTTTGCTCAATGCGCTAGCTCACTTGATATGTTGTGGATGCTCCTGCATCATACTCCCCGGCTTAAAACATTTCATGGGTTCCTGTCCATGAGCTCCTTCATGGTGTGTCCATGCTTTTGTATGACTGCTTCCATCTCCCAACTAGCATCCTCCACAGGGTGATTCTTCCATTTTACCAGGTACTCAAAATATTGCTTTCGCCTGGTCTTCTTTCCTGCTCGTTTGTCCAGTATGCATTCCATTTGCGGTTTTTCTGCTACTTGCATCTACTTCTGCCACTGGACCACTGGTTCTTCATCTTCAGTACCTGCTTCTCTAGCCCTGTATGGATATAAATCCGAAACATTAAATATCGGAGATATCCCGATGCCCTCTGGCAACTCAATCTCGTATGCATTCTCCCCGAACTTCTTCAGGACTCTCCATGGTCCGATTTTCTTCATCTTGAGCTTGTTATATGTTCCCCTTGGGAACGTTTCCTTCCTTAAGTGCACCAGAACCATGTCACCAACTTCAAACTGAAGCTGTCTCTTCCGCTGATCGGCCCTGCGCTTATACTCTTGATTAGACTTCTGCAGTTGCTGCTTCACCTAACTGTGAAGTTCTTGCATTGCTTCAGCGAACTCTTCTGCACTAGCACTACTAGTCACGGCCTGCTCTGACTCCCTGAGTTTAGATACTCCTCTCGGCTATGTTCCATATAAAATCTGAAACGGCCTCTTACCTGTACTTCGATTCACCGAATCATTGTACGCGAACTCTGCCTGTGGCAGTACCTGGTCCCAACTGTTGTGGTGTTCTGTCACCAGGCTTCTCAACAAGTCTCCCAGACTTCGGTTGACCACCTCTTTCTGTCCATCTGTCTGCGGATGGTAAGCTGAACTAAAATCCAAATTAGTTCCCATCTTTTTCCATAGCGTCCTCCAAAAATGATCTATGAATTTCGTATCCCGATCCGAGACTATGCTTCTCGACAATCCATGCAATCTGATGATTTCTTTGAAAAACAAGTTTGCGATGTGCGTCGCATTGCTGGTCTTATGACACAGAATGAAATGCGCCATCTTCGAAAACCTTTCTACCACCATAAATATGGAATCAACTCCTCTTTGCGTTCTTGGCAATCCCAACACAAAATCCATTCTAATTGCCTCCCATGGCCTCTCAGGTATGGGAAATGGCTGATAAAAACCATTGTTCTGCTTCCGGCCCTTCGAATGTTGAGAAATCCTGCATCGGTCAACAAATTGTTTAACATCATCTTGCATGCTTGGCCAAAAATATGATTCACTCAACTTGGCGAATGTTTTGTCATGTCCAAAATGACCTGCTAATCCACCACTGTGTTTTTCCTTCACCAAATTCTCCCTCATGGAGAAAATTGGAATACATAGCTGGTTGCCTCTAAACAACAATCCCTCCTGGATTATGTAATCAGTCCATGGGCTCCGATCCCTGAGAACTGGATTCTCAGCGACTTCATAAGATTCCCCGAAGTCTGCATCACCTGCATACATATCCTTCAGATTTTCAAAGCCCAACGTCTTGACTCTAAATTCCTGCAGCAGCAAACATTTCCTGCTCAAAGCATCAGCCACTTTGTTAGCAGTCCCTGAAATGTGTTTGATCACAAACGTGAAATTCTGCATATACTCTACCCACTTTGCATGCTTTTGGTTCAACTTCTCCTGTTGACTTACAAACTGCAATGCATGATTATCACTGTACAATACAAATTCTTTAGGAACCAAGTAATGCCTCCACTTATTTAATGCCTGTATGATGGCATAAAACTCTTTATCATATGTGGAGTATTTCAACTTTGCGTCATCCATCTTCTCACGGAAATATGCCACTGGTCTGTCATCCTGACTTAAGACCCCTCCTACAGCATATCCACTTGCATCACATTTCACCTGGAAGGTTTTCTGAAAATCAGGCAACACCAGGATTGGTTGCTCTGTTATCTTCCGCTTCAACAGATTGAAGCTCCTCTCAGCCTCTGCTGTCCAATGAAAAACTTTATGCCGCTTTTTCACTGTGTCCATCATTGCTGCGCTAATTCCACTGAAATTCTGAATGAATTTCCTGTAGAAACTAGCCAATCCATGGAAACTCCTCACCTCGAAAACATTTCTTGGTGATGGCCAATTCCTGATTACTTCCACCTTTTCAGGGTCCATTTTCAACTCATTCGCTGAGATAACAAAGCCCAGATAAATGAGCTCTGTCTGCATGAATGGACACTTCTTCAAATTGATCAGCAGCTTCTCCTGTTGTAGCCTTCTCATCACAATGGCCAAATGCCTCAAATGTTCAGCCTTGGTCTTACTGAAAATCAGTATGTCATCTAGATACACGACCACAAATTTGCCAATGAATTCCTGCAGGACTTCATTCATCAGCCTCATGAAAGTGCTCGGCGTGTTTTTCAAACCAAACGGCATGACCAACCATTCGTACAAACCTTCATTTGTCTTGAACATTGTCTTCCATTCATCACCCTCTCTCATGCGAATCTGGTGATATCCGCTCTTGAGATCAATCTTCAAAAAATAATTTGCCCCACTCAGGCAATCCATCAGATCATCCGTTCTTGGCAGTGGAAATATGTACCTAATGGTGATTTTATTAATCACCCTGGAGTCTGTACACATTCTCCAGCCTCCATCCTTCTTCGGACTTAGTACTGTCGGAACAACACACGGACTGAGACTCTCCCTAACCAGTCCTTTGTCCAGCAGAGCCTGTACCTGCCTTTTGATCTCCTCATTCTTTTGGGGTGTCAACCTATACGCAGCTTTATTCAGCAATCTTGCTCTGGGTACAAGGTCAATGTGATGACTCACACTCCGCATCAGTGGAAACGAACGAGGTAGTTCATCCACAATGATGTTAGCGAACTCTCCCAGCAGTTCTTGAATCTCGTCTGGTAAGTCATTCACTCTTGTGCTTGTCAAGACAATTCTCGGCTTCCTAACAACAAAGAATTGTGGATCCTCGTTCTTCTCCATCTCTGTGAGAAGATCCTTCCCACTCATGAGAAGTATGGTGTTGTTTACTTCCAGCTTCACTTCTTTATCTTTTATCGGAAGCAATTTATGGAGTCTCCCATCCTTCTCCAGTGTATATGTGTTCATCCTCCCGTCATGAACAACATTTCTGTCATACTGCCATGGTCTACCCAGCAATATATGACATACATCCATGGGTATAAAATCACACAGAATCTCATCATGATAATTCCCAATCTTAAATTTAACTAAGCATTGTTTAGTGACACTTACCCGGTGTCCTTTCTATAACCACGAGACTTTATATGGACTCGGGTGCTTAGTTGTTTCCAGCTCTAGCTTTTCCACCATCTCGGATGAAACGAGATTATCAGTGCTTCCACTATCAATTATAACCTTGCATTTCCTGTCCTTGGTTGTGCAAGCTGTTCTGAACAGTATTCTCCTCTGTACTACGCTCTCCACCTCTTTCTCGGGTGCTAAGAGAACTTTATGCATCCTAAGCGATCTTCCGCTGTCTACATCTTCATTCTCAACATCATGCCTCTGCACCTCAGTGATGTGAGTTTCTCCTCTATCCACTTTCCTATCTGGACAGTCAACAGCTTTATGTCTGTCCTTTCCACATGTAAAACACATGATGACTCCTCCTCTTCCTCTTCCTCTACCTCAGTTAAGAGGAAAAGTATTCGCATCAGCATATCCGCCACCCTGCTCTGTATGTTGTCTCCTCAGCTCAGCATATTGTTGCCTCTGTTGTGAGGTTCCACCTATTTCAACTTTACCCTGAGGCCTCTTCCATTCTTCCTTGGGCTTCTGAATTCCTTCTTGGGCAACTGCCTTGCCTCCGGGCTGACTCCTGCCTTGCCCTCGCTGACTCTGCTTGCGGCTCAACTTCTCCTCAGCTTTCAGATCCATCTGGTATGCATCCTCAATTGTTCGGATGGTGACCATGCTCAATTCATCCTGAATGTCATACCTCAGACCATTCAGGTATCTTGCCACCTTTTCATCATCGCTCTCCCGATGATCTGCTCTGATGTTGAGTCTGTAAAACTCCTCAATGTACTCCTTCACCGTCATCAACTTTTGTCTCAGGTTCTGCATTCACCTGAACAGAGTGATATGGTAATCTCTCGGGATGAACTTCGCCTTCATCTTAGCGATCATCCGATCCCATCTTTTAATGTTCTGTTTTCCATTGGAACGTTTGTCTGCTTGCAGCTCGTCCCACCATAAGGCTGCATGTCCCTTCAATTTCGTAACAACATGCCTTATTTTATTGTCCTCTTCGATATATTCATAATCGAAGTAGGTGTCAAGTGCTCGGATCCAATCCAGCAACTCTTCCGCATCCAGGCTTCCTTCATAATTCGGAATATCCATTTTAGTCTTGGAACTCATCCTGGAAATAGCTTTGATCAACCGTTTGGTCGATGCATCTTCTGCTGTGACTTCCTCTGCATGTCCAGCTTCTTCTTCCACCTCAGAATCGCTAAGATCCCTTGCACCAGCCCTGCGTCTCTGCGCAATCTCCATCTCCTCGAGTCTCGCTCAGAGATCTCGCATCTGGCGCTCTATCTCTGGGTTCCCTGCTGGCCTACCTCTTCTTCGGGCATCCTTGTCTTCTCGATCAGGCGATTGCCTTTCTCTTCTCGGAGACATGGTGTATTCTTGTCTCTGCTATAGAAAGCAAAGATACTCCCGCTCTGATACCACTTGGTGCAGCTGTCCAATGAAACCCTCATGGTCCAACTGCTCTCACCAGGACCTTCTTTGTCTCTGGCCTGAAGAGCTATATCACTCTTCGAATCCCGTATCGGGACTCTTTGTCACCCACAGGACACTCTACTAATCTCCCGGCAATTGTCTCGAGAAATCAGGTTTCGCGATATCGCGACCTGTGTGCACGTTCTCATGCTACTCCAAACCTCGACCCCCGATGGTCAATGTTCAATGCTTTTGTTCACGTCAGTGATCGCCCTATCGGGAAATCGGCGTATGCGATGTCACAAATCACTTACACCACAAGTCCTCGAACTCCGAACTCCGATAGCACATGCGTCAATTCCGCGCTACGTCACCTCCTCTTCCCGCTCTATCGGGAATCGCGGGATCGTGGTTTCACAAGTCGAATTTCCTTTGCATCACAAAGCCCCGAATGCCGAATCTCGACCTTCCAGGATCTCGTGCCACTTGTCCTCGCCTTGATCAACGGCTCCAACGGCTTCGGGAAATTGCGAATCGCGATTTCGACGGGTATGAAACTCTCACCTCTATGAATCCCGATATGCCAAATTCTGATGGCTGGTTCCCTCTTCACGCCTACGGGTTAAAACCCTCGTAGCTCCTCCCAGATTTGACGATCAGCGGGATTTCACAATTCTCCACAGTGATCCCCAGCCGTCGGTTCTCCTCCTCGAGGATTCCTCCTTATTCAACGCTTTGTTTCTGCCCGAGCCTTCTCATGGGTCTGTTCCCCAGTAATGAGAAGGAACTATCCCACCTGAGCTTTATCGACTCTGACTCATCCAGAGACTTAGCGCACACTACTCGCACTCGACCTCAACAACTCCCAAGTGTTGAACTTGTCCAGACTCTGTGCACTCCTGCAACAACAGCCCTGTCTTCCTTTTCTTAGGCTCAACCCTAAGGCTCCCAATTCCACCTGCACTTCTCCTGCACGGATCTAATAACCCAACTCAACTTCTGGGTAGATGAGAATAAGAGTTTAACTGTTGAGCCTAATCAACGCACTCTATGTGGATGAATTCGACTGCACTCTATGCAGGAATCTCCTGGCTCAAACAGAGAAACAATTGAAACTCATTCTCTTCTTTCTCAGGCTTCAACTAAACTATGAAACCA
>JZKD02S0866632.1:647979-662058 GCA_000966675.3 Picea glauca
TTGCCAAGTGTAAAGAAAAAAATAAGCATTGCTAAGATAAGAACAAATTCTCACGAGCTCCATAGTGAAACTGGGCGTTGGTCAATTCCTAAAATGCCATGGAATGAAAGAGTGTTTCACCTTTGTGACACTAAGAAGGTTGAATATGAAAATCACTTTCTCTTAGATTGTCCAGCCTATACCGATATTAGATCTCATTTTCAAAATATTGATCACACTACCAACCTTCCTAACGTCTTAACTCAACAAAAGTATGTGATCTTGGAAATCTTCTCTTAATTCTTTTCGAGAACATAAACAAAATTCTAAAGAATCACAAGTAATCACTTACCCTCTTAAGGTCCGATAGAACAATTAGGTCTTAGTGGATGTTAATCATCATCATCATCATCATCATATTCTTTCACTTTATCAACAATGTCCAACACTTTATCATCAATGTATCATCTATGATTGCATTCAATCTATCATGAACATATAATAATAAGAGGTATCACATCAACAACATCACATCAAATACACAGTACACTAGTATTTACGTGGAAACCCAAATGGGAGAAAACCACATAATTATTTCTTATGTATATCAAGAATTCATTCATAGGAAGCACCAATTTCCAAATTCTCCAGCTACAACTAGAAAGAGGCTACAACCCCCTACTCTCAGGCTCCAACCTGAAGGAAGCTACAAATCCTTGAATTCTATGGCTTCAACTAGAAGGAGGCTATAACCCCCTAATTATCAGGCTCCAACCTAAAGGAAGATACAACTCATTTATTCTTCGGTACCACCCGGAAGGAGGTTACAACCCCTTTTCCTTGCCTCATCCTATTACCCTGAAATATAAGTGTAGACCAACTATCACTACCACTATCACTATCACTGCCAATGCCATTGTCATTGTCACTGTCACTGTCACATCAACCTGTCCAACCTGTCACTGTCTCATCCACGAAACCAAATCTACTCTCAAATACATACAACTCATTCCAATATCACCAACATCGTATATTAAACTGTATGTTCAACATCACCAACACATGCCTCTACCAAGCATGTACCAAGATCATCAACATACCATCACAAGATATATGCATGTACCATACCATTTACCAAACTTGTACCACAACAAGTGCATCAACCATGCACCAACACTTATACCAAACTGTGCATCAACCATGCACCATAATTGTTCCAAATTGTGCATCAACCATGCACATATGTACCATATCATCAATCTGTACCACAACCTGTATCATCAACCATGTATCAACCATGCACATGCATATCAACACCATACCATGTATTGTACCATGTGCCAACAATGCACATAAACCATGTACATCAACACATGTACCATACCATATACCATATACCATGAAATGTGTCTCAATCATATACCATATCACTCATGATATGTCTCAATCACGCCAGACACCATAACATCATGAACATGTAACCCTCAAAACATGAATATAAACAAACATGTAACTTTATAATAGACCTGGTGTATGTGATCACAGACCTGCTGACCTTCCTCAACTTCAACAACAACATAATAGCATCTTCATAAAACTTTACCTTAGTCTCACGTGGCTAGTTTTTGGATTAGTCACAAACCCTAACTTTCAAATGGCATAACTCAATACCTGTAATGAATAAAGTTCTAAAAAATTGTACAAAATATTCTTCAATATCTATTGGCCCTTGACCAAGTTTTGGAGATCCTTGGTCAGGTTTGACCTATTTTGGGACTTCGACAGGCTGTCGAATGTGAAGCGCAAGTTGAAGTGAAGATTGCGGGATCTCGGCCCCTTTTTAAGGATTTTTGGGTTTTGGGATTATGTTATGGGTATAGGGATGTCAGCGCATGGGTTTACCCATTTTTAGGCCCATTTTGTAATGTATAAATAGAAATCTAGTAGCAATGCAAGGGTGTGATGCTAGGTGCTAAGGGCAAGTGAGGACCAATGTGCTATGTGCAAGTGATAGTTGTACATGCTTTGTGCATACTATGTGAGACTTACAAGGCTAAGTGCAAGTGACTATAAGAGAATGTGTAAAGGCTTTGTGTTGTAACCTTGCTCGAGGAAGGAGGATCTGGCGAGGTGTGTGCAGATCTCCTGTCCTATAAGGAGTAGGAACTTATGGCTCTGTGCATGTATATGATTGACAAAAGATAATAAAGAAGAAAAAGAGTTGGTGGATGTAGCCCCAGGCTGGGGGTGAACCACGTATATCTTGTGTTATGGTTGCTTTGTGCATTATGTTTTTTTTATGGTTCATATGATTAATGCTTAGTGCAATGATGTATGCTTGGATGAATATGATAACTTAGTGCCTAATTATATGAATGAGATGCTAGATATTATCTATGTTGAGGTGCTTAGTGCTTGAATGTGTTGAATCTTGTTGAATATTGCGGTGCATTGTAATTAGGGTTTATCTGCATTGTAGACAATGGTTAAGTACTAATGAATGACAATTGCTAAGTGTTTTGTTAGAGTATTGTAATCACATATTTGTGTCCCAGCTAAGGTTGCAGACATTGGAGTCCTACAACCACCCCTACCTCTACCTTGGGTGAGACTTCATCTGCTTGGCAGGTGTTGCCGAAAGGGCTGGTAGTTAGGGTTTTTTTGCTGTGTTGTTGAAGCGTTGAACCATGGGTCTACCCCTGTGCCAAAAAATGGTTATGTTGTCCAGATCTGAAACTGTGATTGTTGGGAACTGAGGAAAAGAAAGAAATCTTTGTGCATAGATCTGTTTCTTTAGTGCACAATATTCTACTTGACTTGCTAAGCTCTATGCTAAGAAAGGAGGCAGATCTGAAGAAAAGAGATGAAATCTGAAATCTTTGTGCTTTGATAGAGGTAAGATCAGTGAATTTTTTTTATTAAAGAGGTAAGATCTGAAAGCTTTGTGCTTTGTTAAAGGTAATATAAGTGAAAATTTTCGTTTTGAAAGTATGGATCTAGGTATGTTTGATAAACTTTGTCCTAGTTTAGAAACTAGGGCATAGTTAGAAGAAATAATATTTGATATGAATAGATCTGATAAAAATAATAAAAGATATATTATTCCTATGCATAAAAAGAATGTTTGGACTAACAAATGGATGTAGGATCCTAGGAAGAATTTTCTGCAGGTTAGCTACCATGATCCTAGTGCGTAGTACAAGAAAGGTTGGGGATCATTTTAGAGGAAGAGATGATTAACCATTTGTTACAGCTGTAAAAGGTCGAGTTGTTAGTGTCCTAACCCGCACATAGGTAGAAAAATATATTCGGATGTAATAAAGGTCAATATTAATAAGGCCTTTCAATAAAATATAATAAGGTGGATGTAAGAAGACCTAATAGAAGCTTCCTCTTCTAGAAGGATCTTCCTCTAGATGCTTCTTTTTAGTATGAATTGGAGTCAAGGGTATGAGAACCCTAGCTTGGATATTATTGTAATAGAGCTCTACTCAACTGGAGGTTTCCCCCTCGAAGAGGCCCATGAACATTGCTTTTAGATTCAAAGTTTTATTTCTGTTGTTATTCTAATATCATTTCAGTGTTATTGTGGCTAATGTTCTGGTTATATTGTTGTTTTTTTTTTTTTTTTAATTTGTGCGGGCTTTGCGTTTAACCTGTGGCTTGAGAAACCGCGACTCATGGGCATCTAAGCCGTCAAAATCACCCGGGGATCGCACCCGGCCTGAGCCACACCAACCCTTAACATGGTTGGATTTTTTGTCCCCGCAGGTTTCGAACCGGTGACTTTAACATCATAGAGTGGCTTAACAACACACTCTGTCACCGACTATCCTACACCTAGGGGACCTGGTTATATTGTTGTTATTTGGCCATTACTAGCATTTTATTTCTGTTATGCATGCATTTTATATCTAGTATATTACAAGTGGTATCAGAGCACTTTCCTCGACAAAAAGTGTGGGATAATTTTTTTTCAGGGTAGAGACATATTCTGGCGTCTTTAAGCCATAGAGATCTGTCGTTACGCACATAAACCCACAGTTGAAGGATTCATACATGCAGGAAATACAAGTGGTACTTAAGTGCACATCTGTTGGCCACCCTTGTAACCCCTGTTGGTACCCCTTCGAGTGGTAGCGCATCAGATAGCACCTGTGTACGGATCGACCTAGATTACCTGAAGCCCTCTTTAGATAAACCGATCGACCACCTAATTGTTATAATGTCATCGAGAATATCACTCGAGAAGATACTCTCTAGTACCTGGGTAGTCGAGTAGTATGGCTAAGGGTACAGTCTATCCTCCTTAGTTAGTGCCCTGAGATATTGGTTTGAGGACTAGTGTTGGACCCCGCACATATATCAGAGAGCTATAGCACAGGGAAAATCCTTGTCTGTAGAACCCTTGAATACCTAACCCTTGGGGACAGAAACATAAACAAATTAAAACAGACAAGATCTATTGTCACGCAACTATGTTTGGGTTGCCAAGTAAATAAACATTTCTTTTTGGTTAATCATTTGGGCATTTCCTCTCTACAGTATTCTTCAGACCGGAGTATAAATCCGTATAAAAAAAGTCTGGAATTTTTTTCACCATTATTTCAGACCTATTCCATTAGATTCATCTCTTTGCCCTTATCACATTCATCCATATCATTTTTTCGGAAAAATTTTGTTACCCCGTGTTATCACCCCATAAATTATGGGAATCAGTTGATGACTTGGATATTATCTGTATCTGGTGATCTTGTTGACAAATGATATTTCATTCTTCAAATAATTTGTAAAAAAAAAAAAGAAAGAAAAAGAAAAAAGAAAGAAAAAGAAAAGAAAAGAAAAGAGGGAAAAAAAGAATTGAAACAAAAAGCCCCATGCAATAACAGTGACTTAGTCATACCTTTCAAGCATGACTTAGTCCTTTTAAATTTTCAATGTTGATAGGCTAGTGAATGCATCTGATCAGACTGTCTAATCCTGGTCAGATAGCCCCTAGGTTAGAATTAGTGAATACATCTGATCAGACCATCTAATCCTGATCAGATAGCCCCTAGAAAGAGTAAAATCTTAACCCAATAGTTTAGTCTGGGTTAATTGCCTTGCGAAAGTAGGTTAGAATGTAGATTAACTGCTTGGCCTCCCTTGCCCAAATAAAGCTAGATCGATAAATATGTTACCCTATAACTCCAATTCCTAAGTGTAGTTGAAATGATGTCCCCTTGGTGGTGTATATAAGAAAAATCGAGGAAAAACCCATGTGAAAGCACTTATCCTAAGTTTTTCCTACATATAAAATTTTCCGCCCTCGACCTATCCTTCATGCACCTTCCAATGGTCCAGATCATGATGATTATATCAATGGTCCACAGACAATCCTGGACCCCCCTCAGCATTCTTCCTTTAATGGAAGGGGGGGGGGTCCGGAATCGGCTATAATCTTTGCACAGATCTGGACGGTCCAGAACAAAGTGCGCAAATCTATGACTCACATTGGATTCCGGACCCCCCCGCCCGTTCTGCTTTTAATAGAGGGGGGGGGGTCTGGAATTGGTTATAACCTGGGCGCACATCTAGACGGCTCTGAACTGAGCGCTCACATCTATGGTTCACATTGAATTCCTAAACCCCCCCCCTACGTTCTGCCTTTAATGGAGGGGGGGGGTCTGGAATTGGTATTAAAGTATGCGCTGAGATCTGCGGCCATAAATCCATCACGCGGATCTATGGTTCCAAATTCATTTCGGACCCCCCATAGTGTCCTGCTTTTAACCAGAGGGGGGGGGTCCGGAATGAATATTCCCTGCAGGTGGACCCATTGTCACAGGTGGCTCAAGCCTATTGGTCAAGAAGTCCTATCACCCACATGCTGCCTGACAGCCCGCCACTCATAGACGTCACCCTCCACTGAACCCAATTGTCCCACTTGCTCCTGGTCTGAGTCCCATCTCATAACTGCTTCCAGTCCCTGCTGTCAGGCCTCACCCTTTCCTTTTATGGCCAGCCCCCTTCGGCGACTTTTACCTCCAATCACATGCCTCCACGTCATCTCCCATATACATTGGCCACCATCATCTGCCATCTCATCCCTAGTGGCCCGTTGTTCATTTATAATAGGATAACATACCCGTTATCCTGCTGACCTATCTCCCGCGCCCAACCAACCCCAATTTTTGAATAAAACTACCGTTTTCCCTTTCAGTCATTGTTCATCCGTCGTGCCAGAAATCTCTTATTCCTCCATTCCTCCCACATCGTTTTCACCTACCATTAGTCGACCCCACTAACGTTATTGTTTGTTGCAGGTACAGTTGCCAAAATAGTGTCTAAGACAAAGCAAGCTGAGGAGGAAGAGAATCTGTTCATTCCTCCTCTGGTCGACCTGGATAAAATCCCTCTGGTTGACAAAGATCGCTTGATAGCGGACACCATAGGTAGTTTTGATTTCTATGATCTGCAGTCATGGCTCCGGGAAGTCTTCCTGGACCAGAGTGACGAGATTGGGCTCTGGGAGTCCAATTTGCCCCTATATTTGTTCCCCCAAATCCACCATTTCCCAGAATTTGCACTCAAGTGCCAAGCTCACTACGTCCCTGACCAGAAAGCCATTGTTTATTCGTATGGTGACGTCCTCTTCTTCATCACCCTAGAGGATATCGACCAGATGATGCAGATTACCCGCCTGGAATCTGCATCCCCATTCAACCTGGAAATCCTCACTGAGATTTATCAAAAGATGACTTTCCCGCAGAGAGCTCAGATAGTTGAGCTTTTCCTCCCCACTTCCGCTCCACTCCCAACCATAAATCCCCCGTACCCTTCCTCTTTGTTTTCCACCAAAGGGAATCAAATTATTTCTTCCCTATGTGCCCTCCTTGGGTACTATTCCGATCAGTGGGTAGACAAACCCATCCTGGGTTTTCTATCTATCTTTTCAAACGATGAACAACCAACCACTCAATTCAATTACAGCACCTTCTTGGCCAATAACATCCATGAGCAATTCGTGAATTTCACCACAGAGGGAAGGTTCAGGTATTCATCCATTCTGGCCTACATGTTCGTCTACTTCCAAGCGGACAGGTTCAATTTCTCCATGCAGAAGATGGACGCCGACAGGAGGCCACAGCCAGTCACTGCGTGGACATCTCTCCTAAATCACAATTCTGTCGAATATGACTTTACAGCATTCATTGATCAGTTTTACCACCCTGTGGTAAGTATGTTGAGTGGCATGCCTGAGCCACGAATAAATGACGAAGTCTGGAGAATTCTACACCTCTCAGACAACGCGAAGACAGGAGACTGGTACTTGTATCAGAATCACTCCGAGGTCCGAGTTTATGGGTGCGAGTTGGCACCGTACAAGCTTCCGAGATATATACCAGTAAGGATTTTCGCACTGGAATATATTAGACAAATTATGAATTTTGATGATATTCACTTTGTTTCCCTTAAAAATAAGCAACAATTGCGGATTAAAGGGTATATAGGCTCTTTCATCTGCAATAATAGAGGCATGGGTGATGAAGCAGACAAACTGTTGAGGGAAATGAAATTTTTGACAAGTTTCACCTGGCATTATGATCCCTGCGGGATCATTTCTGAGATGAGATTCAAAAATAAGAATGCTCCATAAGCACATGAGCCCAAGCCGGAAATCGAGAGATTTGCTAATCAAACAGAATGGGAGCCTAATACGTTGGTGGACGTGGAACCAACTGTCAGGATGGAAAGGAAGGTACCCTCAACAAGCGCACCACCCACTGCCACACCGCAGAATCCCAAAGAAAAGAGGCCTCGGCAAGAATCGTCTTCTTCGGTAACAGAGGTGTCTTCGGAGGAATTTAAGATGCACACCAAAAAGCCAAGGACAGCTCCGATGACAGGCACGATAGTGGAGCAAGAGACCACAACCACCGCAGTGGCCACCCCAGGGGTCAAGCCCCCCATTCTACCTTTTGGCTCGAGTCAGCACAAGGCAATTATAACATCGTCTATAAAATCCACAGACTCTCCCACAGATACTCCACCAAGAAAGACTGGGCCCAAATTGGGTATTTTTGAAAAATACGACTTGATCAAAAAGAAGAACCAGACTCTTACCAGTAGCGCTTATGCCCAATTTCAAAATTAGTCATCCACAGCTCAACACAGGCTCCTTTTGGCATTCGATACAGAGAAAGGTAGGATGCATATGGCCTACCTCCACGCACAAGTGCCATATCCCAAAGTGATATCCGATTACAAAAGGGTTACAGTCGAGTTCCAGGGCGAGGACGTACATCCAGCAGACCAAATGGATCTGCACAAGCAAACTGGGGAGATGGTTTTCCACACTTTGGCTCATGCTACAACTTCTTCTTCAAAATATCGGATAGCTTTGAGCAATGCCCAGACCCAACTGAAGATGGAGAAAATATCATCTTTCGCAAAGGACAACAAAATCAATATGTTAGAGGAGCTGGTCCTCAAGATTGGCTACGACCCTGCTAACGTCAAGGCTGTCGAGGAAATGATCAAAAATAAAAATGCTGACATCGCATCCTTAAGGAAGCAGCTAAAGCTCCCTCCAATAGAGGACCCACGAACGAAGGAGATAGCCGAAAAAGAAGGGGAAAAGGATGAAATGTTGAAATTACTCACGGAGCAGAATGCTTAGTTAAAGGAGATGGAGGCTGAGATGGAAAAGCTACTAAAAGAAAGAGAGCAGGCAAAGCCAATGGAAGGCATCCCCTTAAGTGTTATCCCAATTGCAGGATTAAGCACAACAACAGTGACATCCGCTCCATCTGCAACACTTCTAGAAGGAACAACAGACTTGGCCAAGTCTATGGAGAGAATGAATTTGCAAGAGTCAGAAATCAGCAAGCTCAGGAAAGAAGTGGAGAATCTCCAAGAACTTAAAACCTCTTTCCAGACGAGTCTGTCTAAAGAGAAGCAAGTGAATGAGCAAATCAAAAAGGAGCTACAACTGCTCGAAAAACAAACCGTGGTAGGTAAGACTCTGGATGAGGCCAAAGAGGTGATATGGACTGATATTTCCAAGTCCATAAACAAAATCTGGCCAATGTTTCAAATAATGTTTGAACAAAACGAGTTTCTCGAAAGGAGCAAACACGCTGTGGAGAAAATCAGGACAGATCTGGGAGACATGCCAGCCCAAGCTAATGAAATCATAAGGTTCCTGAATTCAAAGACCAGGGAGGAATTAGAAGAATTGAAGATCGAGGACAGGACAGAAACTATCCTGGAGGTGAAAAGATTTCTAACCAAAAGAGGCCTCATGCTTCAGCTTGAGGAGAAAATCCAAGTTATGGATCAAGGAGTGCAAAGGTTTTTCCACAAGATAGATGCTCTGCAAAGGAAAGGCCTGCCTGGTATGAAGGTCATCAATGATAAATTAATAACACTCCCTGATTATAAGAAGAAATTGACTGAAGTGTCTAGTTCCAAGTTTGCAGGGGTACAAGGGAGTATCACGGGAAAAACATTCATAGAATCCCTGCAGTTGGATATTGATATCCAACATGAAATTAAGCACATATTCGTCATCAATCCCACATTTTCTAAGTACACGGATATGGATGAAGTGTACAGGAGATTGCTTAAAATCATGGTGCCAAGTCATATCAGATGGGAGGAGTTGTGCGATCTACTAGATTAGCATATGAGCTGGCACAATCCAGTCACCTGTCCAGTCAGAAGAGGATGTGAAGGCACCTCGCCAATGGCCTACCCCGAAGTTCAGCAAACAGTTGCATTGAGTCATCAAAACAGTTTTGTTTAGTTAAGTTAGTTATGATTAAAATAGAAGGATCACGTCCTGGTCAGTTATGACGGGAACGTTTGTATTTTGACTTATAAATACTTCATTTTTCAATGTATGGAGGGTTGTTGATTTGCACACCCTGTTGCTAGCAAACTGTACTATTTTTGAAGAGATCTACCATTAATAAAGAAGAGGCACTTTACAGGATTCTTGCGCATGTTTACTGGTGATGTGATTTTCTCAGTTAAATGTTTTCCTGCTCTGTAATCATCTTGTTTTCCGATAACTAATCTTTATGAATAGCATCATGTTGCAGGATTTATCTTTGATGCCCTGTTTCCAATTCTAAAGATTTTAATGTTTATCTTCTAAATATCTTCAATTAAGAAATTCTTAACTGCTTGTTAGTTGGAGTTATTTTCCTTATCTTTTCTTTTGTCCATCACTTTAACTATAAAAGATCCAGTGAGTGTGTTATCTCGCCCTGTAAAGGATTTCTTTAGCATTTCTGGTTGTTTCTCAGATTTGATTGAATATAGACCCCATAGCCCAATGGTTGTGTAAGTTGTCTCAACCAATTCATAAACCCTTTTACAACAAAACATACCTGTTCTTTTTACCTAGCCTAATATCTAAAGTTAAAACAAAGCTAAATCATATAGAGAGATCCCTCTCTGAAGATGGAAGGGCTAGATCCCAGCTTTAAAAGCAGTTGGTTAAGGTTACCTTCATAGATTTTTTCTTTTTCAACCTCTAGGAAATTTACCAAGTGCTAACATAAATGGCGACTCTGCTGGGGAAGAACTAAAACTAAATACCTCACTTTTCTTCCCCTAAAGAAAGTTTGACTCTGAGAAGAAAGTAATGTTTAGAGGTTGATTAACTCTGTACATATTATTATCAGTATTGTCCTTAGAACCTCTTGCTCCTCTATGACTGTCCCAGCAACAGTACAACCAAATATGGAACCTGGGCTAGCGAATCAAACTCATATTGCATCGAACCTTTTTGAATTAATCCTCAAAACCGCCAATAACTGGGAAGAACTCGAACGTTCATGGGAATCCATTGAACGAGACATAGCTGCTCAGGAACAATTGGAAGTGAGATGACGTCAACGCAGAAACCTCCCATAATTTCTTTCACCATAAAATTAAATAAAAAATATATATATTTAAAAACCAAAAAAGAGTTTTGTCTCCCAAGAAAGTTCACACTCGATCTCATCCTGACCCAGAACCCTCCACAGCGATAGATAATCCAGAGCATTTGTTAAGGTGAAAGACCTTAGCCACCAGTTCAGCGAATTATATTCTCCTTCACAAGTCTCCTTCTTTTTCAGGAGAACTTGATACCTTCCAAAACCTTGATCTTGATCCTCTTTCTCCACGAAACCTTATTAGAACGCGATCTGAAACTTTTACATCTAAGCTCGTTTTTGACCCAACTGTGTTGCAACCCCAAACCCCTGAAGTCTTGTCTCCAATGACAAAATTACAAAACACTGTCTCAGCACCGCCCAGTCCTTCAGCATCCTCGTCTTCCGTCACTACCTCTCCTACCACCCAAGCCGTCGTTCCACATCCTCCACCCATCATGGCAGCTTGTTATGCTCCTTTAGTGCTGGTCGTACCACTGCATGCCATGCCCCAAGACTACCAGACTAGACTTCCACAGTTTGATGCAACTAGACCTTTAAACGCACAACAACATGCGGATAAAATGAACGACTATTTGGATTTACAAGAAGTTGATGAAGTCAACGTTCAAATGAGACTATTCGCCCAGAGTGTGATAGGAGAGGTCAAAAAATGGTTCAAAGCTTTACCCGCCGCGTCAATCCCTGACCTTGTCACGTTCCAAAGAAGTTTTCTTGACAGATGGGGGGTAAAGAAAAACCCTCTTCAAATACTATCAGAATACGAGAACATAAAAATAAATCAAGGTGAGTCGGTCCAAGACTATTGCACCCGTTTTAATAACATGTATAATGCAATCCCAACAGAAATCAAACCTCCCCCGGGTTTGGCATTAATTAAATTCCCTGATGGATTTGACGCGGACATGTCTTATCAATTAAGAGAAAGAAATGTTGCCACCCTTGAAGACATGAAAAAAAGTGTTATTAGTGTGGAAGCTAATCTATTGGCAAAATGGGCACGTCAAAGGACAAAAAGGAGAGTCACGATCAAAGAAGAACCTTCTACGTCCAACACTGATTCCAAATTAGATTCTGTGCTCATAAGTTTGGAACTATTAATAGAAAGAACAAGTATTTCAGACAGGAATCCTCCAAGGTACAATGCACCTGCTCCCCAAATTCGTAACCCCAATTTTAGAAGAAACCCTCATCAAATCAGGCAAAGGGATCCAAGAGACCAAAGAGATCAGAGAGATCCCAGGGATCAAAGAGAACAAAGAGGTCCCGATCAGCCGATTAGACCTCCCCTACAGGAAAACTACGCTGATGATGGAGGGGAATTAATTGAGGAATCGGAAGACACTCACATTAACCTCATGGGAATTCATGATAATGAGGCCATTTTCCTTACTCAAGAAGAGCAGGAACTATTTCTGCTAAACCAAACAAAGGTGAGTAAAGAAACCGAAGAAGCTGTACAACCAACCTTGGAGGACGCTATTCTGGAGGTGCACCATCAATACAATCTGCGAAATAAGAAGGAAGAAGGAAATTCTTCACAAAAGACGACCGAAACGCAGAAGGTAGCTGAGACCGAAAAAACTCCTGAGAAGACCACTGCTGGAAAGTTTTCTGAAAAAGGTAAAACTGATACTCCGGCGAAGAAAAACATCACCATACTGAAGAGACCAGCTCAACCCGAAGTCTCACCTGTTACCCCACCCAGTGCTTCCGAACGGAAAAACATGGTGGACCAACAAGAATCAATGAGTCAGACTAGAACTCCGACGCCATTTAGCCTGGAGGCAGAATTGGCCAAAATTAAAATTCCTATCCCACTTACAGAGTTGATATGCAGAGGTGATTATCGTTCACAGGTACTAAATACATTAGCCATTGAACCTGACATAGGCACCAAAGCCTTGACTATTGGGTCAGTGACTCACTCAGACACTGTAAACCTTGCTGACGATCATCCCGAACTCCTTTTCGGACCCAAAGTGAATGGTCGAGATGATACCAGTGACGTAGCTCCCTTTTATATCAGTCTGAACATACATGATTTTATATTGCATAATGCCATGTTGTATTTAGGGGCCTCACATAATCTAATTCCTAAAGCTGTAATGGAAAAACTGGGATTGGAGGTCACCAGGCCTTACAAAGATTTACACTCGTTTGACTCTAGCAAAGTCAAATGTATTGGTCTGATTAAGAATCTATGCATCACCCTGGTTCAGATCCCTTCAAAAAGCATGGTAATGGACGTGGTGGTTGCAGACATCCCACCAAAGTATGGTATGTTTTTGTCCAGGTCTTGGGGAGCTAAGTTGAAAGGAACCTTGCAACTGGATATGTCCTATGCCACTATCCCAGTGTTTGGACAACAGAGGAGGTTATACAGGGAAACACTGATGAAGTATATGGTTAGCAGTCAAGAGAAACCTCATAATTATCCCCTTTACTCTGCCCATTCAGATTTAGATTCATTCATCTTGTACAACGATGGTTATACCGAAGAGAGAGATACTCAGCTGATAGAAAATGTAGATAGTCAAGATAAAGGTCCAGAAAGAGGTGTGACAACAAAGATGGAAAATGAAATCACGAAAGATTTTCCCGTTGATTTATGGACTATGGGTTTCGATGGAGCTGTGAGTAAAGAAGCAGCAGGAGCTGGTGTCTGGTTGCATAATCATCGAAAAAGGTATTCAGAAAATCATTCCTATAAGTTAAATTTCCACTGCACTAACAACGTTGTTGAGTATGAAGCTTTAATGCTCGGTCTGAAGCTGTTGAAAAAAGTTGGTGCTAAGCAAATAATGGTAAGGGGTGATTATGAATTAATTATTAAACAAATTAAAGGTGAATATGTTGCTAAACATCCACGCCTTAGAGCCTACAGAAATGCTATTCTTGATGCGTTGAAGTGTTTTGAAGAGGTGGACTTGCAGGTAATGCCGAGAGGACAGAATATTCTGGCCGACGGGCTAGCTACATCAGCTGCGTCCTGTAAGATTCCTTTCCGCCAAACTCACGCATACATTGTTGAAGTAAAATGAAGACCGACATTCCCCGATAATATCAGGTATTGGCAAGTGTTTGGGAACGACGATCAGATAGAGGATTTTCTACAATGCAAGAACGATTTTGAATGTACAAACATAGATTTAGAAAATGAAAATGA
>JZKD02S0866632.1:689413-700717 GCA_000966675.3 Picea glauca
TTCTCATGGATTTTAAAGACTTAACCATGCAATTCGACCAGGAGGGCCACCAATATAAGTTCCAAGGCATCATCGTCGGTTCACCTGAGATCATTAGTTCCCATCGCATGGAAAATCTTCTCAAAAAGGGTCATTTTGATGTTATCACCCAACTCCATGCCATACAAGCAATAGAGACACCGTCAGTACCGCAAGACCTCCAAGCCATCCTTTCTAAACATCAATTGGTATTTTCCACTCCCCAAGGCCTCCCTCCTTCCCATGGTGTTCATGATCATTCCATTCCCCTTGTACCAGAAAGCCTTCCTCCCAATATCCATCTGTATCATCACCCCTTTTCCTAAAAAAATCAAATTGAGAAAATGGTCTGGGAACTCCTTAATGTAGGCATTATCCACCCTAGTATGAGCCCCTATTCGTCTCCTTTGATCATGGTCCTAAAGAAAGAAGGTTCTTCGTGAATGTGTCCTCACTTCCGTGCCCTCAACAAACTTACCATCAAAGACAAATTCCCCATTACTGTCATTGATGACCTCTTGTATGAATTGAGTGGCACCCAATTCTTCACTAAACTAGATCTTCGTTCAAGCTACCACCAGATACATATGAAAGAGGAAGATATTCCCAAGACTGCCTTGATAACTCATGAGGGCCACTATGAGTTTTTGGTCATGCCCTTTGGCTTGTTTAATGCCCCCTCCACCTTCCAAAGCCTCAAGAATCATGTCTTCCTTCCTTTTCTCCACCATTTTGTCTTAGTTTTCTTTGATGATATCCTCATCTATAGCAAAACCTAGATAGACCATCTTTCTCATGTGGATTGAGTTCTCCATCTACTCTCTCAGCACCAAATTTTCCTGAAACAGTCTAAATGTGCTTTCGTCACCTCAGAAGTAGAATACTTGGGTCATCTGCTTGGAAAAGATGGTTTCAGGGTGGATCCTAAAAATATTGAAGCTATACAAGACTGGCCTCACCCAAAGACTCTTAATATCTTGTGTGTACTTCTAGGCTTAACAAGGTATTATCGCAAGTTTGTTAAGAATTATGGGAAGATTGCAACACCTCTCACTGCTCTCCTAAAAAAGAACTCTTTCACTTGGACTCCAGTTGCTGCTCAATATTTTCAAACCTTGAAGATGGCCATGTGCACCACTCCAGTCCTCACCCTTCCC
The DNA here is from genome assembly GCA_000966675.3 of Picea glauca. NCBI lineage: Eukaryota > Viridiplantae > Streptophyta > Pinopsida > Pinales > Pinaceae > Picea > Picea glauca. Next base: position 690,589 of record JZKD02S0866632.1, read on the forward strand.
TATTTCATAAATACCTTTGTGTTGGAATGTGATGCGTTAGGGAAAGGAATTGGTGTTGTCCTTATGCAAGAGGATCGACCTTTGGCCTTTACCAGCAAGCAACTATCTGAAAGAATCTGGGCAAATCCATCTATGAAAAGGAAATGTTGGCTATTTTGTGTGCCATGGATCTATGGCATCCTTATCTATTGAGGCAATGGTTCCAAATTAAGACAGACCATCAAAGCCTCAAGTATTTTCTGGAACAATGCATTTCCTCCCCAGAACAACAAAAATGGGTGACTAAACTCTTTGGATATGATTATGAGATAATTTATAAGAAAGGCAAAGACAATGTGGTTGTAGATGCACTTTCCCAAAAATATGAAGATGAAGGATCCCTTTTTTCTCTTTCATTCATTGTACCAGATTGGCTCCAAGCCATTCACCAGGAATGGCTACAAGATCCCAAAAGTTTGTAGTTGATCCAGCAATTGCAGTCCAATGCTCCAGCTTCCCCAGGGTACTCTTGGCTCCATGAGGAACTTTGATACAAAGGCCGTTTGTATTTAATTAAACAATCAAAGCTTAAATCCATGGTACTTTCTGAGCCTCATGCTACACCCACAGCAGGGCACTCCGGGTTCACCAAAACCTATGACAGGGTCAAATGTTCCTTTTTCTGGGATGGTATGAAATAGGAAATTTGTAATTTTATAGCTGAATGTGATGTGTGTCAACACAACAAGGGAGAAATAGTCAAATTGTTGGGCACACTACAACTGCTCCCGATTCCACCTACTATTTGGAAGGATATCTCTATGGATTTTATTACCGGCTTAGCCAAATCGGGAAATAAATCTGTCATCATGGTGGTTGTTGATCTCCTTTCCAAGTATGTTCATTTATACGCCCTTCAACACCCATTTACAACATCCAAGGTGGCTCAAATCTTCATGGATTAGGTCTTCAAGCTTCATGGCATGCTGCATTCTATTATTTTTTATCACAACCCAACTTTCACAAGCAATTTTTGGTAAGAACTGTTCAAGATACAAGGCACATAATTGCATCTCAGCACAACTTATCATCCCCAGATTGATGGCCAAACGGAAGTTGTCAACAAGTGTTTGGAAACATATTTGAGGTGTTTTGCCTCGGAAAAGAAAAATCAGTGGGCTTAATGGTTACCCCTAGCTGAATGGTGGTACAACACTTCATATCATACAACTACATGCATGACTCCTTTTGAAGTGGTATATGGATAGAATCCACCTTCAGTTCTCTCATACTTACTGGGTGCCTTGAAGGTCCAGGCGGTTGACCTAACACTTACATCTCAAGAGGCTATTCTCCATACCCTCAAAGAGAATTTGGTCATGGCATAGAATCACATGAAGCAACAAGCAGATCAAGGTCGCTCTGAATGTCAATTTGTAGAAGGGGAACATCTGTTTCTTCAATTGCAACCTTACAAGAAAAATTCCCTCAAGGCCGAGCATTGTCAGAATCTAGCACCCAAATGTTATGGTCCTTATACTATGCTCAAGCATGTGGGACAAGTCACCTATCAGTTATCTTTGCCCATCCATTCGAAGCTACATCCTATTTTTCATGTTTCATGCTTAAAGAAGGTGATTGGAGCTAAGTGCCAAATTCAAACCAACCTTCCAGAGTTAGCTGAAGAAGGATCCATTTGGATACAACCAGAAGCAGTTTTGGACTAGCATGAGTGTTGCCTACATCAGAGAACCATCAAGGAAGTGTTAGTCCAGTGGAAAGATACAACTCTAGAACACACCACTTGGGAACCAGCTACCATTCTGCAACAATTTCCTCATCTCAAGCCTTGAGGACAAGATTATTTTTAAGGGGGCAGACATGTTAGGGTCCTAACCTACACATAGGTAGAAAAATATATTCAGATGTAATAAATTTCAATATTAATAAGGCCTTTTAATAAAATAGAATAAGGTGGATGTAAGAAGACCTAATAGAAGCTTTCACTTCTAGAAGGATCTTCCTCTAGATGCTTATTTTTAGTATAAATAGGAGTCAAGGGTATGATAACCCTAGCTTGGATATTATTGTAATAGAGCTCTACTCAACTGGAGGTTGCCCCCTCGAAGAGGCCCATGAACATTGCTTTCAGATTCAAAGTGTTATTTTTGTTGTTATTCTTATATCATTTCAATGTTATTGTGGTGAATGTTCTGGTTATATTGTTGTTATTCGGCCATTACTAGCATTTTATTTCTGTTCTGCATACATTTTATATATGGTATATTACACGGGTCATCTTGCTAAGGATTTCCCTGAGAGAAGACCTCGTTGTATTTGTTGTAAAGCTATGGACCATGAAGTTATGGATTTCCCTAGAATGATTGCTAAGGTTGAAATAATGAATATGAGACAAGAAAACCCTGAGAAAGGCCAAGAAACTAAGACCATGGAAGAACCCCAGAAATAATTAGAGATTGTATTACTACAAATGAAAGAAACCCTAAATGACCACAAAGATATCAACTTATCAAATATCTTCAAAGAGAAAGAGTGCATAGAAACAAGAATAGGATACTTCGACATAGACTGTGTTCTAGATGAGGAAACACAGGTGACTATTATGACAGAAAGAACTTCAGAAATTTTAGGAAATCCTGCTATGATTCCTTCATTGGGAGGAATAGGATTATTTAGAGGAAAGTTGATAATCCTATGTGGAAGACTTACCCAAACATATATGAGTTCTCATGGAACTTCAATAGAAGAAGAATTTGAGGTTGTTAAATTTATTGAGAACAACGCCCCATTTTCTATGTTACTAGGAAAACCTTAGATTGAGAAAGATCGGACCCAAAGGAAAGAAGAAGAATCCCTAGAACAGAAAAAGAAAGAACTAAGAGACTTCATGGCTAAGAGAATAACACACTTACTGGAAGAGAAAGAAAACCAATTGAAGCTACTGAGGACCAGAAATCTAGATTTTGAAGTTGAAAGAGCACAAGCAGACCTAAAACACCTATCAGTACAAGACACTAGAGCACCTACCCCAGGCAGAGTAGAAGTATTGGCCTTGAACCCTACGAAAAACCATCAACAATGTGAAGTTATTATGCCAAGAGGAGATAAGAATAATAATGGGAAGAGGAACCTAGTAATGCAGATCATAGGGAAGAAGGCTAGAAAGCTCAGCAAGAAGAAAGCAAAGTTGGAGAAATTACAGGAAGTTCCAATGAAGGCTTCACAAAAGGAAGGTCTCCAAAATTTGAACTTCGCCAGAATTTCAAGGCAACTCAGATTATCACTTTTCCATGTCAAAGAGATATGACCGTTGGAGGCATTATAACCATTATACTGACATTCCTGAATGGTTAGAACAAAATTTATAATTAACAAGCTCACCATTGGACCGTTGGGACCGCACCGTAATGGACAGAACTACATTGATGAAGGCTTCTTGTCCGTTGGAAGGATTTGTTACATCATTGTCTACTTATCCCATTGACTGTTGCACTGAGTATACTTTCATGAATTGTATCCGAGCCAATAAGAGAACTCAATGTTATTGTGTTGTGCTTATTGATACCTTTCCATCCATTCTATTGCATTGAGAAATTGTTCATCAACCTGAGATATCTGATCTCGAGCGTGCATGTCGGATGAGCTCAACACTGTGTCAAATTAAGTAGAGGAAATTTTAACCGATCTAATGGCAGAGAGAGTGATGTCCACATGATTTTAGGCCTCATTGATGTGAGGAGTACAATCCTCCCCTTCGACTTCTTGCGGATCTGAACCATCCCGAGCTACAGATGAGAAAAGAACCAAGCATCGAGATGACTTGGAAAATTCGAAATTAATCCCTTCTATCCTACCTGACTACATCTTGCCTCTGGACGGTGTGGTGAATTGTGACAATGTCCCCGGGGACTTCAACTACACCTTGGTTACTGCATACCTTCCGAAAGGGATATGCATAGGCAAGCCTCAGCCGGATAAGATCATGACACTAAATATCAATGACTTTAACCTAGGGGATCGCAAAAACTTTAGCATGCTCTCTCCTCATAGGTATTTGACTAGGATGAAGTGGAAGAAGTCGAGGATAATCCCTCAACCATGGACTATGGACCTCGCGCAGTCCACCATCATGAACATGATGAAAATACCCCATTTTGGAAGGCACCAGGAGGTTAACGCATGCGTTAATATCCTTCTTTCGAGATTCCATGGAGATTATTTATGTCTAGATAGATGCATCACCGTCGATCCGATGTTGATCCATCGAATCACTGAATTGAGCATGCAGGGACCAGACCCGTAATATTTTTACCCAGGGAAGGCTGCATACCACACCCTAGCGCAGCATATTAAAGATACATACAGTGATGTGGAAAAGGGGAAGAGAGGCTACAAGGTAGCCTCCATCCATAATGGTGCAGTGTGACTTCATTTCCAGTTGATTGCTGGTAAGCTAGTTCAGAAGAATAGACCCACGTAGGTCACAGGGTTTGTTGTTGACCTCGCAGGGAAATGCATGGGGGGCTACAGATGAATTGGGAAAAGTACTTAGTGAACTAGTTAGACAAAGACTGTCACAAAGATCAGGATCAGGGCTACGAGTTCCATTTTAGTTGGTTGTTGATCCTCATCACGTTCAGAGATTGGGATATGCTAGAAGGTCTGATCTTCCCTGAACTAGAGCCATCTAAACCCTTAGCCGCAAAGTTCACTTCGCTATGGTATTCAAACAATATGGGAAAATAATGGCAATGAAACGCAATGTTACACACCTACTACCTGATATTAAAGAGGGATATCGAGGTTGTCCCTCATATAAAATCAAACAACCTGCACAGGTTGAGGCCATTTGTGAAGTTCCACATAGATAGACATTTTATCTACATCACTGCACATGAAGAAGAACACAAAGAAGTACTACAAAGTTATTACAAACTCAGAAAGGAGGACCAAGAAGAAATAACTAAGGAGTGGCCTTCATAGCTCCTTATCCCTGTTGACCCTGCAGAACTGTCTGATCCCAAACTAATCGAAAGACCGGTGATCACTCGTGAAGGGCATGATACACCTAGAACTTGCAGAAGGAAGAAGACAAAATAAGTCTAACAACTGAGTATTACATCAGAAGAAACTGCTTCAGAGTCACATGGAAGAGGAGGTGATGACGAATTAGACAAGGAAGAGAACAATGGATAAGAATATTAGCAGAAGTAAGGTGAAGTAACACCACCACAGTATCCCCATGATGACGCAGATCCATCTCACAAAAGAAAGGTTTCTCCCATGAAACCCACATTGCAGAAGACGTCAAAAGATAGTAAGACCAAGTTGTAGACTATACTCACGCTCGATGACTTTGAATTCATCATCGCGGTTGTATCAGACACTTTAGAAGATATGTTGCACAAAAATGAAGCTAAGAAAGAGACCGTGTATGAAAAAATTGAAGCATAACTGTGAGGGGTACAACAGGCCCTTCACTCCTGCCGCATAGTGTCCACTGCACCCCCTCCATCAAAAGAAGTGGAGTTGGGAGATGATCCTACCCAACTCTGCAGACTAGATGATGCAATTAAATCCCACCTTCGTCATGCACAGGAAGAAACAGAACAAGCCACAGTGACTCTGAAGCAAGCACAAGAGGAAGTAATAGAGAAATGCAGGGTTGTGTAACAGGAGAAGGCTTACCTCGGAGAAAAGTTTAAAGAGGAAAAGGAGCAGATCCAGCATGAGAAAGAATCGCTTCTCATGGAGTAGGTTGGAGTAAAATAAGTAGTTAGTAGAGAACTTCGCTCTATGACGGGCTTAGAGAAAAAGGAGGACGACCCAGTGGAGCATTAAGTAGCACAGCTTGTTGAATCCATCTAGTAGCTTCAACAGAGAATATCATATCTAGAGCTACAAACAGTACCAAGTACTTTGCATGACATTCGAGACCAAAGAAAAGCCACTACCTGGAGCATAGTTTAGAGGATCCAAGCATTAGCTTTGGAATGTCAATATCTTAGCAGTAGAAGTGCACAGACTTATGAGCGAATTACTGAGGACCCTGAACTGAAGACACTGGAGTCACAACTCCAGGAGGTAAAGCATCAAGTAGAGATGGTATAGACACAGCTGAAGCTCTTGTCAGTAGTTGAGAGAATGAAATGATTCCAGGAACAATGCATTATTCAACAACACGTCCATTCCATATAGAGAAAAGTCATGGAAGTGACTCGGAGGCTCCAACCAGTACAGGATGCAGCTTGCCAACTGTTTGAGGAGATTGAAGGTTGAGGAGCAGAGCTAGAACAATTAGTCACTTCAGTCAAACAACGCTTAGAGGGACCTGTGAATGACACAGTTCTTTAGGAGTTCACTGAGCAGGAGGCCCTAGTGAAGCAGCAGGTCGAAGCAGCTCGAGCTAGGCTCAAGGATTTTGAGGTAGAGCTACCTAGATCATAGTGACTTGGGATGAGTCACGGGTGAGTGTTGGGGGCCTGTTGGCCCTTAACCAAGTTTTGGAGATCCTTGGTCAGGTTTGACCTATTTTGGGACTTTGACAGGCTGTTGAAGGCAGAGCATAAGTCGAAGTAAAGATCACGAGATCTTGGCCCCTTTTTAGGGCATTTTGGGTTTTGGGCTTATGTAACGTGTATAGGGATGTCGTCCCATGGGTTTATCCATATTTAGGCCCATTTTTTAATTATAAATAGAAAGCCAGTAGCAACCTAAGGGTGTGATTATAGGTTCTAAGGGAAAGTGAGGGCCAATATGCTATGTGCAATTGATAGTTGTACATTCTTTGTGCATACTGTGTGAGATTTGCAAGTCTAAGTGCAAGTGATTGTAAGAGATTGTGTAAAGGCTTTGTGTTGTAACCTAGCTTTGGGAAGGAGGATCTGGCGAGGTGTGCGTATATATCCTATCCTATGAAGAGTAGGACATTATGGCTCTGTGCATGTATATGATTGACATAAGATAATAAAGAAGATGAAGAGTTTGTGGACGTAGCCCCAAGCTGGGGGTGAACCACGTATATCCTATGTTATGGTTTCTTTGTGCATTATGGTTTTTTTATGGTTCATATGATTAATGCTTAGTGCAATGATGTATTCTTAGATGAATATGATATCTTAGTGCCTAATGATGTTAATGAGATGCTAGATCTGATCTATGTTGAGGTGCTTAGTTCTTGAATGTGTTGAAACTTGTTGAGTACTGCCTTGCACTGTAATTAGGGTTTATATGCATTGTAGACAAAGGTTAAGTATTAATGAATGACAACTACTAAGTTCTTTGTTAGAGTATTGTAATCACAGATCTATGTCCCAGGTAAGGTTGCAAACACTGGAGTCTTGCAACCACCCCTACCTCTACCTCAGGTGAGACTTCATCTGCTTCGTAGGTGTTGCCGAAAGGGCCAGTAGTTAGGGTTTTGTTGGTGCCTTGTTGAAGCATTGAACCTTGGGTATTCCCCTATGCCAACAATATTTTCTCTACAATTCCTCCACATTTCACGGATTGGAACCTCCCATAAAAGGAGTTATAACAAAAATGGTATACCTTTTTGAATTCTATATTATTTTAGAGAGTGAACTTGTAGAGAATTCCACACATGGAATATTTTATATATGGATCTAAAAATCATACAAAAAATACGACGAATTGTACTCTATCCAATGCATTTGGTATCACTGAATTTGTAACTTCTATAAAGAAGTTATAACCTTTTTAACCAGAACACATGTTTGAGACTAGGTCCAAGATTTGCCAAAATCCCTATCTTGCACATAGTGTATCTCCCAAAATACAATGACCCAGAAGTTGAACTTTCTACCACAGGTACTTGATATTTTGTCTCAATAGGCCCTAGGTTTTTCTATCTGAATCATTCTAGAAAACATGTTATAGAAAAAATGATAATATGACCTATAAATAACATACCTTAGAACACATCCTCACAAGAATTCATCCTCCCTTACAATTTCAACCTTCTTTAGTTCATCTTCCCTCTAAAAAATGCCTCATATATCCTTGGTTACCTCATATAATAATCACTTGATCACTTAGATATATATTCAATGAACTTGTGTGTATAAATCATGCGCTCATGAGAGACTTCTTGAGGTGTATTTATCATTTTTCTAAGTAACATTTTTCCTTAACGTTAGGACCTCTTTCCTTAACTTTCTTGTTAAAACCACTTTACCCTTTCATTAAAGACTTGTAACCAACTAGAGGTTTCTTTACCATTCTTCGGGGCTTCCAACTTCAAAAATCCATATCTCCCTAATCGTTAGGAACCACATGGTGTTCCACATATCACCAGAAACATCATGACAAGTACCAATCATCTATGAGTGTCTTACCTGCATTTACATCATCCTTCATGTCCAAAAACCTCATTCAACTTTAGGTACCATAACTACACTTCAATTAGACTTCATCAAATGTATCTATCACATATGTTGACATCAACTAACTCACAATCAATATCAATGATACATATGATAACCAATTGTCCAAAAATCTCGTCCACATATCTAGGGATTATGGACTTCTCCAAGGGTTAAAATCAATCTCTAAGGGTTGAAATCAATCTCCAATATCACTCTCCAAGGGTTGACATCAATGAAAACCAATTGTCCAACAATCTCCCCCTTTGGCATTAATGAAAACACCAACATTGATGGAAACACTTAGAAATGGAAATACTCATTCTCATGCTCTCCTATGATCATAGTTCCTCATCAATGTTTCTATATCTCCCCCTTTGAAATCAATGGAAAAGGGTATCTCCTCTTGGGGTTTCCCCCTCTGTCTTTATTCCTCTATTATCTCTCTTCATCTTTGACCAAAGGTTAACTCCCCCTGTCGATATGTCTCCTCCTAATAGTGTACCTTCTCTAAAAAATCATGGGAAAAAGAATAGCTCCCTCTGTGGGTATTTCTCCCTATATGTATGCTACTAATATTCCTTTATGTATATCTCTCTCTGATGATTTTTCTTCCCTTGAATTTTATGTAAGATGTAGATCATTGTAGGGCTACTTGTATATGTTTTATTTCCTCTCTTCCAGTGTTTTTTATTTTCCATTGGTGCTTCCTCTTGAAATTAATTGACATATATTAAAATCATTAAAAATTTGATTTCTTCATTTACTTGTCATGTTCACTTGAACATATTGTTAAACAATGTCATTCTGATGATATAGCTTCTGTTGATGGTTTCTCTTTCCCTGTTTTGTCTTTTCTTTCACTACATACCTTTATGTGACCAACTCATTCCAACTGATACCACTGATTCCAATTGTAAATATGTTCATATGCATCTAATCTATGTTTCTTGTACCTTCTAAGAGTCTCATGAATCCATCTATTTACATATGTAACAAACTTTCCATATCTCTGCTACTCAATTGTCCACAATGTTGAACCATCTATCATTGTACTATATAATTGCAACTGATCATCTCATATCAAATGTGTCTACTATAAACCAAAATCTTCATTTCTAGAAAAACCTATACTAAGGATATCTTTGCCTGAATATAATCATAAACTTATGCCTATGCAACTTCCAACTGACACTTGTGTGGGAACACGGCTTCCATAATCAATCAATATGTCATTTTGTACTTTTGTTATCTGACTTCTCTAAATCTGTCTCTGCAAATACTTCAAAATCATCGAAGGATGGTTCTCTGATATGTAGTAGCTACTACACTAACTCCCCATGTTCAATATTCATATCTCTTGGGTGTAAGTTTTAAACCTGCAAAGTAAAGCAATGCATATAGATTCTTAAGCAATATAGAAATTAATCAATGGCTCATACACAGAGTACACAAGGATTTTATACTGGAAACCCTCAACCGAGAAAACCTTTATTATTTTCATTATATCGAATTTCATCATTTGCCATACAATATATATAATGTTTTTAGGTATTCCATTGATACCAAAACCCTAATCCCTTAATCCAGGATTAATTTACAAATCGGCTAAAAAATGTTAGACGTATTTCTTGTATCTGATGCACCCCCACACACACACATGCAAAGAATATAACACATACCCAACATTCTCCCACTTGTTGTTTTCTTTGCATCCAGGGGTCCAGGGGATTATATAGTCAACAATC
>JZKD02S0866632.1:703622-783973 GCA_000966675.3 Picea glauca
TCACAGAATCTCCATCTTCCATTCTAAGATGATACAACTTCTTTCGAAGAAACAACTTGTTTACTAGGGACTTTGATTGATACAAATTCCCTAACTTATCCCATAGTTCCTTGGTTGTATATTCTCCCAAGACATTCAACAACACCGAATCTTCTAGGCAGAGTCGAATAGTACTCCTTGCTCTTCTATCCAACTTGTCCCAATCTTTCTTTGACATACCAGTAATTGGTGTACTAGTAGTTTGTGTACTGGTAGGTTGTGTACCAGTAGCCTGTGTTCTTGAAGATGGTGTACCAGTAGGCTATGTACCAGGATCCACAACGATCCATTGTTCTTTGTCTACAAGAAGGTCCTCCATCTTGAGCTTCCATAGCTCAAAGTTTTTACCGTTGATCTTATCTATCTCGATTCTGGATGAGCTCACCATTCCTCTTTCTTTACTCGAATCTCCACTGCAAAATCTCCCACTAAACCCAGGTTTATCACAGACCCAAGATAAACTTGATCTATCAAGACCGAGCCAAACCCTCAGTAACAAAGGCATCCCTTTGAAGCCAAAAACGAGCTCTGATACCACATGTAATTTTTAAACCTACGAAGTAAAGAAATGCATATAGATTCTTAAGCAATATAGAAATTAATCAATGGCTCATACATAGAGTACACAAAGATTTTATCCCAGAAACCCTCAACCGGGAAAACCTTTCTTATTTTCATTATATCGAATTTCACCATTCGCCATACAATATATACAATGTTTTTAGGTATTTCGTAGATACCAAAACCCTAATCCCTTAATCCAGGACTAATTTACAAATCCACTAAAAATAGAAAAATCCGCTAAAAATAGCAAAAACCTCCCAAAAACAAAAATTGGGGCACTGCCCCAAACGCTATGCATAACTAGGGGGGGCATACTTGGCCCCCCCTGGGACCCCCCTAGGAAAGCACCCGACGCACACAACAGAGCTCTAGGTGAAGGGATCGTCAGACACAGTTGTCATATCTGACGCACCCACACACACACACATGCAAAGAATATAACACATACCCAATAGTGGGAGTCTCCAAGCCAGATGCCTAAAAAAAAACCCTACTCTAATGCAGAGTAATCTTCCTCTTTGTTTGTAGACTCATCATCTCTCTGAACTCTAACTTGTTTCTTTATTCTTGTGGATTGATCTCGTGCTAAAATTATTGAAATTACAATATATTGAGCATGTTCTTTATTCACCTTCTCTTCTTTTCTTTCTCGTACTACTACAAATCCCACAATATTTGGGACTGGATATTTATTCACATGTTCTTCTTGTTTTCATTTCTTCTCCAAACCTTCGTGTATCTGACATCTTCCTTTTTTCTTGTATATTTTTCTTGATCTTGTACTATTTCCAATCTTGAGAGTATGTCTTCTGGGTGTCCTTCATTCATCTACTTTTCATTTACACGTTCTTGTTTTCTTTTCCACACTTTATTACATATGATATCAATGTTGTCTTTCATAGAAGTATCAATCATGCTTCTACAATCACTAGCTATGTGTCCATAGTTATGGAATTTGTAACATTCAATGTCATGTGGGGCCACATACGCTTTTCTTGATTGAACATTTCTTCCATAAGCCCTGCAATCTACAACCTTATATCCAAATTTAGTACAATAAAAACAATGACCGTAAAAGAAATTTACATACCTGGGAGTGAATGATCTTATTTTTGGTCTAGTCCTTTTGAATTCCTGCCTTGGTTGATCATAATTATGGTTGAACCTTCTTTGCTTCCTAAATGTGGTAGGTCTTGTTGAATATGTATCTCTATTATACTCATTCTTCTTTGATTCTTATTGACCATGATTCCTTCCTTTGAGTACTTTTTCATAACTCTTACTCTTTTTTTCATTCTTATTTTCTAGCAACTAGGAGGGATTCTCTTCAACATTCTCTATGGATGATGTGGATGTTTCTCTCTCTTAAGTATTTGTGTTGAGCTTGACAATTTTAACTCTCAATGTGACAACTTATTCTTCAAGATTCTTAGCCTCTTCTTCTTTCTTTATTATCTGAGACTCTATGACTTCTTTCGTTCTCTTTGCTTCTTCAAGTTGGATATTCAAGGTGATTATCTCTTCTTCAATCTTTCTTTCTTGTTGACTGGATCCTTATTAAAGCTGATTTAAATCCTTAGTTCTTTCCTTGATATGATCTATCAATATCTTCTCTCTTTTTTTCTTCTTTCTTATGTGCTACTATTTTGGCTTCCAAAGACTTCTTCTTATCTTTGAGAGTTTCTTCAATCCTTATGGCTTCTTCTAGCTGACATTTTAACATCAAGGTCATATTCTCAACTTCTTTGGAGTTGGCATTATGATATTCTTCTTTCTTTAACATCTGATTCATCTTGAATTCTTATTTTCACTTTTCTTCTTCAAGTTGACTCTTCAATGTGATTATTTCATATTCAAGTCCTCTTTCTCATTGACTGAAATCTGATTCATGATTCTTTTTATTTTCAATCTCAGGATTGTCTTTTATTTCATTGGGATTTTCTATCTCATCACTTTCAATATTCAAATAAGGGAATTCAATTTCAAGATGTCTGCGCTCTTCACAATTAAAGCAAAAGAACTTAGTTTTGTTGACTACACACTCTTATTCTTCTTAATCTATCTAAAATGATGAGCATCTTACCTCTTCTTCTGTACCTTCATCTTCTTTATAAATATTTGAATCTTTGATGGGAGAAGAATATATATTATGTAGCTTATCTCGGAGTTCTTTATTACTTGATGAACATTTTCCCACTTTGTCCTTTACTGAATCAAGTAATCCTTCCATGATGAAATCCATTTCTATTTCTTTGTTCTTATTCAATTCCTTCTTGGATGCAGTCTTTGGTTTATTTGGACCATTATCTCATGTAACAATTGAATACAAAATATCATATACATGTTCCTGAAAAAATGTTTTCATTATTCTCTTCCATGACTCATAGTCCAAACCATTCCAACCATTGAACATCGGTACACCATTCATATTGTACTCCATGATCTACCTTCTAGTGGTTAAATTTTTTCCTAAAGGAACATTCTCTTATACCAATTGTTGGAATATTGAGAGGGGGGTTGAATCAATATGATCACTTTATATGAATTTTAACCATAATATATATTCTTTCACTTTATCAACAATGTTCAACAGTTTATCATCAATGTATAATATATGATTGCATTCAATATATCATGAGCATTTAATAATAAGAAACATCACATCAAATACACAGTACACCAGTATTTACGTGGAAACCCAAATGGGAGAAAAACATTGAATGCTTTCTTATATATATCAAGAATTCATTCATAGGAAGAACAAACTTCCAAATTATCCATCTACAATTAGAAGGAGGCTACAACCCCCTATTCTCAGGCTCTAGCTTGAAGAAAGCTACAACTCCCTTATTTCTCTCACTCCAACTAGAAGGAGGATCCAACCCCCTGATTCTCAGGCTCCAACCTGAAAGAAGATACAAATCCTTGATTCTCTAGCACCAACTAGAAGGAGGCTACAAACCCCTTTCCTTACCCCATCCTGTCGCCCTGAAATATAAGTGTAGACCAACTATCACTACCACAATCACTGCCATTGTCATTGTTACTTCCATTGTCATTGTCACTATCACATCAACTTGTCCAACTTGTCATTGTATCATCGAGGAAACTAGATCTACTCTCAACCACATGAAACTCATGCCAATATCACCAAGATCATATATCAAACCCTATGCTCAACATCACCAACACATGCCTCTACCAAGCATGTACCAAGATCGTCAACATATCATCACAATATATATGCATGTACCATACCATGTACCAAACCTATGCCATACATCAACCTATACCAAAACAAGTGCATCAAACATGCACCAACACCTATATGAAACCATGCATCAACCATGCACCACAATTATTCCAAATTGTGCATCAACCATGCACATTTATACCATATCATCAATTTGTACCACAACTTGTGTGATCAACCATGTACCAACCATGTACATGCATATCAACACCATACCATGTGCCATACCATGTGCCAACCATGCACACCAACCATGTACATCAATCATGTACATCAACACCTGTACCATACCATATACCATGTACCATGTACCATATACCATGAAATGTGTCTCAACCATATACCATATCACTCATGATATGTCTAAATCATTCCATACACCATAAAATCATCAACATGTAACCCTCAAAACACGCATATAAACATACATGTAACTTTATAAAATGTCTAGTGTATGTGATCACAGACTTGTAAACCTTCATCAACATCAACAACTAGAGAATAACATCTTCATCAAACTTTACCTTAGTCTCACGGGACTAGTTTTTGGATTATTCACAAACCCTAAATTTCAACAAGTATGAATTTGTACCTATAATAAATGAAGGTCTGAAAATTGTACAAAGTTTTCTTCTATATCATCTCTATAATTCCTCCAGGTTTCACTACTTGGAACCTCCCATAAAATAATTTATAACAAAAATGGCAAAACTTTCTGAATTCTAGATTATTCTAAAGAGAGAACTTGTAGAGCACGCCATGCACGAAATATTTGATATATGGATCTAAAAATAATACAAAATATATTATTGACTGTAATATATCCAATTCATTTGTTCTCATGGAATTTGGATCTTCTATGAATAAGGTATAACCTTTTTACCCAGAACACTTGTTTGAGACTAGATCGAGGACTAGCCAAAAATCCCTATCTTGCACGGAGTGTATCTCCCAAAATATAGTGACCCAAAAGTTGATCTTTCTACCACAAGTACATTGATGTGTTTTCTCAATACACTCTAGGTTTTTCTATATGAATCATTCTATAAAAATTTTTATAGAGAAAATGGCAAGATGACATGTAAATAACATACCTTAGAACACATCCTCACAAGACTTCATCCTCCCTTTCAATTTCAACCTTCTTTACTTCATCTTCCCTCTAAAAACTGCCTCATATATCCTTGGTTACCTTATATAAGAATCACTTGATCACTTAGATATATATTCAATGAACTTGTGTGTATAAATCATGTGCTTATGAGAGACTTCTTGAGCTGTATTTATACTTTTTCTAAGTAACCTCTTTCCTTCACATTAGGACCTATTTCCTTAATGTTAAGACCTCTTTCCTTAACTTTATGGATTATTGAACTTTCTTATTACAACCACTTTAATGTTTCATTAAAGACTCGTAACCAACTAGGGGCTTCTTGACCATTCTTCAGGGCTTCCAATTTCAAAAATCCATATCTCCCTAACTGTGAGGAACCACGTGGTGTTCCACATATCACTGGAAGTAGCACAATGAGTACTATCCATATATGAGTGTTTTACCTACATTTAAAATTTCCTTCATTTCCAAAAATATCATTAAAATTTGGGTACCATAACTACACTTCATGTAGACTTCATCAAATGTATCCATCACATATGTTGACATCAACTAACTCAAAATCAATCTCGATCATACAGATGATAGCCAATTCCCCAACAATCTTGTCCACATATATGGGGCTTCCAAACTTCTCCAAGGGTTCACATCAATCTCTAAGTGTTGAAATCAATGAGAACCAACTATCCAAACCTACTGTCCAACATTGATATAGTCATGGTTGCAAAAGGTGGTAATTTTAACCCTCCAAAAAAGGGTTCTACCAATAACACCACTTTTTGAATTGGGGGTTGATTTTGGTGTTTTTGACCTAAAAAATTGGGTTTTTTGGGCTATAGTTCTCATTTGAGGGAATAGTTCTTGTCAGGTTGGTAATTGTACTAATTTTGAGATCCTCCTCACATTATCCATTTTGGGTATATCCTACAATCATAGTTTTCCAAGTTTATATGATATAACATTTTGTTTAGACATTGTCTCAAACACTAATATTGGATCTTCCATAATTCCACACCAAAACACATTTTGATAAGGTCAATTCTCACATTAACATAGGATTGAAATCCATATTTAACAACTTTGCATTAACCCTTGTTCCCTATCCCAATGATGCTCAGGTATAAGAAGCACTAAGCACACTAGAATAGGTGAACTAGTTGTGCTTCAACTTATATAGTCACATATAGAAAAATAGTTTGAGTGCCTCATCACCACACTAACTTTGTGAAAATCTAGCTATGATTGTAGTCCATGACACTAAATTCTTTGTGGGAAAGTCCTAAACCTTGGATGCATCCCCTATGTTTCCACACTTGACATACATGCTAAGAAGGTTATTGCCTATGTAGACATCAATATCAAGTCATGTTTTATGACATGATCATGGACTTATTTACCTTGTTCTAAAGCCTAGAGTGTAGTGAGTGCACTTAGAACACTATCAAAGGTAAGTTGGTTTTGTTTCAATATTGAATGTTGTTTCATTGCAGAAAACAATTATTCGACCTCCATTCCATGCTCATTATGGGCATACCCTGCAATCATGGCTAACCAAGAGATGAAGTTTGGTTGATGAATTATGTCAGACACTTTACGTGCATCTTCTATACTTCCACATTTGGCATACACAATAACCGAGGTAGTTCCAATTCCAACACCTAAGTAAGGTTTCCCTTTTAAAATCTATGCATGGACCTACTCTCCCTTCTCAATATCATCCATGTTCATACAAGATTTCACAACACTACTGATGATCAACTCATTCAGTTATGTCCCTTAACTTTGTAATAAAGAAAATATTTTTAGGACTTCTTAACCATATCCATGTTGATAGTATCATGCAATAATTTTCTTTCTTGAGAAGAATTAGGTCCATTTAGGACATTCGAGGTAGACAATAACCAAAATGAAAACCCTACATTGAATCTAGGAATATTCAAAGTACTATCATAAGGGAACCAACATTTCTAAATGAAGGAAAAACATAACGATTCCCTTGGGAAGGATTCCCTTTGTTGATATCCCCAACAACATCACCCATATATTCTAATTAAAAAGCATAAAATCTCTAAGGCCTTATACAGGGATAAAAAATTATAATCAACACACCTCTATAAAAAGACTCTCTAATATTTAGAGAAGCAAACACACTCCACCAAAAGTCATCCCAAGGTTGTGAATTCCTTCAGTCAACTAGTGAGAAGCTAAAAAAAATAGCTTCTATAGGTCATTTGAAGAGAACGAGGGCCCAAGTGCAACCAACAAATATGTTAGAAGTAGTGATAATAACCTTCAAGAAATAATCACCCAAGGTGCAATCTCCCTCATGAAGACAAAAAACCTTCAGGGGAGTTGATATTGAGGCTCACTATCTACGTCTAGTACCACAAGGATTTTCCTCTTGAAATCACCTATGTGGAACCTAGGAAAAGTAACTATGGGTTCTTATTCACAATGAATAACTAAGTAGAATAGTCATGGGTCAAGGTTTCACATTGGAAATGAATATACATGACTTTGTCTTGTAGATGAAACTTTGGCAAGAATGAATCACTTTGAGTAACATGACAACTTATCTAAACTCCCTTATTGTGATTTCACCCACTTAATAAGTGTGAGGGGATAGTATCAACACTTAACTAGCTTTAGCCTCATGCTCGATGCCTATGTGAGAGATTCCTTCCTAGCAAGTATTCCTTGTTACTAAAGGAGTTTAACTCTCAACTAGTAAACTCCTAGTTTTTGTTTAGTGTGGCCTTGGAGGATTTAATCTCCAATCCTACAACCAAGGCCCTATCCCTAGACTACTGCTAGTTTTCTATCACCATAAAAGCCACTCTAGTTCTTTATAGTTGCCTGTTTCATTTAACGGTTGTTTTTTTTCCAGACAGATGTGGAAGCAGAAAAAAAATGATGTTCGAAAAGTACAAAAGAGAATGTTTGTGAATGGAAAAATCACTTTAAAATTGAAAAAAGTACTTGAGTTCAAAAACCTTGTGAAAAGTACAAAGAACCAAGCACACTCTTTCAAATCCTAAATGCAATACAACTTTTCAAGGAACATATTTGAAACTAATGCATATAATTATTTCTTATTTCCATGAGAACATTTTAAAGAAATCAATCAAATATTTACTTTAAATGCAAACAATTCATAAATGCATCAAACTACCTAAGAGATCAAACTACCTAAGAGATCCCTAATTGAACTAAAAAAAATATGTTAGATTTTTCCAATATTCAATTTTTATTTTTCTAAGTTTAAAACTCTTCACCAACAAAATTGAAATGGGACAATCCTAATTAAAGACTATTAGACATCATAGTGATGTTCAATACTTCCTAATTCTAAAGAAAGATTCAAAATTTAAAAACAAACAATTTTCAAGCCTTGACAATTTTCTTGGTCAACATCTTCACAAACAATTTTCAAGCCTTGACAATTTTCCTTGTCAACATCTTCATGGGTTGCTAAAGAGATATCTACGTGATTATTTCTCCTTACTCATAAGTGCAAGAAAATGCATGTGACATGTATATGAACAAATAGAAAGAACTTGCAATTCTTACTTAAAAAAAGGGCGTGAACATAAAGTAGAGTGAGACAAAAATTAAAGCACACATTTGAAAACTTAACTTTTCTTTTATCCTTTTAAAACACATAAGAAAAGAAAAAAGCAAAAATAAAAACCGAGTTTTAAAAAATAAAAATAAAAATCAATGAAACAATCGAAAAAATAAAAATTCAAATAATTCTCCCCATTGAGTCACCATTTTTCACCATTTCTATTGAGGAAAATTTGTCTATACTGAATAGAGTTGCAAAAAAAAGAGGTTTATGTTCAAGGACAAGATACTATGGCCATCATACTATGGATATCATAGAAAGGATGGCATAAGGGTGTGGTTCCATTATTTGGGGAATGAAATCTATAGTGTACAAGATTTGTAATTTCTACTTGATGCACATGCATTATACATTTATTTTATATTTTAGGGTGATTTGGAGGATGCTTATATGTGCCAACTACCAAATTGTGAGCACCGGTGAGCTCCACTTCTACAAGTCACGAGCACAAGGAAAAAGGGCCAAAGCATATCCAAAAATGATATGTAACTTTGGAGATGAAGGCATGAAAGTGGTCAAAGGTGACCAAATATAATAATGACACAACTAAAATCATAAACAACAATCCCAAAACTGTCATACAACCTAAAAATAAATAAAAATAAAATATTCCAATGAAAAATATATAGTAATAAATTTTTCAAAAGTGATATTATAAATATTAGTATAGTA
The DNA here is from genome assembly GCA_000966675.3 of Picea glauca. Taxonomy (NCBI): domain Eukaryota; kingdom Viridiplantae; phylum Streptophyta; class Pinopsida; order Pinales; family Pinaceae; genus Picea; species Picea glauca. The sequence goes on from JZKD02S0866632.1 coordinate 712,893, forward strand.
AAAGAATAAGTTAAAAATCATGTCCATAATTTGGTGTGTAAATACATTTATTTTTTTATATAAAAAAAATTAGAAATGAAGGAGAAGAAACAATACCATGTAGATAGTGAGTCCAAGGAAAAATGAAGTCTCTATTTCCATATATTGCATTGAGTATGTGCATCCTACTCATTTCTTTATTGATGAAAACCCAAATTCTTGTTCTATAACGTAACTTTCTTATAGTATTATTAGCATATATATGTGTTTTAGACGAGTTTGAATTCTTAGGGAACTAAAAGATTCTAATTTGAGGATATGAAGGTCTTATGAAGTCCACCAAAATCAGATAATCTAATAGGAAATAATTTTTTAGCATTAATTTAAGCCAGGTGATATATCAAAACACTAGTAACTTAGTAACAATTTGAATGTTGGTTCTTTTTCTGGTTTGGTATAGTATATTAATTTGAATTTTGAAGTGAAGAAATGAATTTCAGGGTGGATGTATTATTTTCTAATTACTTACTTGCAATTTAGTTTCATAGATTAGTAGAACAACATATTTTCATAGAAATGAATGTATTATCCCCTATTGTAGTATATCCATTTCATTTAAATGGAATGGGTGACAAAACCATTATGTAAATAAATAAATATGTGTTTGCAACTTGTTATTCTATAGAATTTGCTTCACAATTACATTATGATTCTTCATATTAGATTTTGCAAAGTGTACTCTTGTTAAGGAACAATTAGAACTCCCTAGAAGAATGACATGGGAATTGTTTGTAGATATGATAACGATTTATTAAAATGTAAATATTTTATTACATATTGCCTTGCAATGCCATTATGATGCCCTATATTTATGCATACAATGCTCAAATGACACAATACAAGAAAATAATGATGTAAGTGATGCATGTCAGAATGCAAAATTCAACTAAGTGTGGTGCAAATATAATGCTAAGCTAATAACATTGTTTTTTGTTAATTTTAGGTGTCATAAAAATGATATAATGATGATGCTAGAATGACACAACCTTGACATAGATAGATCCAAAATCATGATGCAAAATAGAAAATAAACTCAAACGAGGTAATTAGGGCTATAGTTATATAAATTGGGAACACTATAACTACATATTGTAGTAGTGATATCATGTTGATTTTCTTGAAATATTGGTTCTATGTGATGTCTACCTTTTGTAGGTGATTCACCACTAGCCTATTGCACTAATGTCTCCTGCCAAAGATAAATTCCTAATATGAATACAAGGACATTAGAAACTTTTATTTATATTTTGTTGATATTAGAGATGTATTCTTCTAGTTCATTGATCTTAGAAACCTATTCATGTAGGTTGTTAATCTTTGAAACTTGTTCTTCGATCTTAAAGACATAGTTTTATAGATGGGTGATCTTAGTATCTATGGTCATGTTTCTAGTGGTCACCACAGGACCCTTGGGTCCACTAGAAGAGTTATTGTAGAGTTATATCAATGAAATCAATAATGTTCAAAGATTGAATTTGAGATAGTGCTCCCACAATGGTACATGTGAGTCTAGCAGAAGGGTTAATTGAGAGTTATACCAATGTAATGAATGTTGTGCACTTAGTATTTTAAGATTAGTATCCCACAATGGTATGGGATATCCCAAAAGGTTTTTTTATTATTATTATACTCTTAGTGATGCATTACTAATGATTGAGTATTATTGTACTAATGAAATTCTCAAATTCTTGATATTACAAGAGATTGAAAACATTATTGCATGTGCTATAAAGGTTAGGGTTTATAGGGTATTGAAATAAAATGAGTGTCAAGTGTTATAGCTCTCTAATATACCTAAGTATTTCCAACAATAGTACTCGATCATTATTTAATGGTGCTAACTAAGGAGGATAAATTGTACCCTTAGTTGTACTACTTGATTCCCTAGTATGTGAGAGTGATCTCCCCAAGTGTTGTTTCCATTATATTATATAAAAATAATGAATTATAATTTTATGTAAGTAGGTTTTTAGGTGTTCCTAAGGAGATTTTGATCCAGGTGGATATCGGTGGCCACCCACCTATTCCACTAGCTCAAAGAACATTGTTCATTTTGGCAGTTTTTTCCTAGTTTTTCAGGTCCTAAACTTTCGAGGTCGTTTTGAGGCCCTAAACAACATTTTTTGGGAGTGGAACAATCACACTCTAGGGTTTAACTAGAGTGTGATGGAAACATGTGTATTCCTTGGATATTTATTTCCAACTAGATATCGTGCACCTAAAATGGAGATCACATGCAAAATTTATGACCCGAGGAAGTTGATGTACCAACTTATCCCATTGAGGCCCACGTAACTTTTGGCTCTTCATCTCCTAGGGTTAGGTTTTTGGATGTTTATTTTTTTCTCATTTATGCTTTATGTTAAAAAGTAATTTGGAGCCTCATTGTAACCATCTTCTTGTGAATGAGCATAGTCGTCACATCCCTTCTCAGAGATAAGCTACCACCATTCAAGCAAGTTTGTTTTATTCTGCATTTTTATAGTTTCAACATATTCTCTTTATTAATAGAAGTCAAGTTTTATTGTATCTTTGTTTATTTATTTTATATACATTTGTATTCCATTTTGTTCCATTTATAAATCTGTATAAGTGGTATCAGAGTGAACTTCTCTTTATTTGTTTTTATTTGCATGTCCTCAATGAAGTCAGGGTATAAGAATTTAGGACTCGAAGTGGTTGAGCCCTTGCAAGACCATACCCTCAAATCACGACGAACTCCCATGGTGGAAGAAAAGAGAGACGATGGAGCAAGAGATCATTTTAGATTATTTCTCGAGGAATACCTCACGTGAAAAAGGAACGCGATGATGGATAAATTTGCATAGATCCTTCAACGACTGCCAAGAGGTGACACATATTCATCAAGTAGCCATGACTCCCCCTTCATGGTACAGGTCAATTTTTATATCCTCATATTCTAAGGCCAAATAGATTCATATGCTATAGATAAATGGTTGAATCTTCTAGAAGGGTATTTTTCGGTCCATAATTTTTCCAATGGAGAAAAGATTACCTTTGCACTCATTAAGGTTGTCTCCCATGTCAAGTATTGGTGGGAAACTTACTGTGAGCAAAGGGCCACTAAGGAATATGAAATATTTATGGTTGCCCCCACTTGGGATTCTTTAAGGGATGTTATTAAGGAACAATACTACCCTGATGGAAGCTACAATGACCAGTATACGAGATGGATCACACTGTGATAGGAGAGGGACCAGAAAGCACTAGATTTCACAAATATCTTCCATGCCTTGCACACAAATATGAGTATCAAGAACTATGAACGAAATCTAGTGCTCAAGTACCGTGACTTTCTACATAGATACATCCAAATAGAAATGGGTTTTTGTTACATCTCATCATTAGGTGCAACATATCGATATGTTGTTAAAATCGAGCAGAAATTTAAACAGAAGAAGCAGGAGTTTAGATCTGCAAAATACTCATAGAAGAAGCAGGGAAAAGGTATTCCCAACCCATAGAATAAAGGACATAGCAAGGATGGACCCCCTTAGGAAAACTAGTCCAAGCCACAAACAAAGAAGGGTAATTAGAAGATGAATAAATGCACTGTGAAGTGGTGTGAATTCTACAAAATTGCCTGGAATAACACCTATGAATGTCCCTTGAAGAAGTTGTTGGTGGCCAAACTGAAATACTTAGAGTCAAAGGAAGGTTTTGAATCTGAATCAGACCCATACAAAGGGAATCATATCATTGACACAAAACCCAGTGCCATTATCGCTATCACCAAGGTCCAACCAAGTGAAACCAGAGGAACTAGAGGAAAGTGAACACCTTTTTCACTCACAGATGTGGGTGAAGATTGCTCCACTACATTTCATTGTTGATAGCAAAAGTCAAAAGAACCTAGTCTCATCAGAGGTCATCAAGAAGTTGACCCTACCGATGAAACCACACCCAAATACCTACACTATCGGGTGGCTCCTCCAAGGAAGAGACCTCTTCATTATCCAATAGTGTCGTCTTCCCTATGACTTCAAGCCCTTCAAAGACGAGGTATTATGTAATATTTTCCCCCTTGAAGTTTTTGATGTTATTTAGGCCAACCATATTTTTGGAAATGACATGCTATATATGATTCTAGACCTCTCAATGTTATTATTACTTTGGGTAGACAATTATACAAAATACCAGAGGTATCTCCACCTACTACTATTTCTTTTGTCTCTGCTAAGCAATGCAGGAAGGTGATTTCCCAGACTAGGAAATTTTTCTTTATCATTATTCTCTCTCAAAGTGAGCATAAGGTCACAACCACATACATGGCTTCTGCAAAGGGCCTCTCCACGCAGCATAATAAAGTAGAAAAGATCATGGAATAATAAAAATAAATCTTCTCCTCACCCACCAGGGTGTTGCCACACTGCCAGGTCAACCACTCAATCGATCTAACCCCCGGTGTACCTCTACCCCATGGGTCAATATTTTACCGCTCTCTGATGGAAAATGAGGAAATTAAGCAATAGATCCAAGAGTTGCTTCAAAAGGGGCACATCTAACCCATCTCCTCACCTTGTGGGAGCCAAATTGTACTCATATAGAAGAAATATGGGACTTGGAAACTCTGCATTAGTTGTAGGGCCCTAAACAAAATCACAGTCAGAAACTGGTACCCAATTCCCCGAATTGATGACCTTCTTGACCAGCTCAAGCGAGCCAAGTGTTTTAGCAAGATTGACCTCAAGTCTAGCTACCACAATGTCCCAATAGAAAAAACGAATGTATGGAAGACTAATTTCAATTCTAAAGAATTTATTTTCGAATGGCTAGTCATGCCCTTTGGTTTTAAAAATGCCCCACCAAATTTCATGAGATTGGTAGATGATATATTGTAGACCTTCAACAATTCCTTTATGGTGGTATATCTGGCTGACATTGTCATCTTCAACAAGAATTGGGAAGAACACTTGCAACATATTCAACAGGTCCTTCACACTCTGTGACAACACAAGCTATAGGCTAACTTGGAAAAATGTTCCTTCGACATGAACACGGTCCAATACCTAGGTTACATTGTTCATGAGCATGGTGTGCATGTGGATCCAACCAAGATACAAGTCATTTGTGACTAGACAACCTTGATCACACTAACTAAGCTTTGAATTTTCTTCGGAATTTCCAACTTCAATCACAGGTTCGTGTTGGGATTCTCCCATATTGCATAGACCCTCATCCAAGTGACCAAGGGTGGTGGCAAGGAAAATTTTGTGTGGGGGAAGTCACAACAAAAAACATTCGATGATTTGAGACATCACTTGTGCTCATCTCCAATACTCTCCTTAATCAATCTGCACCAACCTTTTGAGATTGAGACCGATGCTTCAAACTATGTCATGGGCATAGTGGCCACTCAACATGGTCATCCAACGACATATCATAGTGAGAAACTATTGAATGCCATCCGTAAGTACCCCACCTATGACAAAGAAATGTATTCCATGATACAAGCATATCAACAATGTAATCATTACATTATCAGGAAGGAGATAGTCATCCAAGCTAATCACAATCCTTTGCGGGTCATGCAGACATAAGGAAAATTACAAAATGACAACCATCAAAAGTTTTCCACATACTTGTAGCAGTTCCATGTCAACATCGAATATAATACAGGGAGAACCAATCATGTCATTGACTGTCTTAGTCGACCTACAGTTACAACCTTAACCACAGTGCTCCACTCTTGTGTCCATGAGGCATCTGAGTGGCCTCAACTCTACAATATCAATCATAACTTTGCTACCACTTACCATATGCTAGACATGGGCACAACTATCATTGAATTTCATATTCAATACAGACTGTTATTCCATCTAGGACACCTCTGTGTTCCTTCAAGTGAGCATGCGAAGCTGTTTTTGGAAGCTCACTACACTCGGATGGAAGGACATTTTGGCATGGAAGAGACTGTGGTTGTACTACATAATCATTTCTATTGGTTGAAACTTTGATACGACGCCAACATGTATATTAGGTATTGGATTGCCTACACCATTTCCAAACCATCCACTAAGAAACAAGGCATGTACACTCCTCTGCCTACTCTCTATGGGCCAAGGGAATCCATCTCGATGGACTAAATGTCAAGCCTTCCTTCAACTAAGTAGGGACATGACTTTATTTTTGTGGTGGTTGATGATTTTTCTAAGATGTCCATCCTCACAGCCTACAAGAATAATATCACAATGGAGGCCACTATCAAGCTCTTGTTCGAACGGGTGTAGGTACACGTTGGGATACCACATATCATCATATCATATTAGAACAACAGGTTCCTAAACATATTTTGGTCCATCCTCTGGTTACTATTGGACACCAAGCTCACCAAATCCACTGCCTTTCACCCCCAAAATGATGGCCAGACAAAGGTCGTCAACAGAATGATCGTGCATATCTTGCGCATGTAAAAATCCAAACATCCAGACACATGGGATGAGAATCTCCTTTATGTTCAACATATCTACAATAGATATCTTCATGGCTCAACTGACCACAGTCCCTTTCAGGTGGGGTTTGGATTTCAACCATTGGGTCCTATTGATGTCGCACTACCCATTGCATCCACACAAGTAGAATCATCCCATGCTCAATTTGAGGCCAAAAAAGACACCAAGTTTATTGAATGAATTCATCACATCCGTCAATAGGTCCATGATATTTTATAGAAATCCAATGCTAAGTACAAACAATTCCATGATAAACATCGGGTGTCGCACAAGTTTAAGGTGGGAGAAAAGGTCTAGTTGAATTTTCATAAAGAGTTCCTTACATGACCCCATCGAAATATTTGTCCACTTCTCTATGGACCTTACACCATCACCAAGGTTGTGGGTGAAATTTATTTTGATCTTAGTATTCCCCCCTTCCTTGGCATGCACCCCATGTTCAACATGGACCTCCTTCAACCATACTTCCCACCATTATTGGACACATCAAAGATACAAAAGTAGTTGACACTAACAAAGATAAACCATGACTACATGGAACAGGCATCCATTGATCAAATCAAGGACACTCATATTAAGGGTGTACTCGACAATATCCAAATTTATCGGGTTGTCAAAGCCTGGCAGCTCCTGCACCAAGGCAAATGGCTCACCCGAGGCCAAGTTCAATAGAAGTTTCCCCATATAATGGGGGAACTCAAAGAAATGAATACCATTTATTCCTAAGGGGGGAGGTCTGATCTAGGTGAATATCGGTGGCCACCCACCTATTCCATTGGCTCAAAGAGCAATTTTCATTTTGGCAATTTTTTCCTAGTTTTTCGGGTCCTAAACTTCTGGGGCCATTTTGAGGCCCTAAAAAACGTTTTTGGGTGAGACACAATCACACAATATCCATTATCCAAAGTGTGACAATAACATGGGTAGTCCTCATATAGTTCTTTCCAACAAGCTATCGTTTTCCTTAAATGAAGATTGTATGCAAAAGTTATGACCTCGAGAGGTTGATGTACCAACTTACCCCATCGAGGCCCACATGAATTTTGGCACTTCATCTCCTAGGGTTATGTTTTTGGATGTATTCCATATATGTATTCTTCCCAACGACATTTTTGTTCATTGAACAATAGATTATTTTGTTTAAAGACACCAAAGCACATCTATAGCCTAAAAACAAAACTCTAAAAATTAGTCAAATGTTGGCATAGAAAAGAGATCCAAGAAATAAAATACGATAAACAAGAGTATTGAACATATGGAATAAAAAATGTTATATTGATATTCAAGAAAGAGAGCAATGTTTAGGGGCCTATTTGAGGAGGAAACCCTACAAATGATCAAAGATCCAATTGAAGGAAAACACTTAACAAAACATTGTGTAACCTTCTACCTATATAAATATTTTCTCTCGAACAAAATCCTAAATACTTGTGGTCCCACCATTAATGACTATTAACCACCTAGTGGACCTTATTTGATAAACATGACACATTTACATTGAGTGACCACACAACAACAACCCAATGGGCCTTATTCAATGAACATGGCCTTATACACTAATCAATTAACTCCTAAGTACCCCAAACTAGAGAGTTTAAGGTAGGCCATGTTGTGAGAGGACAACGACCCCACCAAAACTATTAGTTTTGGTTGGGATCCATACTAACAATATTAACAACTTAACAAGAAGTTTGTTGAATTCTTGTTTTTTCAAGGGTCCCATTTTTTACCACGTTTTGAAAAATGGTGCTACCGGTAGCACCTCTTTTCATTTTGAGGTAGTTTTTTGATATTTTAAATCTTCTTATCTATAAAGGATCCACATTTTGTTTCTAAATTTATTTATTTTTAACTATTTTCAAATTTTCCTAAATCATTTTTTTTTTAAATGCTTGTTTTCCAACTATTTTCAATTTTTTTCTAAATCTTATTTTTTTTACCAATGTTCTTTTTTATGATTTTTAATGATTCTAAAAATATTATAAAAAAAATTATATATGATTTATGTTTTTGAAATTTTAAGATTTTTCATACAATTATGTCTCATTATTTATTTCATGGTGGCATAATTTTTAAATATGGTGTAAAATTATATTTTGAACACTTTTTATTTTTTCTTCAATACATAACAAATAATTGTAGCTAAATAACACTATTTTTAAATATTTAGCAAAAAAATACATTTCAAAGCAATTTATAACAAGAAACCTATACATTTTGGAAGCTTTCTAGTATAAATAATGTGTCAAATAAAACATTTTTATGGACAAAATTGAACAAAAAAATGGAATAAATTAATAAAAATTAACATTTTTTTTTAATATTTTTATAGATTTACAGTAAAAAGTTGACAATATTTAATGTCATTTTCTCTAGCATATTGCATCATATAAAAAGAAAATAATAAAACATATTCATAAAAAAAAACCAATAGATGCATATTTATTCTTATTTTAAAATCTGAAAGTCAAAACATTACAATTATAACTCATAAAAAATTTGCAAAATTCAGCATTGTCTTCAAGGGAATCCTAAAAGTAATTGACAATGTCATATATCCCAAATTCATCATTCTCAACAGACACACCATCATTTTCTTGGACATCATTATGTGCTTTCATTGGCTCATTTGGCTCATTTGGCTCTTCCATTGAGTTATTGATATCCACAAGTTCTCCAAAGTGATCTTTCCAAGTATACCTCGTAATGGTACTTGAGTTTCCTGTGATATTTTTGTCACATTTGAGTCATTAAAATCTCCTTTCCTCAAGCCAATTTCTTGCATTTCATCTGGAAGAGCTCGAATAACATTAATTCTTTGTTGAATAAAACTGCATTGCACTTCATCACTTTCAATGGCTATGTAATTCCTTCATTTTTGTAAGCAGCATGCTAATGTTGTACCTAATCACCAAATACTAAATAACTAATTAAAGTAAATAATGTAAAATAACATAAATTTAAAACTATAAAGAGTGAAGTAAGATTTCATAAATGTTATATCATAAATCTTACCTAAACCTAAGAACAAATCCAAGACCCAATCTCCTTCATTTGAAAATGTATCTATAAGATAATTAATTAGTGTTTGTGGCTTTTGATAAATGTTAACAATCTCTCCTTTGAAATCATTTTCCTTATATGTTAGCTTTCTATCCACAACATTGTAAACCAGTAAACTGCTAGGCTTCTTTCCATCCTTACATTGTAAAGAATAGAATCATGAGTATCATATTTTGTCCAGCTTGTAAGATGTATACTTTCAATATCACGTGTAAATGGTTCACTATTGGAGCTATGAATATTAGGTTTTTTCCTGTAACATAAATAAGTACAAATTCAATTAACTTGTGAATTAATAAAAAAGATTTATAATCTTAATCGCTAAACATACAATTTCAATATCTTACCAATAAAGTTGCATCCTTGTCTTTTATTTTCCCTTGAAACTTGATTGTACTAATACTTGTTGTGTGTCTGAATGAAAAAACAAAAATCTCCAAAATGGTGATGTTGTGACTTTGAGAAATCCCATAACCACTTTACTGAAATCTTGGTAAGCATAAGGCTCAGTATAATATTCAATGTTTTGAATATTATAACCATGAGGGATATCTGCAATAACTAGGGAGTATTCATTTTTAGGAACAATATTTGCAATATTTTCACAATCCCCTGATATTACTTTATATTGAACAATGTCAAGCTAGTTCCAAATATAGTGATCAAGGGTGTCATCAAGCTCAACATTTTGAAGACGTTTCCTTCTTTCTCTTTCAAACTTAGCTTTTTTAATATAAATTTTGAAGGTTTCAGGTACTCCAGCTATATTCTTCTTTGACATATTTAATGAAACAAATAAAAACATGATTATATATCTAAAAATAATAAAATAGAAATAAATAAACCTACAAATGAATAATATTAATTTAATAAATCAACATACCTTTTTGAATGAAACAAAAAATTGACTCAATGTTGTTGAAGAGCTTGCATTTGGATAGTTGAGTGTAACATCCTCCCAACTCTGCTCATTCAAAATCTTAACCATTTCCTCTTGTATTCTTACATAAACCTTGTGACCTTGATCTACTTGTTTCTTCATGCGATTCTGGGCCATGACCAAATTCTCTTTGAGGGTACGGAGAATAGCCTCTCGAACTGTAAGCGTTTGGTCAACCGCCTAGAACTTCGAGACACCTGGAAAATATGAGAGAACTAAAGGTGGTTTTTTTCCATATACCACTTCAAAAGGAGTCATGTGGTTAGTTGTATGGCACGAAGTGTTGTACAACCATTCATCTAGTAGTAACCATTGAGCCCACTGATTTTTCCTTTCCAAGGAAAAACACCTCAAATATGTTTCCAAACACTTGTTGACAACTTCAATTTGACCATCAGTCTGGGGATGATAAGTTTTGTTGAGATGCAATTGGGTGCCTTGTAGCTCGAACAATTCTTGCCAAAAATTGTTGGTGAAAGTTGGGTCGCAATCATAAACAATAGAATGCAACATGCCATGAAGCTTGAAGAAATGATCCATGAAAACTTGAGCCACAATGGTTGTTGTAAATGGGTTTTGAAGAGCACATAAATGAACATACTTGGAAAGACAATCAACTACCACCATGATGAATGATTTATTTCCCTATTTAGGTATCCATAGAGATATCCTGCCAAATAGCAGGTGGAATCAGAAGCAGTTGTAGTTTTCCATGAGATTTTATTGTTTGTCCCTTGCTGCATTGATACACATCACATTCAACCACAAAATTACGAACATATTGTTTCATACCATCGCATAAAAAAGAACGTTTGAACCTATCATAGGTTTTGGTAAACCTGGAGTGCCTAGTTGTGGGTGTAGCATGAATCTCAGAAAGTACCGTGGATTTAAGTTTTGACTGTTTACTTAAACACAAACGACCTTTGTATCGAAGCTCATCATGGAGCTAAGAGTACCCTAGGGAAACTAGAGAATTGGACTGCAATTGTTGTATCAGATGGGAACTTTTGAGATCGTGTAGTCATTCCTGGTGAATAGCTTGGAGCCAATCTGGTACAATGAAGGAGAGAGGAAAAATCTACCCTTCATATTCATATTTTCAGGAAAGTGCATCCGCAACCACATTATCTTTGTCTTTCTTGTAAATTATCTCATAATCATATCCAAAGAGCTTAGTCACCCATTTTTGTTTCTCTGGGGAGGAAATGCGGTGTTCCATAAAATACTTGAGGCTTTGATTATCTATCTTAATTTGGAAGCGTTTCCCCAATAGATAAGGGTGTCAAAGATCAATGGCATGTAGAATAGCCAACATTTCCTTTTCATAGATTGATTTTCCCAAATTTCACTCAGACAGTTGTTTGCTGGTAAAGGCCAAAGTCCGACCCTCTTGCATAAGGAAAACGCCAATTCCTTTCCCTGAAGCATCACATTCCAGGACAAAGGTCTATGTGAAATCAGGAAGGGGCAGGACTGGAGTGGTGCACATGGCCATATTCAAGGTTTGAAAATCCTGAGAAACTGTTGGATTTCAAGTGAAAGAATTATTTTTAAGGAGCGCAGTGAGAGGTGCCGCAATCTTTCCATAATTCTTAACAAAATTGCGATAATAACCCGTTAAGCCCATAAATCCACGCAAGATTTTGAGTCTTTGGGTGAGGCCAGTCTTGCATAGCTTTAATATTTTTAGGATCCACCCTGACGTTGGCCTTGCCAACAAGATGACCCAAGTACTCGACTTCTGAGGTGCCAAAATCACATTTAGATTGTTTCAGGAAAATTTGGTGTTGAGAGAGTAGATGGAGAAGTCGATCCACATGAGCAAGATGGTATGTCCATGTTTTTCTATAGATGAGGATATCATCAAAGAAAACTAATACAAAATGACAGAGAAAAGGACGTAATACATGATTCATAAGGCTTTTCAAAGTTGAGGGAGGATTACACAAGCCAAAGGGCATGAACAAAAACTCATAATGGCCCTCATGAGTTCTAAAGGAAGTCTTAGGAATGTTTTCCTCTTTCATACAAAACTGGTGGTAGCCAGAACACAGATCATGTTTAGTAAAGAAATGGGTGCCACTCAATTCATCCAAGAGGTCATCAATGACAGGAATGGGAAATTTGTCTTTAATGGTGAGTTTCTTGAGGGCGTGAAAGTCAGGACACATGTGCCAAGAACCTTATTTCTTAAGGACCATGACCATAGGATAAGAGTAGGGGATTGTACTAGTGAGAATAACACCTTTGGAGGTCCTGCAACACAGAGGGTGTCTCAATTGTTTGTATGGCATGGAGTTGGGAAATAACGCCAGAATGACCTTTTTTGAGAAACTTTTCGGGGAACCGGCGATGATTCCTTCAAACTTATATTGTTGTCTCTCCCAGTTCAATTGCATAGTTAATTCCTTAAAATCTATGAGAATGGGACCCAAAGTCCTTAGCCATTCTGCACCCAACAAAATGTCACAACCTCCCATGTCGATAGCAAATATATGAGATTTCAGGTGGTAGTCACCAATTTAGACACGCACATTTTCAAAATGCCCTCCACATTTCATGGACTCTCCATTGGCAATCATGATTTGGAAATTATTGACTACACGGATATAGAAATTAGTTTCTTGGGAAATGCGGTGATGAATAAAATTATGGGTGCTTCCAATATCAACAAGAATGATGACCTTCCTATGCTTGATGTAACAAATTAGCTTGAGGGTTTGGGGAGCAGAGAAGCCGCTGGGAGCATTTAGCGAAATGATCAGTTCTACTTCGGGAGGGTCTGAGGGACGGGTTATGTTAGTGGGTTCAGGTGACATATAAAAAAGGGGAGCTTCAACATCCCCTTCCGAAACATCCTCTGAGATGGCTATAAAAATCTTTTTTTCCTTACACTTGTGTCCCCAAAAATATTTGTCATCACAATTATAAAAAAGGCCTTTGAGTTGGCATTTAGCCATTTCAACCCTGGTCAATTTTTGGATCTTTAGTGGAGTAGAAGGAGGAGTGGGATTTACTGGTTTAGTGCAAGGAATAAAGGAGGGTTTCCAGTTTTGAGGAGAGACAACCTGTTGTGCTTCCTTATCTCTTTTAGTAGCATCCACCCAACTCTGAGGCCGAGCCATGAGGACATGGGAACGAATCTCATCCTTGAGGCCACTGATAAAACATTCTCGGAAAAAATAATCAGACATGCCCTCTGTACAAAAGTTCAGTCACTCAAAAGAAGATATAAAGTCTTCCACTGTGCCAGATTGTTTCAAATTTGTCAAGCATCCGAAATGGTCGGTGTTAGTGTCAAAGAATTCATAAAGATCTGCCACAAAGTGTGTCCAAGAAACATACCCTTGGTGGGAAGTTTTTATCCATTGCCACCATTGCCAACGTTCTTGATCTATATGGAGAAAACCATACTGTAGTTTTTCCAACTCATGTGTAATTCTGTACAATGATAAATAATGTTCCATTTGAGTTACCTAGCCAGTGGGATTTGATCCATCAAAATTTGTTATGTCCACACACAGAAGGCGTAGGTCACATTAAAAGTGATGGCAGGGAATGAGAGGAAGTTTCACCTTCGGTATGCAATGGTGGGTTAGATAAGGGAGGATTTGTAAGGATATACATCTTGGTGCAGATCATTGTAGTGACAGATTCAAGCTAGGTAGTAATGTCTTGTTTGAGGTCTTGTTTGAGTTCCTCGATTGAGGCAGTGATGGAGGAATGGATGTTTTTATTGATGGTGGCAATATTGTCACTACGTTATCTCACTTCTTATTGGGTCTTTGTGAAATTAGAGTGGTATTGAAGAGAGCTTCCAATTCTTGGCTATGGGTATGGGCCATGATGACAAGGGGACCAAAAAGGGGCGGGTGGGGTCAAAATATTTGCTGAAAAATGATAGCTATGAATTTGATAAGGGTGAAGAGAGAAATCCAATGGAATAGGTCTCAAATAATGGTGCCAAGTGATGAAGAATACTCTAATCTGAATAATAGTTATACTCCGATCTGAAGAATACTGCAGTGATGAAATGCCCAAATTCTTAATTAGGAAGAAATGTGTAGTAATTTGGCAACTCGAATGCAAGAGACACAACTGCGTGGAAATAGTTCTTATTTGTTTTGTTTTTTGTTTCTGTCCCCAAAGGTTAGGTATTCAAGGGTTCTATAGACAAGGGTTTGCCCTGTGCTATAGCTCTATGATATAGGTGTGGGGTCTAACAGTAGTACTCGACCCAATATCTCAAAGAACCAACTAAGGAGACTAGACCATGCCCTTAGCCATACTACCTGACTACCCAGGTACAAGAGAGTATATTCCTGAGTGTTGTTCTCGGTGGAACTATAGCAATCAGGAAACCGATCGGTTTATCTATGGAGAGCTTCAGGAAATCTAGGTCGATCCATATACAGGTGTTGTCTGATGCGCTACCACTCAAAGGGGTACAAACAAGGGTTACAGGGGTGGCCAACAGATTTTCACTTAAGTACCACTTGTATTTTCTGCATGTATGAATCCCCAACTACAGGTTTATGCGCGTAACGACAGATCTATGTAGCTTAAAGATGTCGGAATACATCTCTACCCTTAAAAAAAAATTAACCCACAATTTTCTGCTAAGGAAGGTGCTCAGATACCACTTGTAATATTCCATATATACAAAGGTATGCAGAACAAAAATAAATAGCTAGAAATGGCATATGAACAACAATATCACCAGAACAACACCACAATAATACCAAAATGATACCAAAATAACACCAGAAAGAGAACCTTGATTACTGAGAACAATGTTCACTTGCCTCTTCGAGGGGGAAACCTCTAGTAGAGCAGAACTCTATTACAATAATATCCAAGACAAAATTTCTCATACCCTCGACTCCTATTTATTCTAAATAGGTCTATCAAAAGAACCATCTAGAGGAATATCCTTCTAGAAGCAGAAGCTTCTATTAGGTCTTCTTACATTAGACTTATTCTTCCTTATTTCTAGGACTTATTAATATTGACCTTTATTACATGATAATATATTATTCTACCTGCGTGAGGGGTTATGATCCAAAAATGAAGATATTACTGATAAATTTCAAGTTAGTTTAATTTGTTTTATGCATCGGATCGTTAAGAATGTGAAATACATAAAACTTATTATCTTGTTGCAGAATATCAAATGTGAGTTTTACTTGATGCTTATCAATGAATAAAGAGATCAACCATTAATATCCATGCTTCAAATTAAGAGAATAGGAAAGAAAAATAGAAAGAGAAATAGAGACAAGAGGTTGATAACAGAGTTCATCAATCGTTGGCTACGTCTCTGGGCCCTCTTCCAAGTGGATGACCTATTTATTGTTCTTTAAAATGCTCAAATTTCTCTTACAATTGCTCTTTGTTGTTACATAGCATGCTTCAGATCTATTGTGAAAGACCTCCCTGCTCAGATTCATGCATGCATCATCAAGCTCCTCTCAAGAACATGGTAAAAATGCCTCTCAAAACATGAGAAAAGGCCAAAATTTACAAACTTCTCCTTCAAATCCCTGCATCAAAAGTTGTCCTACTAGCTTCAAAAATCCTGGTTTATATAATTTTTAAGGCTTAGATGAGGAATCCCAACTTCCCTGAAGATCTGGCCTCTTTTTGGGATCAAATCCCCCTTCAAATGGCCTCAAAATCCTAAAAAAAACAATTTATGGTCATAATATCAGGCAAAAATCAACACTGTATAGTTAAAAACCCACTTTTATATAAAAATACACAATATAGCCCCCTTGGGTTGGCGCATGCCCCTTTTATAAGGTCACATGAGCTTCATATGACCAAGAGCTATCCCAAATGGCTAAGCGTTGGCCCTTTATTTATGCTAGCTCCTGGTTATGGGGCACTTTGCATGGGATCAGGGCCTAGAAGAGTCTATGCCCTAAGGGATAGGCCCCCCTGACTTGCGCTTATAGTCATTTGGATACATTTAAGTCCAAGGGCTAGGCCCTATCCAATCCCCACGCACCTTAAAGCCTGTGTCTCCGGTTGTATGCCATGGTATAAGACCACGAGCTGGGGCTTATCCCTAGCCCCCTCCTGCATGCCATAAGATATACATTAGAATTTAAATATAGTTAAATACATTTGATTTAACAAGTAATACGTGGGCGCATTGGTGTTGGATCATTTCTTAGAGCTTGGGCTTGGTGGGTGGTCGTGGGTTCAAAATACATGGACCCCAAACTAATTTTTGGAACTTGCCATATGAATTGTTGACTAGGTGCCACATGGCTGCCCATGCTTGGGGCACATGGCCCCACCACATTTGCCTGAAATTCGACAAGTGTTACACTGCCATTGGTCCAAGTCTGCATCCTCTTCCCAGTGACAGGTTGCCAAATTTCATTACTTGCCTCTGCCACGTGAGCATCTTGAATTATCTTTGGTGATGTCGTGCTGATGTCCTCATTGAAATTTTGTCAGTTCACCTTTGACTTTTTTAGTTGTTTGAGAAAATGGTCAGAGTGAGATAACTCTCGCATACAACATCCATTTGAGAAAGTAAATATACTTCCAGAATCAGCGCAACGACCCTGCCGCAATGGAATTGGTTTCATTCTATTATGAGAACTTTTATTTTTGAGCATTTTCTAAGCCTGGGGAGCCTCCTGGATCATTCCTCCCCACTTTGGAAGCTTTTGGACCACCAAAATTCTGCTTTTACTCAGGTAATAAGTGAGGGTACTACTTTTCCACTTGTCCAGTATCATCCATCATTTTTTCTTGGACAATAATCACCTGACTAATCACAACAAACACGAAAATTGGGATAGCATTGTTTATCAAAGTAATCATCCCATCAATTGCACAATCATCCACATCATTTGTCACAGTTAGCATCCATACACCACTGAATAGCAAAAAACTAATAAAAAATACTAGACATGCTAATGAGAATGAAACAACATGCTTCCCCTTCTGAACAGGAACAATAAACAAAGTATTCAACTGAACCTCATGTTGTACCTTCGGTGACACGTCATGACTATTTTGAACCATCTCATGTTTAGCATCACTAACTTCCTATTTTGTTACAGACATAAGTGTTAAACTTTTTCTTGCATTTACGATTCTTTTTTACTGCCCTGTAGATGTAAAAGACCTGTCAGTTTTCATGCGATGAGCATGAACAATGTACTCTTTCCCATCTTTCTTGAAGAAATATTTATTATCCTCCCTGCAGAATGGCTTTTCTATCATAAAGGTAGGGGCTTTCGAAGACAATCCCACATATGTCCAGTGACATGATATCAAGCTCTACTTCATCATGATACGTATAAGTGATTGAAAACATAATTTTAGATTGCTTGGTTACTTGCAAATTGTTATCACCACATATCCATCCCAATGGATATGGTTTAGGATGTGACTTAGTTTCAAGTCCCAAGTTATTTACAACCTCTTCACTGATTAGATTGGCTTGTGATCCACTGTCTACAAGAGTATCAACTTTAACATTATTTGTTATAACCCTTATGTGGAAGAGTTCATTCCTTTTACACTCATCATTTACATCAACTGATCTAGAAGAGCTAGTAATTGCAATAGAATTTATACCTCGGATTCCCATAGCTACACCTTGTGTCTTATCACCGGAATCTGATCCAAGATCCACTTGAACTGTCGCAACTGTGGTATTCTTCCTTCCGTGGTTGGTAAACTTATTTGGCTTCAAGTCAGGACGTAAGACCCAACAATGATCTTCATCATGGCCTACTTTCTTGCAATGCTTGCAAGTAGGCTTCTCCTTTCTTGTTGTGGTTGTCTTCTTCTCTTTCCTTTGCCCTGCATCCTTTTTTTGCCAAGCATCCGTAGAAATACTATCACCAACATTCCCTTTACTGGATTCAATGTGAATGGATTTTACACATACTTCATCAAAGTTAGAAGGATTTAGCATAAGAATAGTGTGCTTAAGATAAGAATGTAAACCACCGATATATTTTAGGAGTGTCTCTTGTGTATACGAAGGAATACTAAAATTTAATGCTTTCTTATGAAATGTTTGAGTATATTCTTATACACTTTGACCTTTTGATTGCCTTAAACATTGCCAATTCATCATTTCTTGTTGCATGTAAGCTAAAGGGTAAAACTGTTGTTTTAATGCAATAAAAAAATCATTCCAAGAAGAGATTGTTTTACCACTTTTCTTAAGATCATATCTAGTTTTTCTTTCCCACCATATGAGAGTTGTGCCTCCCATTTTGAGACTTGCTAGTTGGATCTTAGTTTCGTCATCAACAATCTTTTGTATCCGGCAATAGACTTCTAATTGTCTCACCCACATATCTAGCTTTTCTGCATCTAATTCACCATCATAAGTGGGTAATCGAAACTTTACATCTAACTTTAATAATGGCATATCAGAAGAATGATGAGTTTTTTGCTTATCCTTGAAGGAATGTACACTTGCTTCATTATTATATGATGAGGATGAAGGAGAAGAAGTTTCTGAAGGTCCACCACCTCCAACTTCTCCTTCTGCTCTTACTGAAGATTCACCTTCTTCATTTCCTTGAAGCCTTCATTGCCCTCTTTCATGATGAAGCTCCTCTACCATGGCTTGCATCAATTTAAAGGCCTAGAAGAAATCATATTCAGATTTTTAGGGACCCAATTTTCTTGGCGAAGACATATCTTTCTTATGCGGTCTCCTTTCAATCTCTGTGTCAAGAGACTCAAGTTGGCCTTCTCATCACTTGTGTTTTGCTCTGGTGAGCATTCAATGCTTGCAATTCCTGTCAAACCTTCAAAACCAAATCTCTGATACATTAAACTTGATCCAAAAATGAAAGTATTACTGATAAATTGCAAGTTAGTTTAATTTATTTTATGCATCAGATCGTTAAGAATGTGAAATACATAAAACTTATTATCTTGTTGCGAAATATCAAATGTGACTTTTACTTGATGCTTATCAATGAATAAAGAGATCAGCCATTAATATCCATGCTGAAAATTAAGAGAATAGGATAGTAAAATAGAAAGAGAAATAGAGACAAGAGGTTGATAACAGAGTTCACCAATCGTTGGCTACGTCTCCGGGCCCACTTCCAAGTGGAGGACCTCTTTAGTTCTCTTTAAAATTCTCAAAGTTCTCTTACAATTACTCTTTGTTGTTACATAGAATGATTTAGATCTGTTGTGAAAGACCTCCCTACTTAGATTCATGCATGCATCATCAAACTCCTCTCAAGAACCAGGCAAAAATGCCTCTCAAAACATGAGAAAACGAAAAAAATTACAAACTGCTCCTTCAAATCCCTGCATCAAAAGTTGTCATACCAGCTTCAAAAAGCACGGTTTATATAATTTTTAAGGCTCCAATGAGGAGTCCCAACTTCCCTCAAGATCTGGCCCCTTTTTGGGATCAAATCCCCCTTCAAATGGCCTCAAAATCCTCAAAAAAACCAATTTTTGGTCATAATATCAGGCAAAAATCAACACTATATAGTTAAAAACCCACTTTTATATAAAAATACATAGTATAGCCCCCCTTGGGTTGGCATGCGCCCCTTTTATAAGGTCACATGAGCTTCATATGGCCAAGCATTGGCCCTTTAGTTACGCTAGCTCTTAGTTATGGGGCACTTTGCATGGGATCAGGGCCTAGAAGAGTCTGCGCCCTAAGGGATAGGCCCCTCGACTTGCACTTGTGGTCATTTGGATACGTCGAAGCCTAAGGGCTAGGCCCTATCCAAACCCCACATGCCTTAAATCTTGTGTCTTTGGCTATATGCCATGGTATAATACCACGGGTTGGGGCTTAGCCCCAGCCCCCTCCTCCGCGCCATAACATATACATTAGAATTTAAATATAGTTAAATACATTTGATTTAACAAGTAATATGTGGGTGCATTGGTGTTGGGTCATTTCTTAAAGCTTGGGTTTGGTGGGTGGTCGTGGGTTTAAAACCCATGGACCCCCAAACTAATTTTTAGAACTTGCCATATGAATTGTTGACTGGGTGCCACGTGGCCCCACCACATTTGCCCGAAATTTGACAAGTGTCACACTGCCATTGGTCCAAGTCTGCATCCTCTGCCTAGTGACAGGTTTCCAAATGTCATTACCTGCCTCTACCATGTCAGTATCCTGAATTAGCTTTGGTTATGTCATGTTGACGTCCTCATTGAATTTTTGCTAGTTGACCTTTGAATTTTTTAGCTGTTTGAGAAAACAATCAGAGTGTGATAACTCTTGCATACGGTGTCTATTTGAGAAAGTAAATATACTACCAGAATCAACGCAATGAGCCAGTCATAATGGAATTGGTTTCATTCCATTACGAGAACTTTGATTTTTGAGCATTTTCTGAGCCTAGGGAGCCTCCTGGATCAGGTTAGGTCCCTAACATATATATCCACTTCACATTCAACGGAAATGCATGGCCCCCATCAACAAAGTTGTTCCTCCTCAGTCGATCTTGAATGGTATTTTGCGTTTTTTTGATAATACCATCTTCTAGCTCAACACCTAGTGTTATTATTTATCTTCTATATTTAGGACTTCCATCATGATATTCATAGGTAACTATCAATTCTTCTTCATTAAAAACCCTTTCTTTCCTCTTTTTACGATTTAAATGAGTTTCATCTAACTCAACAATCTCTTCATAATCACTAGGAATGAAATCATCATTGACCATACCTCTTTTTCTCTTATGTTGTTTAGTCTTCTTATGAGGAATAGAGGTAACCTTATTGGTAGTAATATCAGTGAAATTTTCATCTAAAGTTTCCATATCTTCAAATGTAACCCTTTTTTCCTTTCTAGAATGATGACTTTTATTTCTTCTTTGTTGTTCTTCTTTGTTTTCTCCTGCAGCATCAACTTCCATTACTCTTTGCTTATTTTTCCTTCCTTCTTGTGGCTTATCAATATGAAAGGAACTGATGACTTCCATGATATTTCTCTCTGTAGAATAAATCCCCACTAACATCTCTGAAAGTCTCCTAGAAAAATCCTATAAAAATAAAATATGTCATTTTCATTGTTAAAAAAGATTTAACAATTATCATGAAACTTATAATAATACATGCTACAAAAACAAGAATAAGAAAACTTACATTTCCCATCTCGATATTTGTCATGATCATTGTAAATAATTCTGTGAAATTTTCATCCTTTTTATAATTGTTCATATTCAAAGAATATCTAATATTGAGATATGTCTTTGATTGTTTCACCAATGCATAAACAATATCTATTCCTAGAACAAACATATATCGTGTAACATGCCATGTGTCTGATAGCTTCCTTGGACATGTTCAAATACAACAAAATACAAAATTATTTGTTCTCCGTTGGCGACTTGTTTGCATTTAAGATACCAAGAATGCTCCATTCTACTCTGACCATTGACAGTTTTCCACTCTCTAACATTCTTCATTGCTCTTGTGACCTCATTTGTTGGGCTAGCATTTTGTTGCCTAGCATTTATGGAGGTCCTAACTGGGCTTTTGGATGTCATTACTGCAGGTCTTGTTCCAAATATATTCACGGAGATTTTATTTCCTTCCATTTGTCCTACATAAAAAATAAAAAATACAAATTATTTAAGGAAACAATAAAATATATGTTTTTCATGAAAAAAAACTAAAGTTAAAATAAAATTATCTAAAATCTTACTTTTTCTAAGACACACAACAAAAAAATACGAAAGAAAAAATCATATAACAAAATCAAAACCCAAAACACCTTAACTAAACAAAAAAACACATAAAAAAACAAAAACAAAAGAATTACACATATAACAAACATTAAAAATAAAAAAGACAACTAAAAATAAAAAAATACTTTTAGATAAAAAAACATAAAAACTAATTTTAAAATAAAAACAAATTTTATAAAAATAATAAACTTCAAAAATCAAAGTTATAATTTTATAAAAAAAAAATGTATTAAAAACAAAAAAAATTAAATTAAAAAAAAATAAATTAAAACTTTATAATAAAACAAAACTATCTTTTTTTATATTCAAATTTTAATTTTAATTTTAAATTTTAAAGTGGTTTTTTTCTTGTTGTATGTTGCTCAACCGGGGGAGGGCGATGTCGGGCATCACCCCCAGCGCCTGCGCGGTCAAGTCTCGACCATGACTTCGTTGCGTTGGCGTCGGGGGCGATGCCCATCAACGCCCTCCCCTGTTTGGCAAAAAAAAAACAATTAAAATTAATTTTAATTAAAAAAAACAATAATATTTAACTAAATCTATTTTATAAAATTAATAATAATAATAATAATAATAATAATAATAATATATTTGGGGTTTGTACGTTTTCGTTTGTTGGTCAATGGGCCCCCCAACGCTCATGTGGCCAAGTTCAGTCATGAACTTGGTCCCAAAGTGTCGGGGGCAATGCCCCATAGCGTCCTAGTGACCGGAAAGCAAAAAAATAGTTAAAAGAAAAAAAAACAAATTTGCTAAAAAATTCAATTTAAGGTTTTCAATGTTTTGCATATATAAAAAGCTTAATTTGTTTTTCTCCTTTAACATATAAAATTAAAAAACAAAAAAAACAAAAAAAAACAAAAAAAAACAAAAAAAAACTAACCTCTGAAATGTTGTTCAATAGTTGATGTGATGTAAAAAACCAGAAGAGGAGTGTGTATATATATCAAGTATTATACCACTTGTTAGTTTGTTTAGTGCATATGGGATAAATAAAATAGAAGAAGATTATGTTTATATATCAAATATTATATAAACCATCTCTACGTTTAATCAATGTGGGATAAATTAAAAAAAGAAAAAACGTAATGTAATTAATTAATTTATGTTGACTTAATTGAGTAAGATATATTTGGAGATTGTTGGAAAAAAATGGAGGGAAATAATTATGAAGAATATTTGGAGGGAAAATTTGGGGGAAAAAGTTTTGGAAAAAATTTGGAGGGAAATTTTGAGAGGGAAAATTTGGGGGAAAAACTTTAGGGAAAATTTGGAGGGAAATGTTGATTCCACAACCTATAAGAATGTCATAGGGAGGGTGGGAATTTGCACCATTCTATGTTTGTAGTGAGTAATGATGGCTTCACCAGATAGAGAGAATTTTATTTTTAGAGAATCAACATCTTGTTTGCATGCCTCCTCTTCTAAGACTGACAAATTTGGTGGGAATACTTCTAATGTAAATGCGGAGTCATATGTTTCACCTAGTGCGAAGTTTGATCATAGTGCAAGCAATGATATTGAGCATATTGATCAGGAAAGTCCTAATTCTGAAGACTTTGAAGGCACCAATGATGAAGGGGACGAATATGGTGAAAAGAACGATGAACATTTTCCTCCAAGTGAGGATTTCCAAGGTACTATTGATGATGATGAATATTTTCCTCCAAGTGAGGATTTTGAAGGTACCAATGGGGATGATGAAAACTTCCCTCCAAGTGAGGATTTTCAAGGCAGTAAAGAAAATGATGAAGATTTTCCTCCAAGTGAGGATTTTCAAGGGAGTAAAGAGAAAGATGAATATTTTCCTCCAAGTGAGGATTTTGTAGGTATTGATGAGGATAAAGAAAACTTCCCTCCGAGTGAGGATTATCAAGGTAGTAGAGAGAATGATGAAGATTTTCCTCCAAATGAGGATTTTGAAGGTACTGTTGAGGAGGATGAAAATTTTCCTCTTAGTGAGGATTTGCAAAGCATGAATAAGGATAATGGAGATGTTCCTCTGAGTGATGATTTTGAAGGTACAGATGAGGAGGAAGAAGATATTCGTCCAAGTGAGAATTTTGAAGGGACCAATGATCACAATGAATATTTTCCTCCAAGTGATTATTTTGAAGGGACTAATGAGGATGGTGAATATTTTCCTCCAAGTGAAGATTTTGAAGGAATTGATGAGGATGGTGAATAATTTCCTCCAAGTGAGGATTTTGAAGGAACTGATGAGGATGGTGAATATTTTCCTCGAAGTGAGGATTTTCAAGGGACTAATGAGGATGATGAAAATTTTCCTCCAGGTGATGATTTTGAAGGTACTTGCATGGATGGTGAAGGTATTGTTTTAGCGGGAGAAATTAAACGTTCCAATGAAGATGATGAAGAGTTTCCTCCAAGTGAGTATTTCCAAGGTACTAATGACAATGTTGAAGATTGTCCTCCAGGTCAGCATTTTGAGGGAAGTAATGAGGATGATGTATAATTTCCCTCAAGTGGGGATTTCAAAAGTAGTGAAGATGATTATGTCAATGGAAAACACTTTCTTGTAGGTGATTGTGTTGTTGATGATGATATTGATATTTCTCTTCTAAACAAGATTATCAATGAAGATGAAAATGGACCTGGGAATGGAAATCATGTTCTAAATCATTCAGGTGCAACAAATCAAGGTGATCAACAATATCTTGTTCGGTATCCTCACAATGCTATGTATGATTATAGTGAGAATGATATTCCTCCTAGTGATGATGTTGAAATAGTGGATATATTGCAAAGAAATATTGTGTCCAAGACGAGGACTAGACCTTTTTATATCAATCCAAATCATTCTAGTGATACAAAAACCGGGAAATAATTTCTCACTAAATCATTTTCCATCAGTGATTTGATTTCTAGTGATTGTTGTCAAAAGAATTGTTTAAAAAATATAGACTACATGCATGCCTTGCAGAAAAGGAAGAATTATTTTTCAATGAATAAGAGCATGAAAAATTCATATTTAGTGGGGTGCCTGATATATACGAAGACATGATATGATTATTGAATTGGTAATCATTTACTTTTCAGAAAGGATTTCAAAAAATTCCACTCAATTGGTAATCTTCGTCTATTAAGAATCCAAATAAGATTGGAAAAAGATCCTACATTTTATTCCAAGGTTCATCATGGACGAGAGATTGACCCATTAACAAACACTGCATTAATGGATGCAAGGCTTCTTTTCCAAACATGGAGAGTCTATGCCAGATAGAGAGACAATACATATTCCAGATAATTTCTAAAGGAATGAAATCTACAAGTTATACAAAGAATATGTTGAAACTGTTGAAGGAAATCATAATTCTATTTTATATGCATATTTTACAAGAGTGTGGAAGAGACAATTCAAAAATGTTTGTATACCTCAGAAATCAAGGATGGGGATTTGCAATATATGTTCTTCACTTAAAGAAATAAGAGCTAAATATGAAGGGGTAGAAAGAGGTATATGTTTACAATTTTGTTTTGTTTACAATTGATAGTTATCAACTATGAAAACATATTATCAATATTTTCATTTTGTGTCATGTGTAGATTCTATAGTCAAAGCACTTGAAGAACACATGAATCAACAATCAAGTGAAAGACAAAAGTTGTAAAAACATAGAAAGAAGTGTTATGATGCTCCAGATAAATATATGGGTATGATAATTGATGGCATGGACTAGAAAAAAACACTTCTGCCATATTTTGTCCGTACACCAAAAACATTACAAGAAGATAATTTCATTCAATTTAACTTGGTTGGTTGTATGTTTTTTAATGGAACAATGTGTCCAAGGGTGTACCTCACAGCACCAAATATTCATAATGATCTAAATCTGACCATCACCATAATTCATGATGTGATTGGTCACTGGTCTGGTAATCTTCCTCAAGTTCTATATTTGTAGTTGGACAACACTAGTCATGAAAAAACAAATAAATTTGTGTTTGGATATATAAGCATGCTTGTTGAATTGAGAATATTTTAAAAGGTTAAAGTTGGTTTCCTTCTTAATGTAAACACGCATGATCATATTGATCAAATGTTCAGTCATTTTCTAGTAACATTGAAGAGGAAAAATGTTGGAAGCCTACCATCATTAATTGAATGTATTAATAAATCATACATTCCAGGGCCTATTCTTCACATATTAGAAGAAATTGTTGACATTCGAAGATTTATCCAGGGATCACATGGTGAAGAAAAATGTATTGAGCAACTTAATGACATTAGCTTCCAACACCAATTTTTCTTGAAAAAAGTTGATGGGAAAACACTTATATGGGGCAAGAAGTATTCAACTACTGTAGAATGGGGGCCTTCCTCGGGTTTGACATTTTTTAAGTTCATTCCATATCGTCCAATATTTGCATCAAATTTAATGTTATTACAATCAGTTGTTGAAATCCATAATGCACGAAGTTGTAATAGAGATGTAGATTATTTTGAATGCTTGGGGGAAATAAAAAAGTCCATTAAAGATACATATGATTACTTTGATGTTGTTGACTCTGTTTGGTGGGAGTCTTTTTTCAAAGATCAAAGTGACATAATTTCAAACTCAACAAATGAAGATACATTTATGAAGAATCCATTTATTTGGCCACAAAATAGGTCAAATGAATCTGAAGAAAGAAACATTGTTGAATGACAGGAATCTCAAGATTCTATTGAGTTTTCACAGGAAGAGGAAAGAGAAATGTATATTGGTTATAGAAGATCACGTGCACAATGTGAATCCACGAAAGATCTTTACAGGGTTTCAACACAAGATATTAAGGAGGGTTGCATGATTGCAGTCTTAGGGACTGAAGATCCACATGGTTATCCATTATGGATTGCAAAGGTTATAAGGATCGATAAATAAAATGAAAATGTGATGGAAGTTGAAGTTCATTGGTATGCAACAAGTACATACCCATTCAATGGTGTGTACAAGAAAGAGATGGCAGTTGAGAAACAAAACAACAGAAAGAGAAAAAGAAAGTGTCAAAATATAACTCTTCATCGTACTAAACTCTTAAAATTAGAGGATGTTGACATACTTTTCTATGACTTCAATTTGACAAAGAGAGGAACTCTTCACTCTAGGACGATACCGATTATCAAGAGGTTGTTTCCACGAGAAACAAGTGCATGATGGGATTCTGTTGAACCTAGTCATAGATCAAAGAGGCTTTTGACATCTGAAATGTTGGGCATACATGAAGACTCAAATGGTGCACTCATTGATAATAGAGAATAATATGGATCATATACATCTTCATCCAATCATTAATCTGAATATAATGTAGAATGTGATGGTGTGTCAGAATCCATGGATGAATTTGATTAAGTGTATGAAACATTTTTTGTATTGTTTATCAATATGATGTTTGTATGGTAACCAGAAATCAGTGTTCTCAGTTACATATGATCTTACATGAAGTTATGAATCATTTCTATGTTTAATGAATTATATGTTTTTATTATGTAGAATATATAACAAATTTTCTTATCTCTTATGTTTTAAATATGGACAATGTAACGAAATAATTTATGTTTCGTTAAATGTAATTTGTATAGACTTGTTTATTCAAAATAAAAATAAAAAAAATTCGAAGTTATGTTGAATGTTGACATCTGAAATGGTGATATTTTCATGCCATTATGTATTATCTTGTGGTTGGAGTGACAAACTAACCTTAAAAAAGTAAATATTTAAGGTTTGATTTTACGATTTGGTTTATAGCAGTGATATTTTTTTACACCACTTTAAAAAATGTGTTAATTTTTAGGTTTTTGTTGCAATGATATTTCCTGCACTAGGATAAGGTTTCAAATGATGTATAATTTTAACGTTTAGAAAAAAACATTTTTTCTGTTGGTAGCACCATTCTTTGATTTAGGTGTTGATTTTAAGGTTTTCTAAGCAACTATATGCATGTTTTAGGCCATGCTTGAAAAAAAGTTGTAATTGTAACCTAAAAAAAAAAAAGGGTGCTACCGGTAGCACCACTTTTTGATTTGAGGGTTAATTTGTGGTTTTTTATGTGAAAATATGGGTTTTAAGGGCTAGAGTTCTCGTTTTGAGGTCATAGTTCTCGTTAAGTTGGTAATATTGTTTACTACCAAAATTTTGGCAAGGCACTACACTTTACCTACCCAATTATTTATTCACTTACAATATTAATGTTTTCCTATGGTCATTGAAGCTAGTGAGAAGAAGATCTTCATAAAACATCAAGTTTATCATATGAACTTGGTCCTTGTATTTTTGTCGTCTCTTTTCTTCCCACTCTCCAACACTCTCGAGGCCACGTCGTCATCGGGGAAAAGAAGTCGAAGATGACCTTCCGTAAAAATTTCCTTGCACCCAACGATTAAGCACCCCCATGTATAAATCCATGTCATCGTCCAAAGGGCATGAAAAGATTGGTTTCTAAACCTGCATTAACGTGATTCGTTACTTGGACCCCATTTCCTCATCACTTCATGATACCACCTTTATTCTCACACATGGTGAGCTCCCACTCACTGATTCTTTTCAGCAAAACCTTTTCATCATCGATAAATACTTCAGGGTTATGCCTCTATTCTTTCCTTTGAAAAATGTCAATGATGACATTGCTTATACATATCATTGACAACCGAACCTTAATATCATCCTATAGTTGAAATCTTTCTAGCGATTGTCGACTATATCGTAGCCATTAAAACTGCATTGCCCCCTAACCTAACCCACACGACTATTTTAATGTAATTCCACAACGATAATGGAGAGGATTATTTAAGTGATAGAATTAATAAGTTTGTAATATTATTTCCAACCTTTATCACTTTCCTCAAGGATAATGACAAATTTAAAGGTGTCGTCATCAGAATATGGCTCTAGAATATTTATCAAATAGGCTTTCTCCTTACAAACTTTCGATGACAATGGCTTCAACGATGCCTTCCCCCATTAGTTCCACTCTCCTAATGATATGATTAAAGGTCATGATCCCTGGATTGTCTGCGAAAATATTTATGGCACCGCATATGAATCTGATCGATTCAGAGTTGTAACACATTTCCTCATTCATTGCACAAGGATTTGGAGGGAACCTAGGAAACATTAAAAAATTATAAAGACTAAATTTACCCTACTTGTTTGTATTACCAGTAAGGAGCGTAGACGCTATTGTTGCAAAATTCTGGTCAGTTTCTCTACCGATTATTATCTCTAGTGTATAGGTAAGTGTTTCGTAAAGCATTTAGAAAATTTTATATGTATTACTATGGTAATGCTCTTATTTGTTTGAATGGTATGGTCTATGCAGGAGGGAAAATGTCTTAGATGAAAACCAGAAAAGGAAAAATAGAAATACCCGTTGGGCACGTTTCTACTATAGTTCCAGACTCTTTCAATATCTTCGATACAAACATCCATGATGGATTGGAACATTGCCTCGACTATTACGATATTTTTGATATGTTTTAGAATGAAATATTCCTGCATGATGATCCAGATAGTGACGAATACAAAAATATCCTCAAAAGTGACATCCACACAGTAGTTGCTCGCCCATAACTCTTTCCTTACAATGATGTTGTGAGGTGGTGTTTTTCACATTTATAGAAATATACAGGATTGATAATCAACACTCTGGGCTTCCCAATTTCCTCGCTCAATGCAAAAGACATCAAGATTCGATATAAGACCCAAGAACCCACTGTTGCGTTGAACAAGCCATTCCTATACAAGTTCGGGATTGATCACAACGATTTTGAAACCTTGATGGAAGATTGCTTCATCGATGAGGAATGGCCAACAAAAATGGAGAGAGAAACGTCCCAACAAGGTATTTAAAAACCTTTATAGAACTCTGAATTCTATGATTTGTAGACTCTATGGTCAAGAAATTAGCACCTATTTCAGATGGAAGGGTTATTTGGGCCCGCCAACAGAACCTTAATAGGTTCTTGTGGGATGCTAATAAACTTGTGTTTGTAAATGTGTTGAAACTGCACATAATAGATTTAGCTAGAAAATGCTACACACATTTGCAGAGAGAAATTTAGAAAGAAGAAGAAGGAGAGAAAGAATGGAAGAATTCTCATTAACCGTAATGAATAATGAATAATTTACTCAAGGTATACTCTGTATGAATCAATAAATGCACAATGGAGGAGAAACAATGCACCATAGTGGTGGTCTAGAGTGATCTGAACACACACCAGTAGTTACGGGAGTGAACTGCCACCTAGTCTAGTCTCTTAGGCAGTTACGGGAGTGAACTGCCACCTAACTAAGTTAACTAGTCAACTAGTCTTCAATTAACTAAATGAGCATAGTGTATTGAGGAGTAAATCAAGGAATCGAGGTTAATGTGCCAGTATATTGATGATCCCAAGGAAAGTGCGCATTAGCATGGTGATGATCCTAATGTTGCATGGTGACAAAACCAATGCAACATCTAGACTCAACTCAACTAGTCAAATTGAAGTGTCAATTGAAGAGAATATTCTCCAGGTGGAATATTCTCCCCTAAAATATAAGAGACTAGATAATGAGTAATTATGACTAATAAACAAGGAAAAACCTTAGGAAAAAAAAATCCTAGGTGTGTGTGAAGTAACTCCAACACCCCCCCCTGAACATCACTATGGTGAAAATAAAGAATGGGTCCCAACAATGAGGCCATGTTAGGTACCCAAATACAAAAGATACACTGAAAATAAAGTGAGGAAAGAGGGAAAACCTCATGGGAAACCCCCCCCTCAAGGTACACTCTATGTAAAAAGAAGAACTACAGTTGTTAGGCAACTGTGTCCTTCACTTCAAGATGACTTCGTAGAGAATGGAACTTCTGCTTAGTGAAGGTCTTGGTGAAGATGTCTGCCATCTATTTTGTTGAAGGATAGAGCTATAGGTCGATGATCCCCTCGTGTACTAAGTCCTGGATGTAGTGCATGTGGATCTTGATGTGCTTCATCCACTACCTTTGAACCGGATCTGTGCAGAACTTCCGAGTTCTCTAGTTGTCACACCAGATGCCGATCGATTGATGAAACTGAATGCCCAACTTGGTGAGAAAATGTTGTATCCACATATCTTGAATGGCTATGTTAACTACCCCTTTGTACCCTTCATTGACTGAAGATAGAGAAATGGAATCTTGCTTCTTTCTCGACCAACAGATAGGCCCAGAACCAAGACTGAGTGAGTAACTAGATGTGGACTTGCGATCAGTGTTATCGCCAACCCAGTCAGAATCAATAAACCCAATAATATCTAATGTAGATTCAGTTTCATAATGAATTCCAAAGGTGATGGTTCCCTGTACGTATCGAAGGATACGCTTTGCAGCCTTCCAATGTAGCTCATGCATCTCTTGCATGAACCTGGAAACTGTGCCAACTCCATAGGAGAGGTCTAGTCTGGAGTTTGTGAGATACAACAATCTCCCCACTATATGTCTGTACAGTGTTCTGTTAACCAGTGGAGTCTCCCTGCCATCCTCAAGTTTGAATCCTGATAGGAAAGGATTAAGAGCAGACTTGCAGTATTTCATGTGAAATCTCACAAGGACATCTCGTGCATACTTGGCCTGAGACAATTTGATGCCTGATGCGTCTTGACTGATCTCGAGTCCAAGGAAGAAGTGTAGTTGACCCATGTCTTTCATCAAAAACCTGTCATGTAGAATCCTCTTGACTGCAACAATCGCTGAAGTCAAGCAACCAGTGATCAACAAATCATCAACATACACAACTAAGAGTAGAAGTGAATCCTGAGCATGTAGACATTTGGGTTTGATTTACAACATACAAAGTTCTGTGACAATAGGTAGGATTCCATCTTGGCATACCATTCCATCAGAGCCTGCTTGAGGCCATAAAGGGACTTCTTCAGTCGAAAAACCAAATATGAGTCCTGCATAAATCCCTGGGGCTGCTCCATATAGATCTCCTCAGAGAGATCATCGTGAAGAAATCAATTCTTCACGTCCATGTGATGGACTTCCCATCTCTTATCTATCGCAATGGCAAGTTCCAATCATATGAAATCCATATTCTCTACTGGAGAGAAGGTCTCATCATAGTCAATACCATACACATGTTGAAAGACTTTGGAAACAAGCCTAGCTTTGTATCTGCTAATTTGTCCATTTGTTGTGCTCTTGGTCCTGTAGACCCATCTACATCTGAAAAGTTTTCTTCCAAAAGGAAGGGGACCTAGATCCCAAGTTTGGTTCTTGAGGAGGGAGTTGTACTCCTCCTGCATGGTGGATTCCCAAAAGGGATATCCAACAGCCTCACCATAAGACTGTGGATCTAAAAAATGAACCAAGAAAATATTCCTAGAGCTAAATGGTTCAGTGGAAGTGAGTACAATAGGGGGATCCTTGAAATCAAATCGAGTCCTCCTAGTATCGGCTGGATCACCAACAAGATCCCTTGCATCCTGAAGAGTATTTTTTGCCCACTTGGGCCTCTGCTCTGGATATGCATCTACATCTAGATGCTTTGACTCTGCATCTAACTGTACTAACTTTGTATCTGAATTAGAACTCTCATCTGAAGAAGATTTGACATGTGCATGCTCATCATCTCGGATAGGAGGAAGAATGAAGGTGTCATCATGCGGCTATTGAGGTACATGTGAGACAATTTCCTTGAATTGGAAACTTCGCTCAATGATGAGCCGGTCTAAGGAGAGATCAATAAGTCTATATCCCTTCACACCGTCGGGGTATCCAACAAAAATACACTCATTTCTATGTGGATCAAGTGCCTTCCTCTTTTCAGAGGGACTCTGGGCCCATGCACGTGAACCGAAAATACAAAAGTGGGTCACTTCCGATTTGAGGCTGCTCCAAGCCTTGTAGGGGGTTTTATCCTTGACAGATATATGGGGAGATATGTTTTGAATGTATGCTGCATAATTAAGTACTTCGACCCATAATCTATGTGGTAGTGACTTTGCATGTAGTATGAAAGATGCCATCTCCTTTAGAGATCTATTTTTCCACTCAGCAACTCTGTTTTTTTGCGTATTATAGGGAATTGTGTGCTGCAAATGAATCCCTGCATCATGAAAAATATTATGGATCTCATGATTGACATACTCTCCCCTGTTATTAGTTTGGAAGACTTTGATTTTCTTTCTAGACTATGTCTCAACCAAAGCTTTGAAATCTTTGAGGTGTTGAAGACCTCGGATTTTTTCCTAAGAAAGTAAATCCATGTAAAACGTGAGAAATCATCAACAAAAACAAGAAAAAACCTTGCTTTGTTGATAGATGGATGTGGAAAAGGACCCATGAGGTCACTATGGATCATATATAAAGGTGTGGAAGCTCTATGAGACTTTCCTTTGTCGAATTTCTCTTGAGGGTGTTTTCCAAGAACACATCCCTGACATACTCCTTTGGAGAAATGGATGTCAGGTAGACCATCAACCAACATTTTCTTGCTAAGTTTTTGCATATATCTAAAATTCAAATATCCAAACCTTTCTCGCCATATCCTACTACTTTCATCAGCATGGGTAAGTAGTAAAGCTGAATCTGGTTCAATAAACTCAGAAAATGTATACAATATAGATTGATGATTTACCTCACCGATAGAAACCCTGGAGTTGGTTTGCATGTCATAGATGTCCACTACATTTGGTGTGAATATGAATTTCTTTTTGGTGACATAATTCGTCATCTGATACATGGAGATAAGGTTGAAGGAAAGTTTGGGAACGTGCAACACATTCTCGAAGATTTTGTTCGTGAGTTCAATCCTTCCTTTGTCGGTGACTTCGAATGGAGAGTTGTCCCCCATCAGAATAGGAGTACCTTTGTATGCATCCAATGAATAATAGACTTCTTTTGTGGTATCCATGTGATATGATGCTCATGAATCTACAATCCAAGCATCGGGAGAGGAGTTGATGGAAATCAAGGCATGGCTAGATTTTTCTTTCTTGGGATTTTGATCTTCTAGCTTCTTCTTCTTGGCACCCTCGAAGATGCGATATCAAAGGTTGTTTTGATGAAGCATTTGAGTCATTAGGTCTATTGTTTTTTGCATGCATGTGGATTCTAGATGGAATCCTTTGTGACAGTATGTGAATTTCTCCCCTTTTTTCCCTTTTCCCCTTTGTATCTAGAGGCATCAGTGAAGGGTTTTGAGTACCCTTCCTTCTTCGGATTTCCATGAACTTTCCTTTTTCCTTTATCTTTATATTTTTTATATTGATGGATTCCATATTGCACAGTAAGTGCATGCGCCTTTGGGCCTTTGGTTTTTCCCATGTTGAGGAGCTTGGTTTGCTCTTGTGTCAGGGATTCAATAAAGTCCTTAAGAGAAGGAATCCTCCAGGAGGCTCCAGAGGAGAATATAATTGAATGGAATTTGGACACAAACACAGAGAATTCAAGAGCAAGTTTGGTTAGAATGGTGAGAACCATTTGTTTCTCGTCCTTAGATTTATCAACCCTGCAAGCTTTGAGTTGCGATAGTAAATCCTTGAATTTTGTAAAGAAATCTTGGATATTGTCGAAGCTTTTTGAATCTAATGTGAGAAATTACACCTCCATCATGTGTCCCCTCATCTCATCCTTTTTTCCACTTCCAAGGTGGTCTAGGCTTCATTGGGAGTCTTACAAGAAGATATGTGAAAAAGGAGGTCGGGAGAAATAAGACTGCAAATTACTCTGAATGATTCGTCCATTCAATTTAAGTACTTGGATTTTTCTATGGCTGATGTCGGTTCTATGTTTGTATTCAAGGTTAACATGTAAAATCCTCTAGTTCAAAGATGTATGACTATTTTCTCCTTCCATGCAAAGTAATTTTAAGGTGTAAGAATGAATTCTTTTGTGAAATCCATCTTTCTACTGTCTTCAATCTTTTGTTCCTGCAAAAAATTTTGGTGTAGATTTTTCTTAGAAGTCCGTCGAATCTGATACCATGTAAATGTGTTGAACCTACACATAATAGATCTAGTTAGAAAATACTGCACACATTTGTAGAGAGAATTTAAGAAAGAAGAAGAAGGAGAGAAATAATGGAAGAATTCTCATTAACCCTAATGAATAATGAATCATTTACACAACATATACTCTGTATGACTCAATCAATGCACACTGGGGGAGAACCAATGCGCCATAGTGGTGGTCTAGAGTGATCAGTACACACACCAACAATTACGGGAGTGAATTGCCACCTAGTCTAGTCTCTCAGGCAGTTACGGGAGTGAACTACCACCTAACTGAGTTAACTAGTCAACTAGTCTTCAGTTAACTGATTGAACAGAGTGTAGTGAGGAGTAGATCAAGGAATCAAGGGTAATGCACCAGTTTGGTGATGATCCCAAGGAAAGTGTGCATTATCATGGTGATGATCCCAATGTTGCATGGTGACAAACCCAATGCAGCATCTAGACTCAACTCAACTAGTCAAACTGAAGTGTCAACTGAAGAGAATATTCTCCAGGTGGAATATTCTCCCCTAAAATATAGGAGACTGGATAATGACTAATTATAACTAATAAACAAGAAAAAACCTTAGGAAAAAGAAATCCTAGATGTGTGTGAAGTAACTCTGACGGTGTTCAAGTTTTAATTTTTTAATTTTATTAATATGTTTCAAGGGAGGCACTTTCTAAACTATCTATCTCTTCCATATTGGCATTTTGAGGTTTTCTTCTTCCTTATTGTGTTTTTGTTTCTTAATGTTTCTATTTTTTCCTAAAAAAATTCAAGAAATTATTATGTTGTTCATGGCCTAATGGTTAAGAACATGTGTTTCCTCTTAAGAGGTCACAGGTTCAAATCCAGATGGGGGTAGGGTATGTATACCTTTGTAGACTTTACCAGTCAAATCGTTGGGCAGAGGGGGATCCCTTGTCCCACAAACAAGGGGATCTCATACACCAATTTGGTGTGCTGGCTTGATCGTAACCTTAAAAATAGATTATTATTATTATTATTATATTAAAATTTGTACTAAAATCCTTTTATAAAAAAAAATAAAAAATAACAAAATTGAATTACTAATTTTGAGTGTAAATGAATAACATATTCAAAGGATTAGGATGAATGATCATCTTTCTCTTTCTCACCCATTACTATTAAGAAAATGATGGGGATTGTTTTTTCCCTTTCTTTTAAAAGATAAAAGAAAAAAAGAATGGCGATTCAAATGATTTTGAAATAAATCTTATTTTATATTTGCATTTTGACATATTTAAGGAAAGAGTGCCATGTTTCAATAGGTCATCACAAAAGAATACATACGATTAGAGATCTTCAAACACGAAACATAATTAAACAAACTATAATTATCAAACTTCATGGTAACAAATATGTGTTTATTATTGATTTGGTGGGAAAAGTAATTTTTAAGTGATAGTAATAATGATAATACGTTGATTATTTAGTCTTAAAAATGTTACAAAGACATAAATATTAACATCTTTTTATTATAAGATAATATATAACATATTTTAATGAATAAGGGTTGTATAGCAATGCAATCCCCTGTTAAGTTAGTTGGGAAATACATGTTGAACAATGAAATTTAATATAATTAAATGTATAAGTAATGAATATTTTTTGTCAAAAGGTAATAATTAAGGGTTGTTTGTTATTCAAAATGTATAATGAAGAGTTGAATGGAACTATAAAATACAACTTTTTATATTTAGATGTGGTGATTGGTGAAATTTATTAATTATGTAATTAATTCTACATATTGAAAGACGTGAAGGGAGTAATAACATTTCAATTCTATCAACCAAATAAAAATGAGAAACACAAATATTTTTATTATATCCAAAAATATATATTTGTTTTCCTATATAAACATTACATTGCATACACAAATTTATGATAAAAAGTAAATTAATGTCACATCAAAAACAAAATCATTGCTATAGATTAATAAAAAACCTATTTTAAATCTAATTTAAAGTATGTTGAGGAATAAGATCATTTGATGGTTTTGTATTGAACAATTTGATGGTTTTGTATTGAACATTTTGTTGAAAGATAAGTTCATTTGATGAATTTCTCTTTGTTATTTACTCAAAGTTTTAACTATTTTTTATTAAGATAAATTAAAGTTTTGACTTTTTATTATATATAATCAAATTTTTAAAAGGTAAAATTATGTGTTAATAGTATTTGGATTTTTGTTATTGAATTAAATGATAAAAAAATAATAAATAAAGATTATTAAATCTAATATATAATTATAGATAAATAATATTTAAATTTTTATTATTATTAAAAAAAAAAATTGTATTTATAATACATTAATATTGATGATATTATATGTATTTTTGAACCTAGAAACCATATTTAAAGCAATAATAGATTCTACTTGTGATTGTAAATTTTATTAAAACAATATGATTACTAAAAGCACATTAAATGTGTTCCATGTAAATTTTAGTAATAGCATGGAAGGATATCTCAAAAGAGAAGACTCGGTGTGCCAAGACTTGGGTAGTTTTACATAGACTTTACCACTGTCAGTCCAGCTGCCTTGTGTGCGGTCGCAAGGTCATTTCCTAGCTAGGCATTTAAGGGCAGTAGCTATACACATGAACATTATAAAAATAGAATAATAAAAATGTCCATATATACATAATACATTAAATCTGGTATGGATATAAAAAAAATTGCAATTTTAATAAATTGGATTTCGAAGGTTAATAAAATAAAATTATTTCTATCATTTGGTAATTTTAATAAATTGGATATTGAAAGTTAATAAAATAAAACTATTTCTACCATTTTTATAAATGTAATAGTTATGAAACCTAAGAAACAATACCTATAACACAATACAGTTATTAAAAATAATAACTTTGAAAACTAATGATTAATCATTAAAATTTCATGTTCTAATAAATTTCACATTAAAAGACTTTTAAGAATAATTTTGAAAAGTAAAGATTTTTTTTTTTTTAAGTAAAAAAAGAGGGTAGGACCTTCTATATTAGATAATCACAGAACTTTAGACAAAAGTACAGATTCATGGCTATAAACCACCAAAAAATACTGCCGGTATTCGGAAACCAGTATAGCTGAGGGTCTGATAGCAGTTTTAGCAATAATACATATAGTTGAGAAGCATCTGTCCTGCCCGAAGGAAACCAGGACAGGTGTTAATGGTCTAAGAGTGCATGAAACAAGAAAACAATAAACAAAAGTTAGGAAATAGTAAAACCTAATTATCCATTGCGTCGTCACCTTCACCCGTCTGCCAATTGTGCCTCGCTGGAATGACGAACTCCTGCACACACAAGGGACACTTGTGCTGAGCTGGAACACCGGAGAATGCGCTGAGGAGAATGTCTAAACGCTGGTTCATGAGGAGCATCCTGAATTCCATGTCCGCCAGGTGGCTACGAAGCTCGTAGACCAAGGACAGGTGTTCGTCGCTGAGATGAAAACCATGCAGTTCGCCACCCGAGCCACTGCGAGGAGCATTCCCCGAATCCAAATCCTCCTCCAAGCCTGCCACTTCCAGTCTCTGCTCCGCTCGGGCCTCATTGTCTATGGGCTCCTCAGCGTGAGGCGAAGGCGAGTCTCCCGGCCAGGGAATTTCTTCGTCGAGACAGCCTGGGACTTCATCGTCTCTAGTCAATGTTCAAACATAGCATTTCATGGCACAGGGTACCTCCATGCATGGCAAGTCGCCAATGGACGGGTCCTCCTCAACTATGCAGGAGGGCCACTCAGTCTCGTGCTCGACATCCCTCACAGTACTCAAATTGGAATTGAAACCATCCCTGCTGCAACCAACTTTCCTCTCAACAATGGTGTCGAGCAGCCGTCGTCGTTCTTCTTGAGCCCTTTTACGAAGAATTGAGGACGCCAAAGTGAGAGCACGTTCCAATTGCTGCTTTCTTCGGCGCTGCGCTCTGTGAGCGTCCCATGCCGAGCCCCGATGAGACTTGGCACGCTCGCGAACCATTGAAACCGGGTCGTGAATGCCGACTCCACAAAAACACAGTGCAAGACTGAAAGTCCCGGACCAGAGCAACAACAAGGGCAAAACCCAAGCTAATCTTCGCAGACAAGTTTTCCCAGCGAACAAAGAGCCCTCACCAAAGTGCATAGCAGAAGTGATGGATTGACGAGCAAATGACATAGTAAATTGCCTCCGTCCTGGCTCATAAAGTAACTCATAACTAACCTCCATTGAAATCTGTCCTTCCGAATCCATGATCGGACTGAACTCGCGGGAGTAGTAAATTATCACTCGAGGGAACCTCGTCGTCAAGTAAACCCTGCGATGGCCTGCCCACATTGTAAATGCTAGTGCGTGGGTGGCTGCCATCCGCAGTTAAGCCAGCACTTAGTGCTTGTCCAGGTGTCAATGACCCTGTGTGTCGTGTCACCCCATCCGGGGCTTGAAAAGTAAAGATTAATCATGTTCTAAATTTCAAAATTTTGTGATATTAAAAATCATTTGTTGTCCAACATTTACTATTTAATTTAATTTATTAGATTCAATTAATATTATTACCTTTCTTTTATACTTTAAAAAAAATATTTGTCATAGGATGCAACCTAAATATTGTTTTTTTATTCCAAAATTTTTCAAACATTTAAACATGTATCTCATTTTTTGATAGACTTTGATTATGTAAGTATGAAGTACAATTCGAGAACATTTTTATGATTAGATACATAACGTACAAGAACAAGATAAACAACATGGATGACAAGAGGCTCCTCAAAATTGCTTCAAACTCTAGACAAAACCACCAGTGGTTCAATTGGGGATAGCATAAAAATATTGAATCTTGACTAAATAATTGGGGAATACAAGAAGAAGCCATCATGTAGAATATCGATAATATTACAAATATTATCACTTCTAAATTTAAGAAGAATATGTGGTGTGTTAAATAATTAGTGGATAAAAGGAAATTAAGATACTACAAGGAAGTGGTCAACCCTTTTAGAAGATCAAAATTACCTCTCAATTTTGATAAGTGAGAAGTGCAAAGAGGAAAACCAACATTGCTAAAATAAGAACAAACTCTCATGAGCTACATAGTGAAACTGGGCATTGGACAACTCCCAAAACATTGTGGGATGAAAGAATTTTTCATCTTTGTGACGTTAAGCAGGCAGAAGATAAAAATCACTTCCTCTTAGATTTCCCTGCATATACCCATATTAGATCCTAATTTAAACATATTTTCCACAATACACACCTTCCTAACCTCCTAAGTCATCAAAATTATGGTGAAATTGGAACGCTTCTCTCAATGTTTTTTAGCATATAATTTTTTTTTTAAAGAAATCGAAGTAATCTCCTACCTTCTTAAAGTACGATAGACCAATTGGTCTCGGTGGACGTTCATCATCATCATCATCATCATCATCATCATCGAGATTACCTTCTTAAGGTATGATAGACCAATTGGTCTTAGTGGACATTCATCATCATCATCATCATCATCATCATCATCATTATCATCATCGTCATCGTCATTGTCATCGTCATCGTCATCATCATCGTCATCGTCATCATCATCGTGACGTGAGATGTGAGGAATTTAATAAAAAATCACTTTTAAGTTAACGGAAGAGTATTCCCATTTTAGTATGTTGAGGAAGATGCTAAAACACCAATTTCTCAAGCATTAGGTAATCGCTTTTCAAAAGTAATTAGAAGTGTTGTATAAAAAACTAATTAGTAGTTAGAAACACATAAATCAAATAAATTACATTTAATTAAACCAGGGTGCCATTTATAACAAATGGTAATTGCTTATGTTTAGGGTTTAGGATGTTATTATTGCTTAATTATTTATTAATATTCACACTTTTGGATTTGGATTAGAATATGAAAGTTAATAATTTTTTTAATTTTCAATGTAAATTTGGATTTTTTAACCTGAATATAGACAATATGTCTATCAACCTCAATCTCGAAGAAAAATAAAAAAACATAACACCTAATAATACAAAAATGTGGCTTTACTTAAAATAATTAATTATATTAACATAAACAAAACAAAAAATTCAAATTTATCTTGCTCTTGCAATTAATAATTTTAACTAGCATGATTGACCTCCAATCTTCGTAGACAAACTAATTCATACTTGAACCACACAGAAATGCACATAAATGATTGACTTTATTATAGATAAATTGAATACTATAGACTATCTCAATGAGCTACTTCTGATCTCCAAGGTCACTTGCAAGTGCGAGGAGAGAGAATACATAGATTGGATCGATTTATAGATGCTTTAAGACACGGTTTATTAACCAACTATTTATGATTCCCAAATTCACTAATAGATGCGAGGGAAGAGCATATTAGGCCTGGATCAGACTTTATAGATTCAATAATAAGGCTCAGACTCAAACTTGCAGAGCTTCGAGTGACTCTCGAATGATCAAATGAGAGGCTCAAGCTTCTACTTATGGAAATCTAGCCGGTTATCCAAGAATTACAAACTAGCATCTTTAGGTCAAAAGGAGATGCTTTCACGAGAAAATAGAAATCGTGATCCAACCAAACTGACAAAGGAGAGGGTACAACTAATACTTGGGGAAAGTGGGGACAACTATGTGTTATCTCATCACTTAATGGTCTTTCAATATGTGGGGACCCGAATCAGACCTGGAAAATACAAGGTGGAGTGATACGTCACCCACGGAATAGTATGGCCAATAAAATGGCCGAAAAATAGACAAAGTACAAGGTCGCAAAAACAACTTGTTATCTCGTCCCTTAATGGTCTTTCGACATGTGGGGACCTAAACCAAACCTAGAAAATACATAGTGGACTGATATGTCACCCATGAAACCGTATGGCCAATAAAATGGCCAAAAACCAAACAAAGTACAAATTGGAGTGTAATGCCACCCATGGAAAATCTTTTGAGATTAGTACAAAATATCATATGACTGGAAATATAAATACATTATGTATAGAATAGGATCCACAATTCTTTTGCACTAATCCTCCATGCAGTTATTCAAATTATGAATCTCCTCTTCAATCAAAGAGATGTCAGAGTCATGACCATATGGGTCTTGTGACCCCAGTAGGTCTAGTAATGGGAAGAGGAAATCATTGAGGCAATGACCCACAAAGGATTCAGGCATGAGTGGATGTACATGGTATCTAAGATACTCTCCTTGGTAGTCGGTTTGAACCTTCAGAGTTAGGAGTACTTCTTCATGAGATAGGAGTATAGGTAGTTGATTTCTGCTCCATGGAAGGAACCCGAAGCATATGAGCATATAGTCTCAACTCCATTAATATATTCAATCAGTACACCAACCCATGTACTATAGGATGCATCTATCTCTATAATGGAGTTTCCTTCTCTGGTGGGTAGACATAGTGGTGGAAAAGCTTGGACCTTTTCCTTAATTCTCTTGACAAATTCGGTCATGGAATTGTTCCAAGCTAGAGGATGCTTCTTTAACCTTTGTTGTAGAATTAGAATGTCATTGACTTTCCCTTTGTAGAATGGATGAATATCGTTAAGGCCACATAAAAATATATACAATTGTGTCTTATCATGAAGAACATTAGGAAATTTTGTAAAAGACTTTAAGATGTGATCTTGGAGAATTACTTGACCTTTTTTATTTTAAAACCAAGAAATTCAATCTTAGTTTTTCGAATATCCAATTTGGTTTTTGACAAAACCAAACTGTATTTAAACACTAGATCATTAAATTGTTGTAAATTCTTTAGGTGTTCCTGGATATTCTTAGAACATACTAGAATATCATCAATATAAATGATTAACCATGAGTATTCTCTAAACATGTCCTCCATCCTTTTCTAAAACTCACTAGGGGCATTCTTCAAACCAAAAGGAATTACCTTCCAATGGTAATGTCCATTAGGGACTACAAAGCCAGTTTTGTGCCTGTCTTATGGAGTTATACCAATTTGGTAGAATCTAGAATTTAGATCAAATTTCCTAAATATAATATTTCCTTTGATTCTTTGCAATAATGAACTTTTATTTGGAAGAGAATACCTGATATGTTGGAGGAGTTTGTTTAGTGGTTTGAAATTTACCACTAATATTGACTTTCCTCTTTTTTGCTCAGAGTTCTTATTGACATAAAAGCCTTTG
Organism: Picea glauca; assembly: GCA_000966675.3. Taxonomy (NCBI): domain Eukaryota; kingdom Viridiplantae; phylum Streptophyta; class Pinopsida; order Pinales; family Pinaceae; genus Picea; species Picea glauca. The sequence continues at coordinate 756,255 of JZKD02S0866632.1, forward strand.
CATGCCCATGCAATCTTGGATGGCTCTATTATTAAAATTCCTTTCCATAGGATATCATTAATCTCATGTTGGCAAGTCTAAATCTCTTTTGGAATGATCAAGGTTGTTTATTACTTTTATGGAGTAATTTTGACTAAAGGATCATAAGGAAGAGAAACAAAATATTTCTCTTTATGCCAAAAGACATTAGGATATTTTGAAGTGTAATCTCTCATGAGCTTCTCCACAATTTCTTCCAACATTTCCTCCCCATGTATCTGAGCATAACATATACTTCTTGTTGCACGAAATTGCAAATAGTTAGCTCTCCCCAGTGTATCGTGACAAGGGACTAATTGCCTCTCATGGATCCTTGAAATCTGGTGGTGGTGATTTTACCAATAACCTGTGGTTTTTGGTGTAACGACAGTCGTACTACCAAAAATGGTATCAGAGATAGAGGTCACGAGTTCGATACACACTTAGCTTGAGCTGAGGGGGGTATTGTTGCATGAAATTGCAAGTAGTTAGCACTCCCTGGTAGATCGTGACAAGGGACTAATCACCTCTTGTGGTCCTTGAAATTTGGCATTGGTGAGTTTACCAATCACATACGAGTTTTGGTGTAACGATAGTTGTGCTACCGAAAAGGGTTATGGGCCCACCACGCTTCTGCTGCGCATGACTCGCAAGAGGAGAAAAGGTCGAGACCCTTGAACACTTAGAAAACCTTCTAAGTCAGAGAGATTAGAAGCTTTGGAGATAGGGTGACAATGACCGTAGGATCACAACACAGAGGACCAACAACTGTCTAATCGAAACAAGGTGCACGAGCCTTAAGGATTTGCACACGCAGGAGAGAGAAATTACCAAAGTTTTGAAGTCTCGAAGTAGTTTGGGACCGTCCATCGTCAAGGAGGACAGGTGGTGTAAGATCCACAACTCCGAAAGTTCGTGGATCAAAAGGAGGTGAAATAACCGAAGTAATTTGAGACCGTTCATCACTAGGAGGAGAATCTGGCTCGTTGATCGTCAGGAGATACATGTCAGTAGATCATGAGATTTGAAAAAATCACTTCGAGAGTTTCAGTTTGAGATTTGAAATCCCCAAAACTCAAAGAGTCGGAGAGGCGGAGTAAATTTCAACCATTAGATCCAAAGGGATATATGGCGATGGATCATGAGCTCTGGAGAAATCACTTCGAGAGTTTTTAGTTGAGATTGGAAATTCCCGAAACCCAGAGAGCTAGAGAGCTGAAGTAAATATCGATCGTCCAATCATCCGAAATAGATCTTAGTCATCATATCATCTAGAGTAAATCTCAACCGTCGGATCGTCTGAAGTGGATCTCGACCGTCTGATCTAGAAGAGATGTGGCGTAAATCTGTGTATTTCAGGTAAAGGCCCAAAGTAAGCCTCAACCGTCCAAGTCAAGGGGACACACATCGTTAGATCGTGGACTACAGGTGAAATTCTTTGGGAGCAAGCGAGTGTAGAGGCATTGAATCTCTCGAAGGCCGAAGTCCCGAAGTGAATGAGGACCGTTGATTTGAGGAGGACACATGGCAGGAATCCATGGACTCTAGCTAAAAGAATTCTGGGAGGGTGTGAAGGTTGAGAATTGAAATCACCGAAGCCCAGAGTAGAGAAGAATATCTCGACCATTGATTGAGAAAGGGGACACAAGACCATTGATCTAGTTGAGAGGTAAAATCCCTGAAGTAAAGGTAGAGCGGCCAATTGAGAAGGATAGGTATCTGTAGATCATCGACTCCAGAATATTGATGTACAAAAGAAACGAGAGTTTGAGAATTGAAAGTCTCGAAGTCTGGACTCACGAAGGAGATCCTGATCGTAGATTCAGGGAGACATGTGTCAATAGATCTTCCACTCTGGAAGATTGTCATATGAGAAATGAGATATTTGAGAGTTGAAACTCCCAAAGACCGAAAGGTTAGAATCAATCGTAGTCGTTGATTTGGAAGGAATCTACGTGTTGAAAGATCATGGAGATTTGGGATCGTGTGTAGAAGGAGGAAAGGAAGGAAGATAACAATCATTGATTGAGTGGCATCACCAAGAGATTGGATATCAATGGTCATGCTCAATTGCGGGGCCAGAACATGCTTGGGTCTTAATCTTTCTTGAGAGGGCTGCAATAAAAACCAAGGTATATCCAAAGGCATACATGGAGCTCTGTAGTGAATTGTGGGGAGAAAAGAGGGTTTCCCTCAAACCTCCTTTGGTCGCACCCTCAATCGCATGGTGACGTGATATCATCGCCCAAGGTCATATCAAAAGAAGGAGCTATCACTCGCTAGACCGAGATCATGGAGCACTTCTTGAATAGGCGTGTGGTCACCGCCAGTGGTCACGTAAAGGAAGGGGCTTAGGACTGATTTACCTACAATGAATAAAATGAATGACTGTAACTGCTAGTGAAGAAAAGGAATCTCAGGATAATGGGCATTGGTGATTAACAGATAGTGAGTAACCACTAGTAATGTGGAAGAGTTGCAATGAGGACCTGGGAGAGAACTGGGTGAAAATATGACATGCATAACATAGAAGAGCATATATAGAATTGAGATGCAACACAGAGTTGTTGTGAGGAAGAGTTACCAATATGATATGGCAGAGGAATTGGCATGATAAAGACATGCATAGAATGTGCTTTTCGGGAAATTATGCATGAGCATAGAAGGTAGTAGTAAGTAGCAAAAAAGGAGCAGAGAAGAGGTGCAGTGAAAAGGAATGCAGATGCAACATAGAGCATAAAAGGTAGAAGAGAAGTTGAGAAGAGGTCTGTTGTGTGCAGGAGGAAAAAAAGGGCAAAGCATAGAAGCAGAAAGATGCAGAAGTGGAATAGAGCATAGATTTTGAAGAAGGTAGAGAAGACATGAAGTTGTAATAGACCATATCAGAGACAGAGAAAGTAAGTAAAAGTTTTGCAAGATTCAATCAGGGTTGTAGGGTGGTGCTAGGGAGGATTGTTGTCCTCTAAATTATAGTTGGTGCTAGAAGATATTCTGGGGGTTGGTGCTAGACAAACCTGGGAATTGGTGCTTCCATCTTGTTGGTGCTAGAGAAACCTGGGAGTTGGTGCTTACATCTAGTTGGTGCCATAGAAATCTGAGAGTTGGTGCTCTCTACAAGTTGCATCTTGCTATTAGAGGTTGTAGCCTCATATTTGAGTTGGTTCTCAAAGACTATGATGTACATGAAAGTTGGAGATTGATTGACATCATAAGAAGAAGAGGTGTTCTCCCTTTATGGGTTTCCTCATGAAAATCAATGTCTTTGTGTATTCTGTGTGATTGATCAAATATTGTATATCTGTGCATGTTAAGTTATCCAACACATTAAATAATAATCTAGAAAGAAAAATAAAAAGAACAGGAAAAGTTTCAAGCTTATATATATAATTGATTCATCCCCCTCCTCTTAGTTATATTTCCAACACTTCTTTACATTTTTTGTAAGTCTCTTGATGATGGGGCTTGTCTAGAGACATTTTTTTGTTCTTTCTCTCTACTTTTGGATCTTCCTTTAGTAAACAAAGGAGTTTAAACTTTCATCCCATTCAAGTAAAATTCAAATGCTTTCAGTTTCTTATTTATTTTCATGGGATCTGTTAGCACTGAGAGTCACCCTCAAATTCCGGGAGGATAAGCCCATTACCCATCAAAATGTTTGTGGAGGTCGGTTTATGAGTGGAGGTCAAATAGGCAAAGCTCAACATAAGAATGTTTTAACATAGAAAATTGGGCTAGTAATGCATAAGAAAATGAGGTTATCATTAACTCCAGTCAGTGGTTTAAGGATAAGGGTGAGAAGAAGGAAGACTCGGTGAGGAGAGTGGAAAATTCTTCCATAATCATCTGGCCTTCAAGCAACTTGGTACATAAGAACTCGGGCACAAGAGCACTCTTGAACTTAAGTTTAAGATACTAAAACATATCACAACAACATTATAATCAAACCTCTATTACAATACAACCACAACACCTCGTTTGGATCATCCATGCACGATCATTTCAGCATAAGAGGAAACATGACAATGAAAGAAAATATTGAAACATATCATAGCAACATTATAATCAAACCTCCATTACACTACAACTACAACATCTTGTCTGGATCATCCATGCATGAGTGTTTCAACATAATAGGAAACAAGATAATGAAAGAAACTGACTTCTATTAATGAGAAAGTCTCAGGTATCATACATAACCAGAGAACAACTCTGCTATCAAACTATTACAAAATAGGGAGCTATTCTCAACCATCGACCCTAACATATTCTTCGACTGATGTATTTATACCCAAAATAGTAGACAACCACTAGGAGAGCAAGCTGGACATCATGTCCAAGAATTTTCCATCTATGCATCCTTTTTTTAGAGTGTGTGTGTATATTTTTGCAGACGTAAGATTAGATCAGCCTAGGTTTGTAGGAAAAACCATCCATTGTAGTACCTCAGCCTGACAGTTTTGTCCCCACAACCAGACCCTCCATGATTCTATTTATGGAGTGAGTTGAGGTTTCAACTACAATTCCATATTCATTAACTGATTTCACCTTGGGATCGGGACAAGGCTTGACAACTATGGGAAGGATACATGCTGCTATTGGATTTGGTGCTAAATGAGCATGTGATTTTGGGGCCGTCGGAAGCGGTTTGGACCCACACCGCTTTTGGGCCTGAAACTCACCACCTTCCTCCACGTATCTCTCCCACAATACTTTGGTTTAGATTTTGACCCGATCAAGGATTTTAATGCCTGAGCATGTTTCGGCCCTGAAATGAAGTGTGGTCATTGATCTGAGCGATCCTGGGATCTCCTTCATTGAAACATGACACCGCCTATTTTCCTGCTTTTCAAGCCTGAAATCGATTGCTTTGGATCACTTCGCCTTGTATTTATGGTTTTCACATGTATCAACAAAGGACTTGGACAACTTGTTGTGAGCTCAAGAAAAACAGGTGACCAGTAATTTGAACTTGAATCCTTATAAGTGTTTATCCTTTGAGAGAAACAAAAAAACTTCAGACCTGGACTCAGTCAACCAAGACACCAAGAGAAACCAGGTCCTTGAACCAAAAGGGAAACCGACTTTACCAGTCAGAAGGGAGAAAACTCTGAGAATGACATACAAAAAAAAGAGAGAGAGGGCAAGGGTGCATACTGAGGTATTAACAACAATTACAGGAGAACCTTGACAACAACTTCATGTGATAACATTGGCTCCACATGGGATTTCATGCTCCCTATGAGATGCCAAGAACAAGCAATTTCAGTGCCTTATCTTTTGGGTCATGGGGTCACTTATTCAAACATAAATCAAAGAGAAAGTGGTATCTACAATGGATGGAAAGCCAATCATGGCTTAAGAAAAATATTTTTTCAGAATGTTCCCATTGATAGCACCACCAAAAACTTTGGAATCCTCCAAGTTCTGCAATTTATAAGTGTTATTTGAAAATGCCTCAGAAATCTTGAAAGGACCAATCCATGAGTCTTCGAAATTACCATGTTTTCCTTTGTCTTTCTTTGGTGCATCCCATTTGAGCACTAGATCACCCAGCTGAAATTATTCTTTGCTTACCTTCTTGTCAAAGGCTTGTTTTATCTTCTGTTGATGGTCCTGAGCTTTATCAAGTAGTTTCTCTCTAGTCTATTGTACTTCTACCGACTGTTGTATCCTCTTGACCATATCATCAAGTTCTCCATGGAAGTCTTGGAGGAATTTTGCCACTGGAAAGGAAAGATGAGTAGGAAATATAGCCTCAAACCCATATACAAGATGAAAAGTGGAAACACCAAGTGACCTCTTTGTTGTAATCTTGTCAGACCATAATGAAAATTTCATATTTGGATCCCATGCTTTCTTGTTGTCTTCTAACAATTTATTGATGATCTTTATGAGGCTCTTGTTACAACACTCTGGAAAACCATTTCCTTGGGGGTAGTAAGGAGTAGAATGGATCAATGTAATCCCATATAGTTCATATAATTTGATCAATGGTTCATCTTTGAAGGAGGTAGCATTGAAAATAACAATCTTTCTTGGACAACCAAATATGGACATGGTATCTTCGAGGAAGCTAATGATTACCTAATGGGAGGCACTCCTTGTAGGAATGGATTCTATCCACTTGGTGAAATAATCAATGGCTGTCAAAATCCACGTGTGTTTACCACTTGAGGCTGGGTGGATTTCTCTAATGAAGTCAATACCCCAATGTTGAAAATGTCCAGAAACCACCATAGGTTTCAAAGGAAAAGATTTGAGTTGTTTCTTTCTAAAAAACTTTTGGCATTTGAAACAAGCTCTAATATTTGCACAAACATCAGTAAGAAAGATAGGCCAAAAATGCCCAGCTCTGAGGATTTGATAAGTTGTGGTCCTCCAAAAATGATGCCCCCCACATAAGCTGTCATGAAAATCAGTTATGGCCCTTTGGGTCTCCTTTGGATCTAGACATCTCAAAATAACTCCAAGAGGATATTTCCAATACAAAACCTGATCAATGAGACAATATTTGATTTCTTTGAGTTTCAAATCTCTCACCTTGTTCTTGTCCAAGCCATCAGGAGGCTGTAACTTCTACAAAAAATGTATGATGTCTTTATATCAAGTGCATGCTGCCAAGCTGGGGCTGACATGAGAGATTTTATCAGCAATCTCAGCTTGTTGATTTTCTGAGTTTATGTTCATGAAATTAACCCCCAAGGCTTTGCAATTTGATTCATCCAACAACTTGGCTAAACCTTGTCCTTTCACTAGTTTAATTGGCTTCATTTCAAGGTCAAATTCCATAATTTTAGCAATCCACTTGCTCCTCTTCCTATCTATGTTAGGATGGATAAGTATCTCATTCACTAAGGATGAAGGGACATATGCAACAATATTTTAATGTAGAATATATACTCTGAAATCCTTGATGGATTTGACCGAATCATAAGCTTGCATTTCCATGATATCATATCTCATTTATGCATTCCTCAATGCTCTGTTGAAAAAGGAAATAGGTTTCTCTAACCCCTCTGTATTTTTCTGCAGCAAAACAACAACCAATGTGTCAAATAAGGAAAAGGAAAATATCATAAACTCCTTGGAATAGTTAGGGATGATGAGCACATGTGCTTCAGTCAAATACTTTTTTATTTGGTCAAAAGAATCTCTAGATGAGCAGTCAATTTCACCTCATTTCCCTTTCTAAGCATGGCTGTAATATACTTCACTAATTCAACAAAGTTAGATATGTACCTTCTTAGAAAATTTATCTTACCCAAGAAAGATTCAACCTCCTTTTTAGATCTAGGAAAATATAAGGTCTGGATGGCCTCTACTCTACTTGGATCAATTCTTACACCTTCGGATGACACAATGTGCCCCCATAATTTACCTTCCTTCATATCAAAAAAAGATTTATTAGGATTGAGAGAGAGACCAAACCTTCTGCACTTCAAGAATACCTTCTTCAAATGATGACAGTGCTCTTTGTCATATTTTTAGAAAACTGTAATTTCATCTAGATAGATGACTAAAAATTTCTCTTTCTCCCCAATAAAGGAAATTTCCATTCCTCGTTGAAAGGTTTCTCCTGCATTCATCAATCCAAAGGGAATTTTGTCATACATGAATGATCCCCAAGCAGTAGTGAAGGTTGTATTCTCTCTATCTTCAGGTAGGACAAAGATCTGATTGTATCCAAAGAAGCCATCAATCGTAGACATCCTAGATGAACCAGTCACTCTCTGCAAAATGTGCTCCATCTTTGGCAAGGGGTAGTTATATTTTTTGAGCTTCTATTCAAATTCTTGAAATCAACAAACAGCTTGATTTCCCCATTTTTATTCCTCACGGGCACCAAGTTAGCCACCCATTCTGAATATCTCAAAGGAATGATGATCTGGGCATCCAACAACTTTTTCACTTTTTTTTCCATAATAGGAAACAGTATGGCATTTATTTTTCTGAGATTCTTCCTAAAAGACTTGGTCTTCTCTTTCAAAGGGATCTTATGTTCAATGATGTATGTGTCATATGTTCTTAAATCTTCATATTTTCAGGCAAACACATCATCAAAATCTTTTAAAATCTTGACATACCCATCCCTTTGTTCCTTTGACAAACTGCCAGACAACTTAACATACTTTGGATCCTCCTCTGTACCTAAATTTCATTCAGTCACTTCATCATTTTCTGTTGAACCTTTAACCTTTACAAAAACACAATTTCTATCAATATGTAAAGCAGAAAATTCATCCACCATCTCAAGAAATATTTTTATCTCAAGATCATCCTAAAAAACCTTCCATTGTTTGACATTGTCAGGAATATAGGGTCTATACTTTACTTCCAAATCATACTTCTAGGGTAGGGCTCTTAACCACTTCCTGGGGGTTTTTTGCCTCTTTTTATTTGCTTCTAGCTGCCACACTCTTAGCAGGATTCTCTGCTCTAGTAGGTTGATTAGAAATGTCAGGATTCCCCTCTTTCTTCTTTGATCTTAAGTTGTATCTATTTGGATTGTCATTGGTCCTTTCTTCTTTTCTTAATTCATTCAGTTGGATATCCATGAGAGAATCTTCATATGCGGATTGGGTTAAATGAGGAGATGAAGAGGTGTCACCAAGACAATGGATTCCAGGATCAACTTCTTCCGCCTCTCCTTCTTCATTAGTAACAAGGCTATTTTGGAGATGGGCTTGGATTATTTTTTCTTCCCTATCCCTATTTATTTGATATCTTTGGAGGATCTGAGGGGAATTATTGGGTCTTCTGAAATTACCCCTATTATAAACATTTTGGGTGTTCCTATAAATCTTCTTTCCTTCAAGTTTCAACTTCTCCATTTCTGCAGAAAGTGATTTTACCAATTTTGTTAATTCATCCACTTGAGGGTGGGCAACAGAGGAATTAGAGGTTGAAGTTTAAACCCTACATTTTCTTCTGTCTCTATCATATTTACTCCTAATTTTTCTAGATGCTAATGTAATATAATCTACTTCAAGGGATGCATCTTGCATATGAGCTAAAGAGGTAGCTCTTTCTTCTCTCAACAAGAGGCAAAACTCAGGGTCAAAATCGCTGGCATAAGTAATCTTGGCAAATGTTTCTATAGGATTTATTTCAATGGGAATCTTATTGTACATTTATTAAATATTTTTGAGAAGTCTGAAACAGATTCCCCCTCTTTCCTCTTAAGTGACCCAAATTTTGTAATGTAATAAAGTTTTTTTTTTTTATCCCCCCAATGCCTCAAGAATGAATCAAGAGCTTCAATCCCAACAATATATTGAGGACTCAAGATCCTAAACCATTTTGTATCCTCACTATCAAAGCTCTGTACAAACACTCTCCTCCACACATCTTCATTTTCAATGTTAAGGTTATCTACATAACTATAGAAAGCTGAAAGGTGTTCTTCTGTAGTTATGTCTTCCTCCCTTGTGAACTTGGGCATGTACTTAAGGTAGTCTCTGACTGGGAGAGCATTCATAGGCTGAGGTAAAACAAGAGGGGCATATCTAGCATCCACTATGGCATCCATCCTATTTCTAGGAAGATTAGCACCTTCCATTAGGATGTGAAATGTAGGAGAACAAGGGGGAGGGGGATGGTATAGGGTCCAAGGGAGGAGGAGGAGTAGGAAAACCTAAAGTGGAAAAATATTCTAAGCTCATTGGTCTAAACCACCTTACAATATCAGGATAAACGAGGGTTTCTAGACTTTATTCTTCCAAATGAGGACTAAAAGGAGAAAATTCAACAGGAAAGATTTCAAATTCCAAACCTCTAGAAGATTCAGCAAATGGTAGGCATGGAGAATAGGATATAACTACTAGAGTTTTAAAAGAATAATCATGTAAACGACCAGAAGTGCCTGGTACAACAACTGAAAATCCTTCTTGAGAAGTCTTTCCTTTATTGATAATCTTCTCTGGGTCAGCTTTAGATGTTGCCAAAGGTAGATGTGGAGTAGACCTCATGTGTCTTCCTTTGGGAGCCACAACTAAAATAATGGAGTCACTAGGTGCAAGCTGCAATATTCAAGGTATTGATTTATGATGCACCTTCAAAATCAATATTTCTTTGTTGTTCAATCCCAGGGAAATGTATTCAATTTGTTCCTCGAAAATGATGCCAAGAATTTTAGCACTAAGAGTTACCCTCATATTCTAGAAGGATAAACCCAGTGCCCATCAAAATGTTTGTGGAGGTTGGTTTATGAGTGGAGGTCAAATAGGAAAAGCTCAACATATGAATGTTTTAACACAGAAAATTGGGCTAGCAATGCATAAGAAAATGAGGTTCTCATTAACTTCAGTCAGTGATTTAATGATAAGGGTTAGAAGAAGGAAGACTTAGTGAGGAGAGTGAACAAGTTTTCCATGAGCATCCAACCCTCAAGCAGCTTGGTACAAAATAAATTAGGCACAAGAGCACTCTTGAACTTAAGTTTAAGATATTGAAACATATCACAACAACATTATACTCAAACTGACATTACAATACAACCACAACACATTGTCTGGATCATCCATGCATGAGCATTTCAGCACAAGAGGAAACGAGACAATGAAAGAAAATACTAAAACACATCATAGCATCATTATAATCAAACCTCCATTACAATACAACTACAACATATTGTCTGGATCATCCATTCACGAGTGTTTCAACACAATAGGAAACAAGATAGTGAAAGAAATTGACTTCTATTAATGAGAAAGTCTCCGGTATCATGCATAACTAGAGAACAACTCTACTATCAAACTATTACAAAATAGGGAGATCTGCTCAACCATTAACCCTAATATATTCTTCAATTGATGTATTTATACCCAAAACAGTGGACAACTGCTAGGAGCATGAGCTAGCCATCATGTCCAAGTATTTTCCATCTGCGCATCCTTCTGTCAGACTGTGCATGTATCTTTCTGTCAGACACAAGCTCAGATTAGCATGGGCCTACAGGAAAAAATGTCCATCATAGTACCTCGGGCTGATAGTTTTGTCTCCACAGCCAGAGCCTCCATGCCTTCTATTTATGGAGTGAGTCAAGGTTTCAACTACTAATCCTTGTTCATTAACTGATTTCACCTCAGGATTAGGACGAGGCTTGACAACTAGGGGGGGGCCACGTGCTGCTATTGGATTCGACTCTAAATGAGCATGTGATTTCAGGGTCATCGAAAGCGGTTTGTACCCACACCGCTTTTGGGCCCAAAACTCACCATCTTCCACCACATACCTCTTTCGCAATACTGTGGTTTAGATTTCATCTCGCTAAAGGATTTTAACACTCGAGAATGTTGTGGCCTTGAAATGAATCATGGTTTTTTATCTGAGTGATCCTAGGATCTCCGTCGTTGAAACATGACACCGCATGTTTTCCCTTGTTTTGATCCTAAAATCGACTTCCTTTGACCGTTGTGCCTTGTGCTCATGGCTAACATATGTATCAACAAAGGACTTGGACAACTTCCTGTGAGATCAGGAAAACCAGGTGACCAGTACTTTGAACCTGAATCCTGATAAGTGTTTATCCTTCGAGAGAAACAAAAAACCTTCAGAATGAGACTCAGTCAAGCAAGAAACCAAGAGAAACTAGGTCCTTGAACCAAAAGGGAAACCGACTTTACCAGTCATAAGGGAGAAAACTCTGGGAATGACATACAGAAAAAAGAGAGAGATAGGGCACGACTTCATACTGAGGTATTAATAGCAATTATAGGTGACCCTTGACAAACTCTTCATGTAATAAGAGGATCAATGAGTTCAATAAATTTTTCACCTAATACACAATCATCATTAACTTGGTTCACACAATGAAAAGAAACCTAGAAATTATGCTTACAAAATTTTAATGGGAATTTCTCTACTTGACCTTGTATGGGTACTTCTGAACCATTTATATCATTTCTTGACATGGTCGACCTTTCCCAATAAAATTATGGAATTACATTCTTTCTTAGCAAGTTTAATTAACAAACATAATCAACTAAAAAATCTACTTCATATAGCTTTGTCTCAGGTGGATAGAATGTGATCTTCATGTAGAAAATTGTTCCTCCAAATGATAGTAATGCAAGACATGGCTTAAGATCTTTTGTAGAATTGGGTTTCGAGTCTTCTTTTTCATAAGAAATGGAAGATTCTTTAGAAGAATCATCAAAAATTTATACCTTCTTTTTCTCATATTTTTTTTTCTATATCCTTTTGGTGCAATGAATGCTTATTCATATACTCTGGATTATTCATGTTTTGATGAATTGTTTCTTTCGCTTCTTATTTATTCTATGGATAGTTTAATCTATTTAATATTTTCTAGAGTAATTTTCAACATCTATTGTTGTTATTTTAATTGGAGTTTAAGCACCGTTTCTCTATCCTTCCTAAAATTTTGTCTACCTTTATTTTGGTCTGGAAAATCCATGTACAAATCTATTGGGGCATATCTACTAGATGATGGATTGCTAGAGAGAGATTTAACTATATTTTCTCCAAGAGTAGTTACATACTGTTACACATCAACATTACTTGCTTTGATAAGTGTCACAAGTGTCGCATGTTCCTCACAACTTTCGCAAGTTTCGCATGTTGTTCACAAGTGTCTCAAATGTCAAACAAAGCACATTGCCACGATGACAACACTAAGGAGACACTTAGAATACCTCAAACACCTAATTTGAAGAAAGAGAATGGCTAACTGAAGTCAGGTATCTCTTTCCACCTGAAAGGAGCTCTCAAACTAAGGTTTTAAGGGAGAGTGCTCCCCTATATCACCCTTAAGAGCGCTGGCGCTCCCCTATAAGGTGCTAGGGAGTGTTATAGCACCAAACTGCCCCTCTGAAGGAGTGCTATAGAATTTTAGAGCACTGGTTCCCCCCTTGAGCTTACTAGGGAGCGCTATAGTGCCTTGATGCCCCTTTTGAGGGAGCACTGTCTAATCTGGGCAACAGTTGATCTGTTGAGGAGAATAAGGGGAGGATATTTCGAGTTTGGAAGGCAGTTGCATTCAAATTTCTGGTTCAATCATGATCTTAGGAGAAGATCCCTGATCTAAGGAGGGAATTCCTCAACTTACCCTAAATATACCTCAAGAGGTTAAGCCTCTCTAAACCTATATAAGTAGGCTCTATCATGGTGGAAAGGGGGAAGAATTGCAAGCATGAAACCTATGATCTCATAGGAAACACATGGTGAACTGGAGGAGAGTAATCAGTGAAGCTGATGTTATCTGAGTCGTGGATATTTTGAGCAAGGGTTAGACAAATGGGACTTGATGACTCTATCGCATTCACATCTATGGTTGTAGGTTACTTTTGTCATTTTTCTCATTAATATGACACGCTTGGCCTGTTTCTTTCTAGTTTGTGTTTGATCTTACATGAACTTGTCATTGATAGATAGATCTATTTTCAAGCTAATGTTAATAGAGTAGGAAGTGGTCATACTATTGTTTGTCTATCGGACTCATCGAGGAGAGAAATATCGGAGCTCAACTCGGAGCGTGTAGGGACAAACGTCGATAAAAGGTACTCCTTTTCTCCTTCCTCCTCATGCATTAGTTTGTATAGATCTGAAAGGAAGTTAGTGTCCACGTTAAGCGTCTTTTGTCTTAAGAGTTAAGAGTCTAGCTCTCAAGAGGATATCTACCTATCCGTAGGGAGATTTTCCTTCAACAGAAACTAGCGACTCCACTTGGGACCCTCGAATCGAAACCTTTTTGTTTTGATTTCTCCTCATAGACCTTGTCTTACCCCTTAATTGTTTTCAGACCTAGTTCACTCTTTTTGATTGGTTTCGTGAGCTGATTGACTCCCTACCCCATCACACTTAGCTTGATTGCTAAGACTAGACTGCAATTTTTAGATTTTTTGACATTTTTAGGATCTTTTCAAGCCTGGCGCCCCTGTGGCTGTGTTGACAGAGTGCCAACGCTCCCTGACTATCTTACACAGAGTGCTATAGTGCTTGGTGCCCTTTACACCAGAGCACTAGCCCTCTTTTGGCGAAAAACCTTTCCAGAATTGCTCTTTTAGTGTCTAGCTTCTGTATTCCACTTGCTGAGCCTCCCTGTGAGTCAATGCTTCTTCCCATTCAACTTTGACATCCTTCCTTATGAGGAACAAATACCTTGTTGTTTAGAGTTTGTAGCCTTCTTCATTATTGTTGAGTTTTTCTGCTGTTTGGAGTTTGAAACCAATGCACTGTCTTTCTCTCCTTTTTGACTGAGCGAGAAACTCTAGTGAAGGACACCAGAAGCCTACGAATCTCTCCATTTGGTTTTAGTTAAGGTCATTTTTCTTCGACATTTCTTTTGGTGTGAAGTTCTTGATTTTTTATTTTTTTTTCTTTCGCTTCTTGTTTTGATCACAACAAGAGGGTGTATTGTTTGTACGAAACCTACTTGTATTTGTCTGAGTTTCCTTGATTCAAAAGGATAATTGGCAGGAGAAGTGTGGCTTTGAATTAAGCATTATTCACATACAAACAATAAAGAGACATCTTCATGAATGATTTTGCATATTAGAAGGCATTTCCAAAAGTTTTAGTACCGCATCGGATTTGATTGAAGAAAATTTGTTTGAGGACGTTCCTTATTAGTTCTTGTTAGTGAAAAGAACTCTCTCTTTCTCCCTTAAATAGATATTCATCGAAAAGAAATGACTTGTTATCATCTTTGATGCATCTTTTTGGGGGATTGAGTCATCATTCCATCCATTTCACTTCCATGCACCCCTTTTGAGTAAATAACAACTATAAAATGAATGCTAATTAAAAACTATCTAGAACATTTTCTTTTCTAGGATCCTCCACCAACAGTAACCTAGGACTAGTACTTTGGATTAGGCTATGAGCATAACTCTCCAAAGTTTCCAAAACAAACATTAGCATCCTAAGCTAGGGAGAGTCAAATCCAATTGTCGTATAAGTCTACCTGGGATCCCCCTCTCACACAGGGGTTATGCACGAGGTCGCATTCGGGAAAGCTATGGAGATTATCCCTCCGTGGTTTGACTAATTGTAGTGGTCAGATCGTATTATGGGGATCACTTAAAGGTACACCCACAATGTTGAGTGGAAGCCTTTCAAGTTGATTTCGGTCTAGATACCCTGCCCGTACATTTGGACTGGACTGTCGACTGTACCCGCCCAGAGGCTGACTGTGAATTGGTAACTTTAGTGGCCATAATCTTTAGGGTCTTACACAAGGTGACAGTGAAGGGAAGTCTCACTGTACTTGGAGCAGACATTGGTCAAACTCACTCGGGCTCCTTGGAGGGTAAATCCACAATTACTACGTGGAAGCTTGCACTAGGGTGAAAGTCTGTTAAGCAGGTCTCCATTGTAACTGTTCCACCATATCCACGCCCCTTCTTGACTTGATCACGTGACGTTGGATTTCATAACCAACTAGTACAGTCATCGAGAGAAGGTCCTGTTTGCTTGGTTTTGATTCCTATATTCTATTAGTGTATGCTATTTTTTTTTGGTAGTTGGCCATAGATCTTTTCCGCCGACTCTTTTTCGCCAACATCGACCCTCCACACCGTTCCTAGAGGCTACAGGGACTTCCTCCAGAAAATATGGAAGGAAACACCCCTTTACCCCCTCATTCTATGGAGGAATATCCTCAACAGAGCGAGGTTCAAGACACTACAACCTCCCAAGAATAAGTTCCCACTCCTTTAGAAAATTTTCGAATTGTTTTAGAGTCTCCAGAATCTTTCCGCATTCCAGAGGGATATTAACGACGTGTTCTCCAACTGAATTCGGTCGGTGAATTTGTCGTCGTCAATCCTTCTGACATTCCGACTGGGTCTCATTCAAACCCTTTAGTCGATGACCCCTTTTGGACCGCAGACATTGTTCGAAGTCCACCGTGCATGGTGCGAGATCTTTATGGAGCGGGAATAGGTGTCGACGCACCTATCAACTACACCATACCCTTAAACCATTTTATCGGTACTACTTTTTTTTCGGCCACACCGTCCGTTGGTCCGAACACATCGTCCGTTGGCCCAAGGTCCACTTTTCCTCTCCAGATGGCCCATTCTGACTATTCCTACCGGTAATGCGGTGGTTAGCCAAGATGCAATTGGCACAACAGTAACACCTAGACCTTCATCATCACTCCCTTTTGGGTACAGAGCATTGAATTCTTCCACTACCACTACTACCCAAGTTATGCCGGGAAGTTCCATACCTATCCAACAACCCGGAGGGACCGGTCTTGGTGGTCTTAATCCGTTCAGCGGTACCGGTCAATCATTTACATCTGGTTCTCAAATTCCAGGAACTCTACCTCAAGCTGGGGGGCATCCTCCCACCGGATGACAACTTCCATTTGGAGGGCACCCTCATGCTGGGGGGCAGCCTCAATATGGAGCCTCCCATCATACGTATGGACAAAATGTGACCGCCACACCCAATCCATAGAATATCCCTTTTCCAGGAAACCCATAGTTCTCGGCGGGACACAATCCTCAAGCTCCGCAACAACCTCTTCCCTCTCAAGGGACTCATCCTCCTTATGGACAAATGTTGAATCTGGCTTATAATCCTCAAAACCCATCCGGTTATCCTCCGCTCTCACATGTTTCTCAAAACACCTCAAATCCTGTGTACCCTGGTCAACACCAACCTTATATGAGAGCACCCACTGGTTACAATTATTCATCTAACCCAGTGTATGGTCCTACTAGTGTCCCTATGCCACACCAGTATTACCCACAGGTTAACCGACAACTACCTTTCCTAGCAACTCTGGACCTTCTAGACTTGTCTCAGTTAACGAATGATCTTATTTTTCATTCTCTGGTTTGGCCAGCTATTCCAGCTAAACTTCCTTCTGATATTCCAAAATTCAACGGAAAGTCTGGAGAAGACCCAAACAACCACGTGATGACTTTCCATTTGTGGTGTTCATCCAACTCCCTCATGGACGATTCTATATGTTTGTGTCTTTTCCAATGAATGCTTACGGGCTCTGTAGCAAAGTGGTATATTGAACTACCACGCGCCTCTTTTCATGATTTCAACTCCCTTCCCATGTCCTTCCTCACACACTTCCAACTACCCATTCGATACGAGATGGGTACTGAACTATTGACCTCCCTTTGTCAGACAACCTTCGTACATATCTCTGATCATATTCATGAATGGAGACAACGATGAAGGCTAATCAAAGTAGTCATTCCTGACCAATTATTAGCGGAATGGTTCACCAAATCACTGTTACCCTAGATCGCTCGTGATGTTTCCATGGGTGGTGTAGTTACCGAGGAAGAAGCTATTCCTCGGGCTCAGTACTTAGATTTGATTTATTCACAATCTGGTACTCTCTACAAGTTGATACCAAATTCTACCTGTGCCACTAGATACATCCAAACCATCGTCTACCTCACACACAGATGGAGTCATTGGCTCCGTCAAAACCCAATCTACTTCCTAGTTGGCTGGAACAACCCAGTGGCCCGCTTCGACAGCTGCTCCCAGTTCGACTGCACCCTCTTCTACCTCCCCTCAAACTCAAGTCTCTGAGGTGAATGCGGTCCAATCAACCCCTTCAAAAAAACCTGGGGGCAAGAAGAAAGAAATAAATAAAGAAAAGAAAACCAACAACAATGAACAACCAAAAAATCAACCTCAAACCCCTACTGCCGGAAAACAACCACAATGAAAACCGAAATTCCCATCTCTCATTTGTGGCGATGATCACTACACTTGAGACTGTCCACATCGCGATGAAGTGGCCAAGATTTTTAAAGGGAATTCATAACCTGTTGTGCTTACCCATCCTTTTCCACAGCAACAATCTTTGGTTGCTCAAACCCCCACTCCAGGGGGAAGTTCTAACCAATCCCATGATGAGGCCTCGACAAGTGCCCACATTTACATGTTTAACGGGATTAATATGACCACTTGCACTACAACTTATGAAACGCTGATTAAACTTGATAAGGAGAAGCCCGCTAATGGTTCCTTACCAGACCCATTACCATTTGTTGTTAGTCCTCCATCTGCTAGCCCTCCGTCCAGGCTACTTCATATTGAGAAACCTTCGTTTGACTCCATTTTATGCCCTCCTAAGAGAACTATCCAAAAATCCACCTTTAATCCTAGTTCACGGGCTGCCCAAAACTACAACATTGTTGAAGATTTGGCTCAAACTCTGTGTGCTATGTTCACTTTGGAAGTTCTACAACACTGTCCCAGCCAACGTAGAACACTCTTAGCTGTCATTGGTGCTTTCGATCCTAATTCATCTAATAACCTCACGTTTAATCTGGATGATCATCAACCACGACTCTCCCACCAACTAGCTTTTCAGATCGATGTTGTTGTTCACAATCAACAAATCTACCGAACTATCTTGGATGAGGAAGCCTCTACTTGTGTCATGTCTTTAGCTTGTTGGAAAGGCTTAAAATCAACTACCCTTAATAAATCCCCTACAATGTTACATGCTTTCTATGTTTGAGGTTTTCATCCTCATGGACTTTTACAATCCTTAGCCGTTTAGTTGGGCGGCAAAACTGTTACCGTTGATGTCGAGGTGGTCAACGCCCCCCTCGATTACAAACTACTACTTGGAAGAAGTTGGTTCTATGCTATGACTGTCGTCGCCTCGTCGGTGTTTCGACGTGTACAGTTCCCCCATCAAGGCAAAATTGTCACTATCGATCAACTAGATTTTTGTACACCCAATGCTCGTGCCCCTGTCACGAACAACATTCCATTTTTGGGAGACCACCCAGTTACGTATGAAAGCATTGGTGTTGGCTTGTTGAAAGATTATAGCCTTATGGTTACCTTCCCTACACCACTTCCACCCACCACACATCATATTTCCACCGTCAATATGATTTCGACTATGCCTTATCAATCCTTGGAATCATCTGACCCTTGGATTGTACCTAGTCCCATGGAATTAGATGTGCTCGGTGACACCATGCCACTTAGCCCAGCCAAGGCCGCATACGTAGCTATTCAATCTGCCTCTACCTCTTTGGACAACCCACATTTATTGGCACCTGATGCCTACTCGATGCCTTCATGGCTGGATTCCCTATCATCTACAATCGATTACATTTCCCAAATTTTCCCTTCCGACGAATCTATAATGGAAATGCTTAGTATTGAAGACGTACCTTGGGATAATAACCATCATCGATCCTCTTTTCTTCTGCCTTTGGAAGAAATTCACCAAGACATACACTCTGTCTTCCCTCTTGATGTTACCAATGCTCCGCAATCTCCCATCCTCACAAAAGATACTCTTTTTGAAGGGAATATGGGTAACATCTCTACTACGATTGTTATCGATATTTCGATCAAAGAGGGCATTGTGGAAAACATTAACCTTGGTGCTAATTGCACACCTGAAGAAGTGGTCTCTTATACCGCTTTGTTTAAATAATTTTGCGATGTCTTCGCTTGGAGCTATGAGGAAATCACAGGGATCGACCCTTCGATTGTCGTGAACAAAATCAAGACTTACCCTGGTGCGAAACCTGTTCGACAGAAACTCCGCCCAGTTCATCCCAAGAAAATCGCAACTATAAAGGAAGAAGTTGAGAAACTTTTAAAATCTGGCTTTATCTGTCCTGTCCCTTTGACAGAATGGGTCTCCAACCTTGTTCTGGTTGCCAAAAAATAGGGGACCATCCGTGTCTGTGTTGACTATCGACATCTCAATAAATATTGTCCAAAGGACAACTACCCTACACCCTTCATCGACCAAATCATTGATAATTGCACTGGGAGCGTAATCTTCTCTTTCATGGATGGCTTCTCTGGGTATAACCAGATTGAAATTTTACCTGCTAATCAACATAAGCCAGCCTTTATCTGCCCATGGGGAACTTTCGCCTATCGAAAGATACCTTTTGGTCTCAAAAATGTTGGTGCTACTTTCCAGTGGGCCATGTCGTACGCTTTCCACGATATCAAGCATATCGCAGAACCTTACCTCAACGACTTACCTGCCCACTCATCCAATTGATCTGATCACGTTGATAACTTACGGGCTATTTTTTTTCGATGTTGGTTCTATCGTATCCACTTGAACCCGCATAAATGAATTTTTACTGTCGAATCCGATCGACTCCTCGGTTTTATTGTCTCTAAAGATGGGATTAGGGTGGATCTCTTAAAGATTAAGGCTATTCTGGCCTTACTCCCACCTACTAATTTAACCCAACTCCAAAGTTTGCAAGGAAAAGAAAACTTCCTTTGCCGTTTCATTTGTAACTACGTTGAGATAACTAAAGGATTCATGTGGTTGCTGCAGAAAAACACCCCTTTCATCTGGGATGACATCGCTCAATGGTCATTTGATGCTCTTAAGCATGCCTTGACCCACGCACCTTTGTTGCACCCTCCAGCGTATACAAAGGACTACATCCTTTACTTAGCTGCCTCCACTTCCACTATTGCAATGGTGTTAGTTCAGGAGGACCCCAATGGTGAGGAACATGTGATCTATTACATGAGCAAGAGTCTATCTGGACCCGAACTTCGATATTCACATGTAGAGAAACTGGCTCTGGCAGCCGTCATCGCTGTCCAGAGATTTCGCCATTACATGTTACTATGCACCACCATGGTGATTGCGGACTCAAACCCCATAAACCACGTCTTGACACGTCAAGTGCTCAAGGGAAAATACTCTAAATGGATCGTCATCCTTCGGGAATTCGATCTTGAATTTACGAAGTCCAAAGCCAAAAAGTCCCTGGTGTTTGTGGAGCTTATCTACGATCTCCCTCGTGCTGATGAAGACATTGAACCTAGAGATTCTCTCCCCAATGAAATTATTTTCCTCATCAGCACCTATGATCCTTGGTACGGAGACATCCTCCTTTACCTCCAAACCCAATGCTTTCAGCCTAACACTTCCTGTGAAGAGCGTCACCGTATTCGCCACCATTCTCGTTGTTATCTTATCATCGGCGACACCTTGTATCACTGGGGTATTGATACTATCCTTCGATGATGTTTGATTCATGTAGAGTCTGAATGCATTCTGAATGATTGTCACCTTGGAGCCTATGGCAGTCACCTTTCTGAGATGGCCACAGCCCAAAAAATTCTACATGCCGGCTATTTTTGGCCCTCGATTTTCAAAGATTGTATTGAGGCAGTCAAAAAATGCCCACCCTGCCAAGTTTTTAACAACAAGTCACACACCCACCCTACAACACTGCACCCCATTATTGCCATCGACCCCTTTTCCAAGTGGGGTATCGATTTCATGCAATGTAAGCCTACCTCAGTCGGGGGGCATGGTTATATAATCGTCATTGTCAACTACTTTACCAAATGGGTTGAGGCTATGCCTACCTTTCTGAATGATGGTCATACCACAGCTCTGTTTCTTTTTAACCACATCATAACTCATTTTGGTGTACCACACGCCATCGTCACCAATCATGGTGCACACTTTAAGAACCAGATGATGAGTGAATTACATGCCAAGTTGGGTTTTCGCCATGAAAACTCATCCCCATACTATCCTCAGGCCAACGGACAAGTTGAGGCCATCAACAAAGTCCTCAAAACCATGATTCAATGCATGGTAGGGGAAAACAAGACATGCTGGCATCTACAACTTTTCTCCGCTCTCTGGGCTTACCATACTTCCGTTAAAACCGCAACTGGATTTACTCCTTTCCAGTTGGTGTATGGCATCGAAGTCATTTTACTAATCGAGTGTGAGATTCCATCTCTGAAACTTAAAATAGAACTCCTACCCCATACTTCTGTCGAAGAAGAATGTTTCTTATATCTATCCAAACTGGATGAAAGACGTCGTGATGCCGCTCTCGTTAAAGAGGCACATCAGAAACGGATAAAAAATCAATACGACAAATCCATCCATCCTCTAACTTTTGCAGAAGGAGACCTAGTCCTTGTCTATGACCAAGCTCACGACAAATTAGGGAAAGGTAAGTTAGAACCTCTATGGAATGGCCCTTACATTGTGAAACATGTTCTACATAGAGGCACCTACGAGTTAGTCAATTATGATGAAATTTCCCCAGGGGAGCCCTGGAACGGGCTTTACCTTAAAAGGTACTATGCCTAGATCACCTAGCATATGTACATTGTACATTATTGTATTTTAGTTTTGTGTGTCTTTTTCTTTCATGTGCTCGAGTCTTTACCTTGGCCACTCATAACTGTGACTTATGTTTTCATGCGCAGATGATGTCTTCCTTTCCTATCTTTGTCGGGTTTGCGGATGGCGCTAGTCAACACACCCGGAACATTGCTTCGACAACATGGGTCATTTACAAATTTGACGAGGTGGTGAGTTCAGGAGGTATTTGCTTAGGACCAGTGATTAATAACATGGCAAAATATCATGTTGTCATCGGACTCTTGACCCAAGCCTCCACCCTAGGTATCTCTCGTATCATTGTTAACCTAGACTCCCAACTCGTGGTCTATCAACTCAATCGTATTTACGCTATTCATAATCCTACCCTGCTACATCTCCACCTACAAGTTCACTGTCTTGAACAAATGTTTGATTCTATCGAATACAGACATATTCCATGAGAACTCAATAATGTGTTGGATTCGTTATCTAATTACATCATGGATCGGTATCTCGCCCATATATAATATTTCATAAAGGAAAGAAAAATTGTACATCACATGTAAATTAAAACACATCACATTAAAGGCATCATCATGTACAAATCATTTGGCACTGTTAAAACTTGGAACTGTATATATATGCATAGCGTGACTGAAAATGTTTTGATTACATCAAAAAGTATTTAGAAGAGCAAAATGTTGGGTCTTTACACCCATACAACATCTCCTGACAAGTCATACAAAATAATATCACCAGAGAGACTCTAATCTCCCTGCACTACATTGTGCTGAGAGTAACATATCACTACACATGCTACACGTCTCAATAGAGAATTAACATTCTCTGGCACTCCCATAGTGTGCCTCTGCAGATGTAAAGGCACTTCTCTCCTCCGTAGAGGAGGAATGCCCATCATGTGGCCTTGAAGGTTTCTTTCAACCTCCCAGAGACCTATCACTGGTGCCCCCAGATCTACTGCAACCGGAGCACCCCCACGATGTCCTGGTATTGGTATCTCAGTCAGGTGCACTACTCCCTTGTCTGCATGTTGAAAACAATACATCTTTTAAAAAACTCTTCTACGTACCCAAAAAAATATATACATTAAAAACTTAAAAAACAAAAGCTAGACAAGCTGTTTCTTAGTCTCTCACCTGACGCATCGGAATCTTCCCTCGCAGGTAGAATCAAATCCATGCTCCCATGAAAGTCCACCTCAGCATACGGGAAGTCTTCTATCTAGAGATACTGACGTCTCAGCTAAGCGAAAAATTCACCGGTGAAACAGAACTCTGACTCTGCCACTAGCCTTGGAGTCAGACTAGTCCACCGTTCCATCCATTGTTCTTCCACTGGTCGTACTTCCAATGCTATTTGAGGCTACATTTGGGGGATGAGCTCTAAGAAAAATGAGACCAAGAAAGAGCCATATCCGAACTATTTCTGCCCCATCCTACACTGTGAAACCTATTCCTTCACATTCTGAAGGAACCCTGCGCTCCAATTAAACAATGTTGGCTCCAAACACTGTACGCCATAAGATACCTACGATCTTGACACCAGATGTGCACTAGTACTTCCCGTCATGCTCGTGATGGCAAACAAAATGGACCGAAGGGGTAACTCTCAGATATCCTTGATAGTGATTCTACCCCCCACCAGTCTTGCTCCTGGGACACAATGACGTGCCAGATACACACCCACTTGCTCAGGAAGCACCCTTTGTCTGAAAAAAGATATAAGAACCCCTCTTTTCGAGAGGCTAGTCAAGAAGTATACTTCTTCCAACTCGATGGTTAGAAGCTGTGTTTCGATCTGGAACCCTTGCTCTGCGACATCCCACAAGCTGATTATGTGCTCAAGCAATAGAATCTCCTTCTTCATTTTTTTCAATTTGAAGAATTTCAGTAAGCCACAAGCTCTCAACGTGGCCCATGTGTGAGGACTCCACAAAGTAGCCAAGTCATCAATCTCATGCTCTTGTTCTTTCCACTCGATCATGGTCACCGAAATCACCTACAAACGGAAAAACAAAGAATTTCATTATTCAATTTTTCAGCAATTTCGGCAATTTCTTAAGCAATTTAGAAAAAAAAACATGAAATCTAATGCCCACACTGTTCAAAAAGGACCACGCCATCTTCTCATTACTCAATAACCCATGCGCAACAATAAAACATTTAAAATTAAAACAACTTCCATCAATGGCTGCATGGGCATATGTTTGAGTTTTTTATGGATTCTTTGACAAAAACCACCCATCCACCCAAGTGTCAAGGCGTTGGCATCTTTTCTATCACCTTCTAAACATGTTTTTGCAAAAGAATGTCTTTTTTCCATTATTTTTAATAGAGGCCAATTTGATCTTTTTTGGAGCGACATAGGGCTTCATTGTTTAATTTAATACTGCTATGAAAATGAATATTAAACCATGTAATTGAAATAAGGGGAGATGAATATATACCTGGTCCAAACGGCAAGAGAAACGGTCAACCGTAGCTCCGGTATCAATTGAAACAAGATCCACCTCCAAAATGAGAATATCCACTGCTACAAATCCTTATGCAAAATGAAACGGTAATTGAAGATTTTTCTTGTATTATTATTTAAAAATTTCCATTTTTTATAAGGTATATTTATTTATGGTTTTCTCTGACAATATAATGGCTTCACTAAACCACTGGATTGCAGTTTTGACACTACAAGTTTCCAAGCAGTTCTGATCGTTTGTTTACCTTTTCACGTCCATGAGCATAGTCTTAGTTCGTTTTCAAGCTCGAAAATATGAGAACGCACCGGGTAGACCCACACCGCTTTTGGGCCCAAAAATCACCACCTTCCGCCACATATCTCTTTCGTGATACCGTGGTTTAGATTTCATCTTGCTAAAGGATTTTAACACCCAAGAATGTTGTGTCCTCGAAATGAAGCGTGGTTTTTTATCTGAGCGATCCAGGGATCTCCGTCGTTGAAACATGAAACCACATGTTTTCCCTTGTTTCGAGACCGAAATCGACTTCCTTTGACCGTTGTGCCTTGTGCTCATGGCTAACATATGTATCATCAAAGGAATTGGACAACTTGCTGTGAGCTCAGGAAAATCAAGTGACCAGTACTTTGAACCTGAATCCTGATAAGTGTTTATCCTTCGAGAGAAACAAAAAACCTTCAGAATGAGACTCAGTCAAGAAAGACACCAAGAAAAACTAGGTCCTTAAACCAAAAGGGAAACCAACTTTACCAGTCATAAGGGAGAACTCTGGGAATGACATATGGAAAAAAGAGAGAGATGGGGCAAGGCTTCATACTGAGGTATTAATAGAAATTATAGGTGACCCTTGAAAAAAACTTCATGTGATAAGAGGATCAATGAGTTCAATAAATTTTGCACCTAATACACAATCATCATTAACCTGGTTCACACAATGAAAAGAAACCTAGAAATTATGCTTACAAACTTTTAATGGGAATTTCTCTACTTGACCTTGTATGGGTACTTTTGAACCATTTATATCATTTCTTGACATGGTCGACCTTTCCCAATAAAATTATGGAATTACATTCTTTCTTAGCAAGTTTAATTAACAAACATAATCAACTAAAAAATCTACTTCATATAGCTTTGTCTCAGGTGGATAGAATGTGATCTTCATGTAGAAAATTGTTCCTCCAAATGATAGTAATGCAAGACATGGCTTAAGATCTTTTGTAGAATTGGGTTTCGAGTCTTCTTTTTCATAAGAAATGGAAGATTCTTTAGAAGAATCATCAAAAATTTATACCTTCTTTTTCTCATATTTTTTTTTCTATATCCTTTTGGTGCAATGAATGCTTATTCATATACTCTGGATTATTCATGTTTTGATGAATTGTTTCTTTCGCTTCTTATTTATTCTATGGATAGTTTAATCTATTTAATATTTTCTAGAGTAATTTTCAACATCTATTGTTGTTATTTTAATTGGAGTTTAAGCACCGTTTCTCTATCCTTCCTAAAATTTTGTCTACCTTTATTTTGGTCTGGAAAATCCATGTACAAATCTATTGGGGCATATCTACTAGATGATGGATTGCTAGAGAGAGATTTAACTATATTTTCTCCAAGAGTAGTTACATACTGTTACACATCAACATTACTCACTTTGATAAGTGTCGCAAATGTCACATGTTCCTCACAACTATCGCAAGTGTCGCATGTTGTTCACAAGTGTCGCAAATGTCAAACAAAGCACATTTCCATGATGATGACACTAAGGAGACACTTAGAATACCTCAAACACCTGATTTTGAAAGAGAATGGCTAACTGAAGTTAGGTATCTCTCTCCACCTAAACAGAGCTCTCAAACTAAGGTTTTAAGGGAGAGCGCTCCCCTATCTCACCCTTAGGAGCGTTGGCGCTCCCCTATAAGGTGTTAGGGAGAGTTATAGCACCAAACTGCCCCTCTGAAGGAGTGCTATAGAATTTTAGAGTGATGGCACCCCCCTTGAGCTTACTAGGGAGCGCTATAGCACCCTGTTGCCCCTTTTGAGGGAGCGTTGTCTAATCTAGGCAGCAGTTGATCTGTTGAGGAGAATAAGGGGAGGATATTTCAAGTTTGGAAGGCAGTTGCATTCGAATTCCTGGTTCAATCATGATCTTAGGAGAAGATCCCTGATCTAAGGAGGGAATTCCTCAACTTACCCTAAAGATACCTCAAGAGGTTAAGCCTCTCTAAACCTATATAAGAAGGCTCTATCATGGTGGAAAGGGGGAAGAATTGCAAGCATGAAACCTATGATCTCATAGAAAACACATAGTGAACTGGAGGAGAGTAATCAGTGAAGCTACTGTTATCCGAGTCGTGGATATTTTGAGCAAGGGTTAGACAAAGGGGACTTGACAAAGTTGTCGCATTCACATCTATGGTTGTAAGTTACTTTTGTCATTGTTCTCATTAATATGACACGCTTGGCCTGTTTCTTTATAGTTTGTGTTTGATCTTACATGAACTTGTCATTGATAGATAGATCTATTTTCAAGCTAATGTCAATAGAGTGGGAAGTGGTCGTACTATTGTTTGTCTACAGGACTCATCGAGGAGCGAAATATCGGAGCTCAAATCGGAGTGTGTAGGGACAAACGTCGATAAAAGGTACTCCTTTTCTCCTTCCTCCTCATGCATTAGTTTGTATAGATCTGAAAGGAAGTCAGTGTCCACGTTAAGCATCTTATGTCTTAAGAGTTAAGAGTCTAGCTCTCAAGAGGATATCTACCTGTCCGCAGGGAGATTTTCCTTCAACACATACCTCATTAGATCATATTTTTCTTTTTTCTCAAGTTTTCCCTAATTGTATACTTCCATGTTGGAGTAGTTTTTAAAAACCAATCAATATCTTGGATTCGTTTTTTAGGATATGGTTTTTGCAAACTAAAAAACATGTAAAATTCAAATGTAAGTTTCTTGTTAGAAAAACAGAACCACGGAGCAATAAAATAAAACAAATGAAGAAACAAAAAACACAGAAGACACACAATACAAGAGAGACACAGATTTACGTGGTTCACCCAATGTGGGCTACGTCCACCAGAGAAATTGCCAGGTCCTTCCTTTATTATTATCC